>CM068379.1:28333699-28541981 GCA_034770075.1 Aralia elata | reverse complement strand
CCATCCCATCCCCCACCACTTAACTTAGCTTAAATGGTTTAGGTTAGGCTAGAAGACCCTCATACCCCAACCTTTGCTTCACCTATAAATAAATAACCCTCACTTCTCTTCTTAAAAACTAAAAAAAAACCCGTAGGGAAACCAGACCCTTCAACACATCTATATGTGTCTTCACGGGACTAACACTCCTTTTACAAATTTACCAAAGCAATGAATATGAAACTCTATATCTATTGAGTAATGAATTGATAGAGGCTTGGGATATTGTAAATCTCGGAAGGAGAACGTAAGATCGACGCATTCGAATTATCAAGATCACGAGAAATCATCAAAGGTAAAACCTCTAACAAAATTTCTTTAATAGTTTTCTTTTATAAAACGAACTTAGTGCTTATTGGTGGTTGTTGTTGATTTCGTATTGAATTATATGAGTTCTAGAGGAATAAGGAAGGATTGTAGAGATGAATTTAAATCACGTTAGTATATGCATGTCATGTGTAATCGTATTCAAAAAATAAACGATTTAAACAAAGAACGCATGAAGAGCGTGTTAAATAGTGTTTAAACGGAACATAGTTGAATCGTAGTTTGTATGTTTGTAATGGAAGTTTTTAAAAGATAGTAATATGCGTATGTAAGATATGGAAGTGTTTCATGTGGAAGGAATTAAAAACGTGCTCTATAACGAAGTTAAGAATTAAAAATTTACGTAAAAGACGTTGAGAGTCGGAAAACCAAGTTTGGTACGACCTCTGAATGAATTTTAAAGCTTGTTAATATGATGTCGAAATGATTATAAAATTCATTGATGATGATATAGAAGACATAATGTATGTGAGCCATAGGCTCATGAACGAACTCATTCCATCAACGTGAGTAGGACGAAGTTATGACATTACCAAAGTAATCGCGTCAAAGGAAAATCAAATCGGGTGGAAGAAGAAAACAAAATCAAATTGGATAAATGTATAAACTCGCCGGGGTGAGCTCGTCTTGGCTGGGGAACTCACTGTGGCGGAGCTCGGGCAGAGAGGAGCTGGCCGGGGCGAGCTTCCCTTGTGTTCCAATTTTGTCGATTTTGACGCCCTTTAGTATAATCAGGCATAACGATTTCGTTTTGAACTCCAATTATGATGATTCAAGATGTTTTCAGTAAAGCATAAGTAGTAGACCTACAACTTTCATTCTTTAAGTTTTGAGAATTTGAGGTCAAAGATCAGGGTCCAAAATTGGGCATTATCTAGGGCTTATTGTGCAATCGGAGGCAAACCGTCGGTGGTTTCTTCGGATACGTCTGTGGCGCCAAGCCATGTTTGTCCAAGTAATTCTGAGTTCTAATCATTGGAATTTGGGGAAATTTGGTCTAAGAGAATGTTAAACCAAGGAATGGTAGTTGAATTGGACGTTATCAATCGTTATCACAAAGGTCGGTTTTGTCGATTGGTTCGTTGCGGTTAAACAAGCTCTGGGCGTCTGGCGATCGTGAGTATTACGTACGTCGAAAACACCGGGTCAAGGTGTTAATGAACTTAAAAAGTGTGTTTTTCGATTCAAATGATGTTGGACATTATAAGATATAGAATAGAGTTACATATAATCCAAAATTGACATCAATTATGTGGTTTAATTGGGTATGTATTTGTCTAAACATCGGATATGTATAGGCCATTTTGACGGGCAAAATTAGCGGTAATATTATAAGAAGACGCCTCATTAAGGCAAGTTTTCTAACTTCATTTCGATTATTTTCTTATGGAATGTTATATGTGTGATGTTGTTGTGATATTCAATTTTACCACAATACCTTTATGGTTGTGTGGAATTTTTTAATTATGCAAGTCTTTAGTATTTGCATAAAGTGTTCAAGCTATGTACGATAACATAAACTGTTAATAGCTTTAAAGTTCTAATATGCATGAACTCTTTGAGAAATGCCCCCCCCACCCCCCTTTTCTGTCAATTGCCATTTGTTTTGGCTAGTACGAACATTAAAAATGTTTTATCGAATTTGTTATTAAATCTTTAAAATATCAGTGATGTGTAAACAAAGCTTTTTAAACCAATCTTGTTTGGTGCGGATTCAAGGTAAGTCACAGAATGAATAAAACCCTTTTTATTTGGGATAATTTTTTGAACTAACCCTTTCAATAGGGACAAACGTCTTGGGGTCGAATATTTTGACCGACACGTTGATGGGGTTGTCAAATCAAACACAATGTCGTTTAAATATAGTGTTGATCAACATAGAGTACTATAGGCTGATCACCTCAGTCGTGCTCGTGAGGGATATCGGGTTTACAGTTGAAATGTTGGGAGAAACCCCTTTTAAACGAATGAAAAGAAGAAGTGTTGGTCTTTTAACTGCTCTAGTATAAATGTTTTTAAAGGTATATCGTTTTCCAAAATGAAAAATGTTTTAAAACGAAAGTAAAATGTGTATTCCTGTTCTATTTATTCGGAATGTCTTCAACTATTGTTCCAATTGTTAAAGATAAATATCATGGATTCTTTGATTTTTGTTTATTATTTAATTGTTATACTTGCTGAGCTATAGAGATGCTTCATCCTTGCTTAAACTTATAATAACTTTCAGCCTAAGCCCTGGGGAGCGGGTCGAAGGCTAGTCTAATAAGGACAAGGGAAAGAGAAAAAGATAAATGAATAGAAGAATACGTAATAGCATAATATTTATTATGTAATGGATTAATATGATTATTATGTTCTCGAAAAAACATAAAAAATTAAATACATTGTAATGGTTGTCGACGCCGGGTTTTCTCTTCTCTTTTGGTCTTTTCCAATTTTAGCCTTTTGGTTTAGATGACTTTTGGAAAAGGTCGGCATTGATGTCGACGGGGTTTTGAAAGATCGTTTTTATGATGAGCCAATTAACCAGAGTCGCCAGTTGGTATATTTGAAATGGATGTACCAACTCATCCGAATTTTCGTGTTTTATAAATCGCTGGCTCATATGTGACTCCGAATTAATTGGTCTGCGAATCGAGATTCATAGAGTTCGGGGGCTTGTTTAAGTGAGGGGAAGGTGTTAGGCACCCCTCGACTTCCGTGAAACACGGTTACCGCAATCTTGATGCTTCTCCTATCCTTTAATTCATGAAATGTGTGTGTGTGTGCATGCGTGTGTGTGTAGGTGTGCTTATGTGAATGTTGTGGTGAGTTTGTATGAAAGAGTCATTTGGATTTTAGGGAAAATCGTGTTTTACTTTGAGAATGCTTCGGAATGTCTTTTCGGCATACACGAGAAAGCTTTATGAGAAAAGGTTTGATTTTAATTATCAAAACTATGAGATTTTCGTTAAGTGTCGTTTTAACAAAACAAGAGTTTTAAACCTTCGTCAAAATAGGAATCGAGATCTATACGTTGCTTTCATAAAATGATGGGCAATTTCTAGGATCTCTTTCACCCTATGCACAAAGATTTAATAAAACGTCAATTATTTATAAAATCAATTCGTATGATGTTTTGGAAAACGATTTTTTTCTTTAGCTTTCTCGTTAGATAGGAATCGACATTCATTAACGTTTCTCAAATTTTTACCTCGTGATTCTAATATCCTACTTTGATTGATTTTATGAAAATCTTGACATTTAGCTTTGAAATCAATTTCGTGTCATAAATCAAATCAAGCATTAAAATGCGTTGGGGCTATTCATGGGCATGTAAGCCATCAAAATAATCCCAAACGCCTACAATCACAAGTTCCACTAATATGGGGCCTTAAATCCGATTCTCGCTTTGGCGTCGTTTTAAGGCCCGACGGTTACACGTTACAAGGAGGCTACATCCTACCCGCTATATACATCAAGACATGTCCATCATCGGATTTGGACCACGGGGTCGCTTTCCTAGGCTCACAACCACGATTATTACATACTCACAAATCAAACATTACAATAAATAACCAACGCGGAAATTCTAACAATATCACGACATCCTAAATAGCAAATTAAAGGAACCACAACCAATACATCTCTTATACAACAAACAAGAAATCAAAACATGAATATCATCGGGTTATTAAGAAGAATTTTGTTCCAATGGAACCCTCGCAAATAATCCCTAATTCATTGTTCAATAAGATACATGCAAATTATATCTAATTTACCCAAATCAATAGGACATGAATTGCTAGAACAAATAGAAATTTTCACCTTGCAATTGATCTCAAATGGATGTGAACTTGTGTATTTGAATAGGATAAATGATGTATTTGATACAATCAAACTCAAAAGAATTAATTCCACTCTTTTTTTTTTCTTCTTTCTCCTTATTTTGTTGCAAAATCTAGCTATTTTCTCTCTATTTCCGTATTTTTTTGCTGCTTGCAGGAATTCTTCTTCTTCAAAACTGCTGAACCCCCTGTATGCTGCCGAAGCTGCCTTAAATAGGCTGGCCAGAGCCAGCCGCAGATCTATCTGCGGCTGGCCGCAGATAGATCTGCGGCTGGCCAGCTGGCGCGCCTCCCATCGCACTCAGCTGCTGAGTGCTGATTTCCCGGTTTTCGTGCTGGCGCACCCACTTGGCCGCAGATCTATCCGCGGCTGGCGGGCTTGACTTTCTCGATTTTCGTGTCACGCCTCAATTTTCGTACCGCAACGTCGGTTTTCGCTAACAGGCTCGTATTCCGCAGTCCGGGAACTTCCGGGAGACGTGCCACCTCATTCGGAAATGCCTGCCTCGGACGGTCATGCTGTCACGTCGACTTGGGCTGCCCAAATCATTGCGGCGGGACCGGGCGCTCGCCCTTGTGCCCGCTCCTTTGCTTCCGCAAGCCGGTTCAATTGTCGATTTCGCCCTCCTGTCACGGTTAGTAGAAGGAAACGCAAAATTTGGGTGTCTACAGCTGCCCCTCTTTATCATGTTTATGAAATGATAAATGAAATGAACAGGATAAAGAATAGACACTCGATGCATGAATGACAGTGTGTAAGAAATGACAGTGCATACATGACGCCTCACACATATAGCTTATGATGCAACATAAGATGCAATGCATGCAAGACATTCGTAAGAGTGTCAATGTATCAACCCCTTGACCGTGTTTGTTAGTCGTTGGGTTCACTCTCTCAATCTATCGTCTCGTTCGGGGCCGGGTATCGTCGCCGGTCACCCATCTCGTAACCCCCGGTTATCGTCGCCGGTTGGTTATATTGTCGGAGCCGGTTATCGTCGCCGGTCATCCATCTCGTGATCGCCGGTTATCGTCGCCGGTCGATCGTCATGTCGGGGCCGGGTATCGTCGCCGGACATCCATCGCGTAACCCCCGGTTATCGTCGCCGGTTGGTTACCTTGTTGGAGCCGGTTATCGTCGCCGGTCATCCATCTCGTGATCGCCGGTTATCGTCGCCGGTCGATCGTCATGTCGGGGCCGGGTATCGTCGCCGGTCACCCATCTCGTAACCCCCGGTTATCGTCGCCGGTCGGTTATCTGTCGGAGCCGGTTATCGTCGCCGGTCATCCATCTCGTGATCGCCGGTTATCGTCGCCGGTCGTACCTCTAGTCATCGGAGCGGATCGTCGCCGGTCACACCTCACGTAACCTCCGGTTATCGTCGCCGGTCGGTTATCTTGTCGGAGCCGGTTATCGTCGCCGGTCATCCATCTCGTGATCGCCGGTTATCGTCGCCGGCCGATCGTCATGTCGGGGCCGGGTATCGTCGCCGGTCACCCATCTCGTAACCCCCGGTTATCGTCGCCGGTCGGTTATCTTGTCGGAGCCGGTTATCGTCGCCGGACATCCATCTCGTGATCGCCGGTTATCGTCGCCGGTCGATCGTCATGTCGGGGCCGGGTATCGTCGCCGGTCACCCATCTCGTAACCTCCGGTTATCGTCGCCGGTCGGTTATCTTGTCGGAGCCGGTTATCGTCGCCGGACATCCATCTCGTGATCGCCGGTTATCGTCGCCGGTCGATCGTCATGTCGGGGCCGGGTATCGTCGCCGGTCACCCATCTCGTAAACTTTTCACTTCCACACGTCAAATGGTTGCAAGGGAGCAAGGTGGGACCCACCAGGGCCAGCCGCAGATGGATCTGCGGTCAGCCGCAGATGGATCTGCGGCCAGCCGCAGATACATCTGCGGCCATGATCGGGCCTTAAATCCAACGCGACTCCTCCAGATCTGTCACTTTCAACTTGTAATTCAAAGAGATTCTCTCGATTTTTCTTGTTCGCAAGGGCTTTTTGTCGATTCTTTCAACTTTCCTGCAAAAACTGTTCCGGTAGGATTGATCTACACGCTACAGGTAACACTTTGACCGGTCACTTTTCAATTTCGTCAATGTTTTGCTATACATTTGACTATTTGCATGTTTAGAGATAAAATGTATGCTTTACAATGCTATGTAATGTACCATCATATATACATGCTATGTATCAACTATGTGAGTCCTATTTTATGTTCATGAGGCGGTCCCACATATTGTTATTCCTTTTCTGCAATAAAATCATGCATTACATGCTGTAATTACATATATGAATGCAATTTAAATCTGTTTGAGGCTTTGATTGATGGAAAACACGCTTGGCTTATGCCTGGGATGTTCAATTTACAAACGGAACTCTGCCGATTTTTTTTTTTTTTTTTTTTTTTTTTTTTTTTTTTTTTTTTTTTTTTTTAAGCATGCATCATGTTGCATTAATCCTATGATGAGGCTAGAAATTTAGAAATGTTCATTACATAATTTTAAAAGGAAACTTACCTTCTTTCTCGTCCGTTTTATTCCAGCTATGGATCGTGATGCGCCCAGTAGCTCCTCCGCCTCTCGGACTTCGGGTGTTCGCCGTCGTAGGGCTGCACCCACTCCTGTTCCTCCTCGGACCCGTCAGGCTCGTCGTTTGACGGAGGCTGTTATTCGTCCTGGTCCTCCGGACGTTGAGGAGGCTGTTCCTCCGGAGGTCGCGGCAGAGGGGCCATCCTCCAGCACTCCGGCTCCATCTACTCATCAGGCTCCTTCTGGCGCCTCTGTGCAGATACCCGATCTTTTGGGTCGGGATCTCAGTCGTCACCCCTCGGCATCTCTCGTGGCTAACGAGGTATATTTCAGCTCTATTCTGATTTCATTCTCAACTTCTCCATTCTCCTTTTACCCGGAATGACCCCTTGGTGATTGCCCCAGGTACCCGAGTTTACCCAGCCGAGGGGTAACTGGTTCAACATCTATTCCCTTTACGCGGCCCTGCACAGTGATTATCGGGCGATGGTGGACTCTTGGGGCTTCCGACATTTCTTCACTATCATCCCCCGCCAGTGCCCCTGGGGTTACATGAGGGCTTTATCCGAGCGATGGTTCCACCAGACGCAGTCTCTTCATCTCCTCGACTGCGAGGTCGTGTTGACCCCATGGGACTGGAGGTACATTACTGGCGTAGAGTTCACCGGGTCCCGTGTCCCCTTGGATCTTGATATCACTCCTGTGGAGGTTCGAGCTTTGCTGGGCTTCGCTGCTGAGGACCGGGTCTTTAAGGCCCGCAGTATCCGATCTGGTGCCTTGGCAGTCGATGCAGTCGGGGGTCTCTATGCGCTGCCTATTCCAGCAGATCAGGGCACCAGGGACATTCTGCTACGACGCCTGTTCCTGACCATCATGAGGGGTTGTTTTCTGGGGAACAACTCCTCCACCATTCATTTCAGCGTCGTAGGAGCGGTCAGAGATGTGGACCGCATCGGTGATTATGACTGGGGGTCATTCACCTTTGCCTATTTCCTCCACGGCATGCGTCTACGCTCAGAGGGACAGACTGATGCCTGGCTCGGCTTCTACCATTTTCTGTTGGTGAGTCCCCTCCTCCTCTCTCTTACTGTATTTCTTTTCCTTTCATCTCTTTTCTGTATTTGATAGTGACTCATGCCTTGCCTTGCTTCTATTCACAGTTCTGGGCTTATGAGCGGCTTCCATGTCTGAGGCCTATCACTACTCTGGGCCCGGACACTTATCCTCGGGGTCGGCGATGGCATCACAGTACTCTCGAGGAGGTCCCCGTGTCTGGCAGTTTTGCACACTGTCGCATCCAGCTGGAGCTGATCACGGCTGCAGAGGTCGTCTGGATTCCCTACCTCTCCGATCATCTGACTGTGGGGTTTGCTGACGGGCATCCTTCCGGCCCGGAGTTCGAGCTTTCCACCCGTCGCCTCACTTTGCAGAGTGTTGGAGGCTGGGTGATGTATCTGGGAGAGCGCGCATTCAGATGCGTCACTGGGGAGATCCGCATCCCGCACTCCCTTTCTTTCACTACTTTCTGGCCGCTGGATTCTCAGCCTTCAGAGATCATGCTTGCCGGGGAGGACGGTCGGATGCTTTCCACGGGTCCCACTACGAGTGATGCATTCCGTACATGGTGGGTGCCCCGCACCATCGGTCCTCAGACTCGGGCCACTTTCTTCCTTGGAGACATGGTTCCAGGCTCGGTGACGATGACCGATTGGGCTGCCTGTGTTCGGACCCCTACCCACGCTGATCAGATCGCCTCATTGACCCGTCAGGTAGATCAGTTGTCGCTGTTTATTCGAGGATTGGGCCGGGCCCCGGAGGAGGCTTACACCTACGATCCTGACGGTGCCGGTTATGATGCAGGCCCGAGTTCATCTGATGCCACACAGCGCATCCCTACATCCCTGATATGAACTTTGGTCCTCCGAGCTCGACGACTCCAGGGGATCAGTTCGAGGATCCTGCTTTCATAGATGATACTGATTTTATTTAGACCAGGATAGGATAGGGCCTTTTGTATCGGCACCTGCTTAGATTTCTTTTTCATTTATGCACTATGTACTGAACTCATTTATTTATTTACGCACAGTTCTTTTTCATCTCTATGGAATTCACCTGTTTCATTATTAACTGTATGATGCATGCTTTTATTTATGGATAGAGAATGACCCCTGTACAGTCTTTTTGATACTATTTTTTCAGATGTCGTCCTCGGATGTCGTGACTCGTTTGGATTCCATTCCTCCCACAGGGTTGGTCGGCAGCCTCTTCCGCTGGTTGGACAGTTTACTGCCGGCAGACAGGATTATCGCAGATGGTCTTTTGGGACATTCTTGGTCCTTATTAACCTTCCAGGTGCCAGCGGGCTTTGTGGATGGTCTTCTGAGCCATTGGGCCCCTGCCCGTCAGGTGTTTAGGTTTGGGACAGTAGAGCTGACCCCCACCCTTGAGGAGTATGCTCGCTTCACCGGCTTGCCCTTGGATGGTCCCTGTGCTAGGGTTACTGTTGGTTCCATGCGCCGTCAATTCTTGACTTTCACCGGTTTGCGGAGGGCTGTCCTATTACCGGTAACCACATCAGACCATATGGTTCCTCTTCAATTCTTGATTGACCGATTCGGCTCACCTGACAGTTTCCGTCTTTTCCTCGGTGATTTTTCCGTGTCCGAGGAGCGCTGGGATGCCTTGAGAGTGGGCGTTCTGATGGCCTGTGTCATCTCAGTTTTGTATTTGCCTGCAGGATCCGATCATTTGGACATGCGGATTGTTGCGGCCGTTCGGGCCCTTCAGGAGGATCACACCATTCTCCCCATGATATTGGCGGATACCTATATGTCGGCCACATATTGCCAGTCCTTCCGAGGGAGATTCTTCAGAGGGAGTTCGACCTTATTGTACATGTGGTTCACGAGTCATCTTAGTCCCATCGGCCATTTCCGTCGCCAAGGGTTTTGCTTCAGTCATGACATAACCACGCAGTTTTCGCTTCGTCCCGCGAGTTGTACTGATGTGGCCTCCTGGACATCATTTTTGTCTATCATTGAGGACCCCTTTCATCTGTTGGTTTATTCGGGCTATTGCTCCTTCATGAGCTTCTTGACTCATGTGCCTGGCATGGATTTCATTCCCATTGCTGGTTTAAGGGGCGTGACGACCTATCATCCCCTGGCGGTTATGGGGCAGTTTGATCAGACACAGGATTTACACCCCTTTGCGGGTGCAGCCGCATACCGATTCCTTATATCATCCTGTACAGAGAGGGATCTATTGCCGGTATACGAGCTTTGGGATCGCAGGATCTTTGCCGAATATAGTGCGAGCTGTCACATCCAGACATTTGCCTACGTACAGTGGTTGCGTGGAGACCTGGATTCGGCTAGTCTGAGTCGGACGGGGGCCTTTGATGACTCTGGAGTGATTTTCACAGAAGATACCGCAGACCACTCCATTTCAGCCGATTCTGCCCCGAGTCGGGTCGCTGAGGATTCCCGACTCCGCCTGGCTCTGATTACTACTGAAACCGAGAGGGATGCCGCCCTTGCCGAGAGAGATGAGGCCATTCGGGCTAGAGATGCTGCCATTGCCGATAGAGAGGCCATTGTATTTCAGACCAGGGCAGTGGTAGATGCTCATTTTGGGACTGTCAGCCGAGCTACTGCTTTACTGGATCGTATTGATATGATGGGGCAGCAGATTGCAGGAGATGCTGATGCTTCAGATCTATCCACCACCCTGTCCATCCTGCTTCGGCTAGTTTCAGATTTGTAGATTATTTTATTTCCTGCATAGACTATGTTGGTTTCATCAGTTATTGAAAGAGAAATCTTGTAATAAAACGACTTATATATATAGACATGCATTTAAATTTAGTCATTTTCCCCTTTTGTCGTATCATTGCCCTCCATTGGATCATCATTTTGTCCAACTGACCACGATTTTGACATTTCGCCTTCTTTCTTTCCTCAAGACTTGATGGAGATTTGACAGATATTGCCGCACACCTTTTGATTTCGTCGGATTGAATCTCAGATTTTGGATAACTGTTTGGGTTGGATCAGGGTATGTATTCTGGGATGAAACTGGTTAGGCAGTTGGTTTCGGGAAGGTTTTGAGGGTGTAGGAAGGTTTTATCGGGCTATCGAAAATTGGTTTTGGTTGGGGAAAGGATTATTTTTAAAGGATCGGACCGCGCCATGATGGCTGCCTACGTACCCCCACAAGTTGGGAGATCAGGTCCTACGTAGTTCGCTCTCAGGGGAAAAAGGAACTGATGATTTAAGCGTAGAACCGCTTCACCGAGTCAGAATTGAGGGGTTGTGGAAATACCTCACCATCCATTTCTTGCAATATGAGGGCCCCTCCGGATAGTACTTTCTTGATCACAAATGGCCCTTCCCAGTTCGGGGCAAACTTCCCCTTGGCCTCGTCTTGACAAGGCATGATTCTTTTCAACACCAAATCGTTTTCCTTGAACTTCCGAAGTCTTATCTTTTTATCGTACGATCGAGAGATCCTCTGTTGATATAGCTGACCATGCCAAATGGCGGCCACTCTCCTTTCATCAATCAGGGCCAATTGGTCATATCGACTTTGCATCCAATCCTCTTCGCTTATCTGAGCGTCGATCACTATTCTGAGGGACGCCATCTCAACCTCGACTGGTAGAACAGCCTCCATTCCATACACCAAAGCGTAAGGGGTTGCCCCTGTAGAAGTACGTGTTGATGTTCGGTATGCCAGCAAGGTGAGGGGTAACAGATCTGGCCATCCCCGATGATTAGCAGACATTTTTGCCATGATCTTTTTGATGTTCTTATTGGCCGCCTCCACTGCCCCATTCATTTTGGGACGGTAAATGACGGAATTGAGATGCTTAATTTTGAACTGGTCACACAGTCCCTTCATGAGGGCGTTGTTTAAATTCTTGGCATTGTCGGAGACCACAACCTCAGGTTGCCCATATCGGCAAATGACATTATTCCTGATGAAACTGACGATGACCTCCTGAGTTACTTTAGGGAAAGAAGCTGCCTCTACCCATTTGGTGAAATAATCGATCATGACGAAAATGAACCGGTGCCCGTTGCTTGCTTTGGGCTCTATTGGTCCGATTACATCCATTCCCCACATCGAAAATGGCCACGGGGAGGTCATACAGTGCAGTTCATGGGGAGGCGTATGTATCACATTACCGTGCGCCTGACATTGATAACACCGTTTGACATGATCTTCGCAATCGGCCCTCAGCGTCAACCAATAATGCCCTGTCCTCAAAATCTTTTTGGCAAGCATCGGTCCACTCATATGGGGCCCACACACTCCACCATGTATTTCATTCATAATCTTTCGGGCCTGTGTTTCATCTACGCACTGCAACAGTCCCAACCCGGCATCCCTTTTGTAAAGTGAATCGCCACTCAGGTAAAACTTCATCGCCATCTTTTGAATTCTCATCCTTTCAGTCCGATTTGCCTGATCGGGAAGGGATCTGTCTCTCAGATATTCCCTTATGTCGTGATACCAGGGTTGCCTCGTCAACACCACCTCATTTGATAACACTGCCACATTTTCCTCATATGCCGGGGCATTCTGTACGGTGATCTCAATCTGTGGACTGTCCCTACTCTTGATCACGTGGATTAAGGAAGCCAAAGTCGCCAGTGCATCGGCAAAATCATTTCGTCCCCGAGGAATATGGCGGAAGGCGATATCTTCGAACTCTTGCATAAGCTGGGTGACACAACGATGGTATGGAAGTAACCGAAGCTCCTTAGTGTTGTATACCCCGATTGTTTGTCTGATTACCAACTCTGAATCCCCGAACACCGCTAGTCTTTTTACTCCCATGTCACGAGCCAATCGGAGTCCCAAGATACACCCCTCGTATTCAGCGGTGTTGTTCGAATTGCTGAAACGAAGTTTAGTGGCCACGGGGTATTGTTCTCCGGTGATAGAGACTAGGACCGCTCCGGCTCCTGCCCCCTCGGCATTCATGGCACCATCAAAATACAGCTTCCAAAATTGTCCCTCGTCATCACATTTTTCGTGCGATACCCAAAATATATCCTCGCCCGGAAGAGGAGTTTCTAAAGGCTCCGTCCCTCCTGACGGGGCTTCTGCCAACTGATCTGCAATTCCCTGCCCTTTCATGGCCTTCTGGGTCACGTACACCATGTCAAACTGTTGTAAGATTAACTGCCATCTGGATAATCGACAATTCAGCATGGGCCTTTCAAAAATATATTTTAGGGGATCCATTCTTGATATCAGGTACGTTGTATGCCCATGGAGGTAGTGCTGTAATCTCCCTGCAGCCCAGGCCAGAGCACAACAAGTCTTCTCGATGGGAGTGTAATTCTGCTCACATTGGCTAAATCTTTTGCTGAGGTAATAGATGGCCTGCTCTTTACCCGCCTCATTTTTCTGTCCCAACATACATCCCATCGCGATGGTGTTGACGGATATATACATAAATAAAGGGATCCCATCCTTCGGGGTTGTGGGGTACCAGCACTGGTGCCTCCGTCAGTTGTTTCTTAATGATCTGAAAAGCCCTCTGACACTGCTCATTCCATTCTTGGGAAGCACCCTTTCTTAACAATTTAAAAATCGGCTCACATGTAGTCGTCAAGTGAGATATAAAACGGCTGATGAAGTTTATTCTCCCCAGGAATCCTCTTATCTCCTTCTCTGTGCGAGGTGCTGGCATATCCACAATGGCCTTAATCTTTGCTGGATCCAACTCAATGCCCCGATCACTAACCAGGAATCCCAAGAGCTTACCTGACTGCACTCCGAAAGCACACTTGGCTGGATTGAGTTTCAAATTATACTTTCTGAGCCGATCGAATAGCTTTTTGAGATGAGTTATATGATCGGACTCTACCTTTGATTTCACAATAATGTCATCCACGTAGACCTCTATCTCCTTGTGCATCATATCGTGGAACAAGGCCATCATGGCCCTCTGATAAGTAGCCCCTGCATTTGTGAGACCGAAAGCCAGTCGTCTATAGCAGAAAGTGCCCCAGGGGGTGATGAATGCGGTTTTTTCCCGATCTTCCTCCGCCACCATTATCTGATGATATCCTGCGAAGCAATCCACAAAAGAGTACATTTCGTATTGGGCTGTGTTATCCACCAGGATGTGTATGAAAGGCACCGGGAAGTTATCCTTGAGACTGGCCTTGTTTAGATCTCTGTAATCCACGCATACCCTCACCTTTCCTCCAGGTTTAGCCACTGGGACCACATTGGATAGCCATTCCGGGTAAGTGGACACCATAATGATTCCCGCCCTGAACTGTTTGATGATCTCCTCCTTCACCTTTAAACTCCACTCAGGTTTCAACTTCCTCAGTTTCTGCTTGACAGGCCTGAAGCCCTCCTTGATGGGTAATCGGTGTACCGCAATGTCGGTGGACAAGCCAATCATATCCTCATGAGACCAGGCGAAGACATCCTCATATTGGCTTAGTAACTCAATTATTTCTGCTTTTTGGCTGGGGTTAAGGTCTGTCCCTATCTTGAGTTCTTTTGGATTGTCAGGGGTTCCAATATCAATGGTGATGGTTTGGTCCAAGTTGGGTTTGGGTTTATCCTCGACCCATCCCTTGATCTCGTCAGGTGCGTCGTCGTAATCTGTCTCATCTTGTTCAATGCCCATTAAATCGAAATCCAGCTCAATGTCAAAATCATAATCATCATTCAAATTTGAAGGACCATCTGTTAGGCAAGGATTACTCAAATGGGTACACCTGACATGAAACAAAATACTTGTCATATATAAATCATTTTTTCACGACGATCGCAATTTCAAATAACACGAAGAAACGACACAATTATGCAGAAATAAAACAACAACAAAATAAAACTTCTTCATTCCCCCTCATCTGGGGTCAACCACCCTGCCGTCGAGCTTTACCCCTGTTTGGATATCACTGGTTTCTGGGTCCAATTGTCGATGGTCAGGTCAGCTGAAATGCGCTGGATGAAAGAGGTCCTCACATCGGACACCTCCCCGATGATTACGGATACGTCGCCTGAGTTCTCCTCCATACCCTCTCCAGGAATAATCAGTCCTGCCCAATCGATGACAGGCACAACTTGTTGGGCTCCCGGTGGTATGACAATATTCGTCCCCTCCTTACTGCTTGTTGATTGTCCGGGGATGTAGCATTTGGTTTCAAACTCTTTTGCGACCTCCTGCAGGAAACTTTCCCTCCGGGCCGACTCATTACGTGTGGGGGTTAACTCTTCATTCCTTGCCCCAATCATAGGTCCGCTGATCCCCTGCCCATTGTCGGCTTTGGTCGCTGGACTGCCAACTAGTCGAATCGGAGTCGCACCCTGACGGTGTCCCCGCACTGCGCCCACATGATATCCCAATCCTGCTTTGCCTATCTGCTGTGGTAGGTGGATGGGCTTGGTGATTCCCTGACTGCTTTTCCCTAGTCCCTGTCCAGGTTGGAAGTTCATTTTAATCATTTCCTTTGCCACAAAGGTGAGTTCCGGAGAGACCCCTGGTTTCACAGCTGGAGCTCCCAGGCATCTATAATGGGGAGTGCTAACCTCTAGTGCTTGAAAGCTGGCAGGCGCCGCTGACTCATCCACATTGATTACTGGTAGGCCACTCCTGGGAGGAAAAGGGTCATCACATTCGGCCGAGATTGTTACCAGATTCCCATCGATGATCAACTTGACTTGTTGGTGGAGCGTGGAAGGGACTGCCCCGGCCATGTGTATCCACGGCCTCCCTAACAGCAGGTTGTAGCTTGCCGTAATATCCAGGACTTGGAAGGAGATATCAAAAGTACAGGGTCCTATCTCCACTGGCAATTCTATCTCTCCGATGGTGTCCCTCCGGGATCCGTCAAAAGCCCGAACCACCACATGACTGGCTCGCAGGCGCTTGGGACTGATGTTCATTTTCTTCAGCGTACTGAGAGGACATATATTCAATGCCGATCCCCCGTCGATCAGTACCCCATTCATGACGTATCCTGAGGAGATTACTGCGATGTGTAGCGGTTTTCGGTGCCCCCTTCCCTCTTCGGGAATGTCCTCATCTGTAAAGGATATTGCATCGGTTTCCAATAAGTGGCCTACCAACCGGCCGAAACCCTCCTCACTAATTTCTTTGGGCACAAATGCCTCCTCCAGAACTTTCATCATGGTTTTGCAATGCTCATTGGATGACAACACCAAGTCCATGACTGATGTTAGGGTTGATTCCTCATTTAAAATCTGGATCCCCCTCATTTCTGGGTGATCCATCCTTTTCAAAAACTCTATGGCCCTTTCCTCGGAACCTCTTCATTTTTTTCTCTTTTGGCTCTCAAGGACTCGCCCGGGCAGATATAAGGGGTTCCCCTTGGTCGTCACGGAAGCACAACTGGCCGCTTCCTCGGGTATTCCCCCGTAATTCCAGGGTACAGTCTTCAGACTACTGATAGGGAGCTGTGGCCTTGCAGCAAAAATGATGGGCCTCGGAGCTGTCAACTTGATAGGTCCCTCTATGTTATTCGTACTTACCCCTATCAACTTGATGGGCGTTATCCTCGCACTCCCATGATCATGTATCACATTTATCATCTCCTCAACTTTCTGCACATAGTTCAACCTTGGCGGCCCCCCAGCCTCACTTGCCTCCGTCGCATTGACTCCCCCCCCATCATGTCTTGGCAGGGGATTTGCCTTAACATTCGGGGAATCCGGCTGTTCCACCACAATCTCTCCACTGTCAATCAGGTTTTGGATTCGATGCTTTAACGTCCAGCAATCCTGTGTATCATGGCCAGGGGAACTGGAGTGGTATGCACACCGCTTGCTCGGGTCAAACCTTCTACCTTTTGGGTCACTCGGGGGTGCCAAACCAACAATCTTCTTTTGGGCTACTAATACCGCTAATACTCGTTCAAGCGGCTCCCCGAGCGGGGTGAATACTCGGTTTTGCGAGGCCTCATATCTTCTTCGCCCCTCTGCTCTTTGATCTGAGAAATTGGGCTGTCGGGGTGGCCCTCCCCTCTGTGCCTGTACCGGAAGATGGCTTTCTGCTTTACTGGACGACCCTTGTAGGATGAGGGAGACATCCTCTTCCTTCCTTTTTTGGACTCTCCGGGAAGTGCTGCCATAGTTTCCATTCTGTATTTGCTCGGCAGCAGTTTCTAAAGCAGTAAGATCCCGGATTTTACCCGATTTCAACCCCATGTCAACCATCTCTCCATGTTTAATCATTTCCGCAAAAGGTCTTCCAATCCCCGAGATGACCCTCTCATAATACGGTGCCTCCTGAATGTCTACAAAGGTCATTACCATCTCTGATTCGCTCATCGGGGGAGTTACCTGGGCAGCCATGCCCCTCCATCTTTGCGCATATTCCCTAAAGGATTCCCTAGGCTGTTTTTTAACCTTTGTCATTTGGTACCTGTCAAGAGCCATCTGGGCCTGAAAGCTGTATTGGGTTAAGAAAGTATGGGCCAATTCCTCCCAGTTGTGGATTCGGGCGTTGTCGAGGCGGGCATACCATATTCTTGCCTCCCCTGTTAAGCTTTTCTGAAATAGCTGCATTCTTAACCCCTCGTCTTCGGCATAAGCCCCGAGTTCTCCAATGTAGATTTTCAAGTGTGTATAGGGGTCTCCCTTTCCATTGTATTTTTCAAACTCGGGAACTTTGAACTTTTCTGGATATCTGGCTCCGGGGAAAACACATAAATCCGAGTAATTAACCCTGCCCAGGGAGCCTATGCCCTTTAGAGATTGGATGGTTTCCTCCATGTATTTCATTTTTCTCCGAAGGTCGTCATGGTCCCCTTCCTCTGGGATAGTAATCACTGTCCTGCTAGGTATGGGAACGGCCTTTGGGATGACTGGCTCGTCCTTGAGTCGGGGTTGGTCCTCTTTAAGCAAGTTTGTACCATTTTTAGGAGGATTCTGATCATCCCCTGGTGGCGGAGTATTATGCGATCCCTGGTTTACCGGATCCTGTCTGATTAAGAACTGTTCCTTTAACATTGCGGCCATTTCCATCATCTGTCTTTTAAAATCATCAAACTCCTCCCGAGATATGGAATTATGGTTAGAAAGATCAGCCATTTCAGATGTAGAGACCTGGGCTTTCTTAGACTGCGAACGAGTTTGGGGAGCAATCCTACAGAGACAACGGTTCGAAGTTTAGTCCCGGGGAAATGAACACATGGATGCATGCTAAAGCTGTAAAATTTTTGTGTGTTTTTTGGGTTTTTTAATCTTTTTCTGCAAAACAACACGTTAGCGGTCCTTTATTGAGACACTG
The DNA here is from genome assembly GCA_034770075.1 of Aralia elata. Classification (NCBI taxonomy): domain Eukaryota; kingdom Viridiplantae; phylum Streptophyta; class Magnoliopsida; order Apiales; family Araliaceae; genus Aralia; species Aralia elata. The sequence goes on along the minus strand of CM068379.1, from coordinate 28,523,955 downwards.
CATGCTAGATACAATTTATTATGCTTCCCGGGTCGTTCCCTGCAAAACACAGAGGTTAGTATTTTCTTTTGTCATAAAGGGGAAGCATATATGAATATTTTGCAATGGGATTATGACATTTATACGCATAAACGTAAAAGGGCATGAAGAGACTTTTCCTGCGTTGGGTTATTCTGAGGATGACCTATCCTAGGGTTACTCTCACGGGCTTTTCGGCATGAAGGTTCCCAAATCTTCGCAATCTACTCGTTTGAGCCCTTTCGATTGGAGCGGATTTGAGTGGTGCGTTTCCTGAGCCATCTCCGGGGAGCAGCCCCATCGAGTCCAGTAATAAGCAACCGACAGGTTCGCCTCAGGAGGAGGTACTCTCTCAACATACATTCACATTCATCGTCCTCACCGTATGCAAATGATTTCTTTAAAGTAAAGCCATTCCATTCAATCATTCATTCATTGGACAAAACACGCATTCGCACAACAAAAACACAAAGGATCAAAATATCGCATGCACACACATATTCATGAATTTTTTAAAGGATAGAATAGCATCAAGATTTTAATGCGGCTTAAGCCCTCTAATGTCCCCAGCAGAGTCGCCAGCTGTCGACGCCGGGTTTTCTCTTCTCTTTTGGTCTTTTCCAATTTTAGCCTTTTGGTTTAGATGACTTTTGGAAAAGGTCGGCATTGATGTCGACGGGGTTTTGAAAGATCGTTTTTATGATGAGCCAATTAACCAGAGTCGCCAGTTGGTATATTTGAAATGGATGTACCAACTCATCCGAATTTTCGTGTTTTATAAATCGCTGGCTCATATGTGACTCCGAATTAATTGGTCTGCGAATCGAGATTCATAGAGTTCGGGGGCTTGTTTAAGTGAGGGGAAGGTGTTAGGCACCCCTCGACTTCCATGAAACACGGTTACCGCAATCTTGATGCTTCTCCTATCCTTTAATTCATGAAATGTGTGTGTGTGTGCATGCGTGTGTGTGTAGGTGTGCTTATGTGAATGTTGTGGTGAGTTTGTATGAAAGAGTCATTTGGATTTTAGGGAAAATCGTGTTTTACTTTGAGAATGCTTCGGAATGTCTTTTCGGCATACACGAGAAAGCTTTATGAGAAAAGGTTTGATTTTAATTATCAAAACTATGAGATTTTCGTTAAGTGTCGTTTTAACAAAACAAGAGTTTTAAACCTTCGTCAAAATAGGAATCGAGATCTATACGTTGCTTTCATAAAATGATGGGCAATTTCTAGGATCTCTTTCACCCTATGCACAAAGATTTAATAAAACGTCAATTATTTATAAAATCATTTCGTATGATGTTTTGGAAAACGATTTTTTCTTTAGCTTTCTCGTTAGATAGGAATCGACATTCATTAACGTTTCTCAAATTTTTACCTCGTGATTCTAATATCCTACTTTGATTGATTTTATGAAAATCTTGACATTTAGCTTTGAAATCAATTTCGTGTCATAAATCAAATCAAGCATTAAAATGCGTTGGGGCTATTCATGGGCATGTAAGCCATCAAAATAATCCCAAACGCCTACAATCACAAGTTCCACTAATATGGGGCCTTAAATCCGATTCTCGCTTTGGCGTCGTTTTAAGGCCCGACGGTTACACGTTACAAGGAGGCTACATCCTACCCGCTATATACATCAAGACATGTCCATCATCGGATTTGGACCACGGGGTCGCTTTCCTAGGCTCACAACCACGATTATTACATACTCACAAATCAAACATTACAATAAATAACCAACGCGGAAATTCTAACAATATCACGACATCCTAAATAGCAAATTAAAGGAACCACAACCAATACATCTCTTATACAACAAACAAGAAATCAAAACATGAATATCATCGGGTTATTAAGAAGAATTTTGTTCCAATGGAACCCTCGCAAATAATCCCTAATTCATTGTTCAATAAGATACATGCAAATTATATCTAATTTACCCAAATCAATAGGACATGAATTGCTAGAACAAATAGAAATTTTCACCTTGCAATTGATCTCAAATGGATGTGAACTTGTGTATTTGAATAGGATAAATGATGTATTTGATACAATCAAACTCAAAAGAATTAATTCCACTCTTTTTTTCCTCTTCTTTCTCCTTATTTTGTTGCAAAATCTAGCTATTTTCTCTCTATTTCCGTATTTTTTTGCTGCTGCAGGAATTCTTCTTCTTCAAAACTGCTGAACCCCCTGTATGCTGCCGAAGCTGCCTTAAATAGGCTGGCCAGAGCCAGCCGCAGATCTATCTGCGGCTGGCCGCAGATAGATCTGCGGCTGGCCAGCTGGCGCGCCTCCCATCGCACTCAGCTGCTGAGTGCTGATTTCCCGGTTTTCGTGCTGGCGCACCCACTTGGCCGCAGATCTATCCGCGGCTGGCGGGCTTGACTTTCTCGATTTTCGTGTCACGCCTCAATTTTCGTACCGCAACGTCGGTTTTCGCTAACAGGCTCGTATTCCGCAGTCCGGGAACTTCCGGGAGACGTGCCACCTCATTCGGAAATGCCTGCCTCGGACGGTCATGCTGTCACGTCGACTTGGGCTGCCCAAATCATTGTGGCGGGACCGGGCGCTCGCCCTTGTGCCCGCTCCTTTGCTTCCGCAAGCCGGTTCAATTGTCGATTTCGCCCTCCTGTCACGGTTAGTAGAAGGAAACGCAAAATTTGGGTGTCTACAATGGTCTTAGAACCTGGGTATGGAACGGATATGTTTGTAATAATATAGTAATTACATTTGTGTCTCTAAGATTTCGTATATAGATGCGTGTGATGAAATAATACCGTGTAACACCATATCTAGGGTTTCAAGGTATCTGGATTTGGGGGCGTCAAAGGTTGGTATCAGAGCTGTAGGTTATAAACCTTAGGTAGGGGGGAAAGCCTTAGGATATAACCTTGAAGAAGTTAGAAGAAGGCAGTAAGTAGTCAAACTCAAATAGAGTTCCTAAGAGATGGATTTAGGAATTCATCAAAGGAAAGAAATAAAAGTAAAACTAAAACTTAAAATAAACTATACTTGTTATGTGATAATAATAATTATATTGTGATGTTATGAACTAATCAAGATATTAAAATTGATTGTAGATGTCAGGAGAAGAACCAAAGTATAGAGACATTCACGTTGGGAGTGAAGAGCTGATCACTCAACCAAAGCCAGTACCCAAGCTAATATCAGAAGTAGAGGCTCACATAGAGAGTGATCCAGATATGGACATTGATTCTGATGAGGATCCGTCCGAACATTCGGAGGAACCCGAGGAGGGTTCAAGATTGCCAACTAGTGTGACTAGGGCGTTAGGAGGACTAGCAATTGCTGGTATGTTAGGGAGGGCATCAGTAGGAGCTATGCTTGTAAAGGAGGACCCTTCATCTGAGGAGGATCCCTCCGAGCATGAGGAGCTAGGTGATACAATATCTGAGGCTGTGATTGACAGGAATGTCGAGCTACAGAATAGGAATCATGCCCTAGAGGCACAGTTAGAGAATGTGTGGTTTGAGAAGCAGGCTGTGGAGTCTTATTGGGAGGCAGAGATAGACAACATGGTGTTAGTTGTGGATCAAGTCCATGAGCTTAAGGAAGAATTGGGAGATAAGAAGTTAAAGATAAGTTGAATGACTTATGTCTTTAGGAGTTCTCATCAGGTGTACCAGCGAAAGATCGCCTACCATCCGGTTGAGACAGGGCAGATGAGGCACACTATCAGTAGAGATGTTGTGATTGATCTAGCTGATCAGGAGTATGCTTATACCATTAGGCGAGGTCTAGTCTAGTATGTAGACAATGTATATATATATATATATATATATCTTTGTAATGATGTGAATTCCAACTTTTGTATATATAGCAGGATATCTTTTGTAAGTTCCAAACTTTAGTATAAGTGATGGACTAGTATGTGAATCTCATCTTTTGTAAGCAATAGAGGGTTGTATATGTAAATAGCTAAAGCTATATTAATGTAAGAAGTAAGAAGCATATTAATATAAAGAAATTTATTAAATGTGTTTTGTTATGAGTATATGTCAGCATAACGAAAAGAATGCTTTAAAATAAGTAATGAAATGAGAATAATATAATCTTATTATCTAACAGAAAATGCCACCAAGAAGAAGACAAAGAAACCAGGAAGCTGAATCTTATAATGAGAACGAGCATGGGGACTAGGCAGATCCCATGAAACACTTTATAGACCTTCTAATAGGGGCCTTTAATAGAAACCCTGTTGATATACCTGTGAATCCTCCGGTTGGGCATATTGCCAATTTTAAGGATTTTAAAAGTCTGGGGCCTTCCGAATTTAAGGGGTCCACTGAGCCTATAGAGGCTCAATTTTGGGTAAAGGAAATTGAGAAGGCGTTCGTAATTGCCTGAGTTAGAGATTCTTTTGCTCCTATATGTTGAAAGGAGAAGCCAATTTCTGGTGGGAAGCCAACCAAAATAGGGCTGGAGAGGGAGTTATTGCATGGGATAGGTTCAAAGAAATTTTCTTTGAGAACTATTTTCCCAGTAGCATGCAAAGCCGTATGGAGGTGCGGTTTCTAAAACTAAAACAGGGGGAGATGACGGTTCCCCAGTACGTTGTTAAGTTCAATGAACTGGCCATATTTGCTCCACATTAGGTGGATATGGAGGAGAGAAAAACCAGGAGGTTCGAGCAGGGACTAAAGCCCTGGCTCTATAGTAGGATTTTAGTGTTCCAGAGTAATTCTTTTGGAATAATTTTAGAGAAGGCTATAATAGCCGAAGGGGGAAGTGAGGCAATGAGTCTCTACAATAAGGAAAAGAGGAAGCTGAGGGAACTAGTGCAAGTGGAGGAGGGAAGAAGCAGAAGTGAAACAATTCCGGGACGAAGTAGGGAGACCCAAAGAAAAGGGTCGAACCGTGCAAGAATTATGGGAAGGCACACTTAGGAGTCTGTCTGAAGGGGAACGTAGTATGTTACAATTGCGGGCATGAGGGACATATCTCTCCCAATTGTCCCAACCTGAAGAAGAGCAGTGGATGTAACGATCGAGAATTTTAGATTTCCTTGTAACCCGAGTTATGTATGAATAAAATGAATTTTTATTTTTATCTATATTATTATATGTTATGTGCTTAAAGTTGTGTTGCAACCTAGAATATGTGTATGTGTTAAATTTTATGTGTTGTTGTGTCGTTGGAGTGAATAAATCGATTTTACAAAAATTCATAAAATCACTATTCACATGGCACGTTTCCCGAGGCACTATTCACGCCCAAATATTTTTGCGTCTCTTTCGATTTCTATTAATTTTGTTAAGTCGTGTATGCAAAGGAATAATTTTTTCAAGTGTCAGATATTTTATTGGAGCTGATACGTGATTTAATCCGTATCCGAAATGTATTATATGAGTGTTCCGAATAATTGGACAAATCCCATAATAAATATTTTTACGCGTCCCAATAATTTATGGGAGTACCCATTTTAATTTTGGGTAGAATTATTTACTAAATTTGGTACAAAAGTGGGAGTATTCGGGTATATTTATCTGTGTATTCGAATTAACTGGAGAGGCAATTAAGCCTCAACCAATTAGGAAAGAGCACTAATTGTATTAGCCAATCACATGAGAGGGATAGACCGTCACAGTACACTAAACATGGGATTGTTAACTTCACCAAACATCCTCCTCAAATTTATTTTCAAGAGCTCGGGTGAAGCATTTTCTGCATATCAATACATTCCTTCAGAGGCCACCTTATCCTCCCATCGGCTCATTTTCCTTCTCATTCAAACCATCAGCACACTTCCCATTTGCAAGCAAGGATAAAGAATACAGAGAGAGAGAGAGAACTATAGAGAGAGAAGGAAGAAAATTTGAAGAAGAAGAAGAAGCAAGCTACGGGAAGAAGAAGGGAAAAAGAAGAAGACGCACGGGAGCTAGAGGAAGAAGAAGAAGAATCCTAGTAGCTTCCATAGCAACCTTAGAAGTAAGAGTAAGAGGTAAAATCATCTTTCCTCCATTGTTAAAGTTTTTGAGTTTTTGAAGCTTTCTTGATGGGTTTTGCGTTTCTGGAAATTTTTGGTTGTTATTGTTGGTTGTGGTTACTTAATATTGTTACCAAGACACCTTCTAAGCTATTAATACCATTAAAGTGGAACAAAAACGAAGAGAAATCCGAACCTTGGCTTAAAGGATGAACAATGGATATTTTTTTGGACTTTTGGACCTTCGGACTGTTTAGAGGACTATAAAGCCTTGATGATGTGATTATTTTGATTGTTTGTTGTTATATAATTGTACTTCCATGAGTTGTGAAGATAACCTAGTTGGAATGAACCAAAAAGATGCTAAAACGAAGTCACATTTATGATTTGAGTAAAATGCATCATGACTGCGAAAAAACAGAGTATGCAGTTTATGTTTTGGCTTAAGATTTGGTCATGTTAGCGTTTATGGGTCGTCCTAAATTTTTGATATGTTGTAGCCCCATATCTTACGAACCCATAGATCCATAACGGACCAAATTGATCGAGTATAGAGGGAGATATAGGAGCTGGAGCGGACGGAGGTCTTGACCTCGAGGTTTTGCAACTGTAGCACCTGGGCTACTGCATGGCGCTGTTCCGCGCCTGGTCCGGGTCGGGTCAGGCCGGATCGGGTCGGGCCGGACCCAGTGATTTGTTTTCGCGAGTCTAAAACCTATATTTTTGTACAAAAAGATTAGAAACGCTTATATCTTGTTAAAGCCTTATGTGCTTAATTTTATACCAGTGTCAACTAAAGTGATGTTGTCTTAAGGCGTAAATTGAATAAACTGATTGCAAATTACGCTTGGTTTTCCAGGAGCGAGACCCCCGACTAGGTAGTCGTAGCGATAATTAATGTATTTTGATGATGTGATGACTGTATTGAACCTAGTCCTCACATGACTAATATTTATGATGATTTTAATGAACTGTAGGGTATTATTTTTAAAGTACGATTAACGTCAAGATTTTAACGCACGCGCAAGGAAAGTTCCTTACTCAATCCTTATTTAATTGTGCGAGTTTTCCTTACTCGATTTATTTATTGGGCAAGTCTCGAATTCATTTATCTATCGAGCAAGTCTCCTACCTTATTCAAATTATTATTGTGCAAGTTTACTTACCCTACTCAAAATTATATTCGAGCAAATATTATTTATTGAGCAAGCTTATTGAGCTTCTCGACTTCATTCAAATTACTTATCAATTTAGCAATTAGTATGCTAGTATTCATACTTTTATTCAAGTATTGCATAAAAGCCCATTTCATGCAATGTTATATATTGTGTGATTCTAAAGATTATGAATTGTTATTCATTCAAGATATTATTGATGCTATCAGGCATGTTGTTGAACCTTAAAGTTCTTTATTCCATAAACTGTCTGTTTGAAAGCTATGTCAAGGCTAATTGTTTCAGCTAGACACTTATTGATTTGTTTATTGAAATGAGGTTAAGTCCTCCAACTAATATTGTTGTTAAGTAAAACTGTCCGATCAAATTGTTTTGGTCTGGACTCCCATGTAAAGCTGAGAAGAACAACCCTCATAGCAGGGGAAATTGTATAAACGTCGGGGGACCGACACGCGCCTAAATGGAAAATGTAAGGCTTATTTATAACGCCAGGTATTTTAGGTTGATCACCTATTGTACCAGTTTTGTGGATTATCAGATGAATTTCTAGTAATTCTAGATAGAGTTCTGTGCCTTGGGGCTCCCTCAGTATCGATTAGTCCCTTTCTTTGGGAAACTTTGAAATCCTTGGATAGTTCAGAAATCCTTCGGTCCATAGCGACCACTATAACGGTGATAAAAGAAGTTGTTTATTTCCTTGACTTAGCTAAATTTTTACTCTTGTGAGCTATAAAGTTATTCATGTGATTATTCATTGCTATCATATTTGCGGGGCAAATTTGTTGCTCATCCTTTGCTTTCCTTAAAACATTTCAGTTAGTGCGGCACGTGGCGAGAGCTCAGGAAAAGATAAGGGAAAGGGGAAAGCTACTGATTAGTTGTAATTTGTTGTTCTAGAATTACCGTTTGTATTAAGACTTATTAATTGACGTTGTGTATTAAGATATATGTACCCTTACGTATTATGTTATGTTTTGTAGTAGTCTTGGTTTCGAGACTTGGGACAGGATTATTTATGTTATATCAATGTAAATATTCCTTTATTCCGCTATAAGTTATCGATTGTATAATTCTTGTATTAGATAGTAATGAACCAGGTCTGTGGCTCAGGTGACCCGGATTTGGGGGCGTCACAGTGTATGTTTCGTCTACGGGTCAACATACCACATGGTGAAGAATTACCCAAAGAAGGGTTCAGATGGCAACAAAAGGGGTAACAAGGGTAAACTAACCATTAATGGTCCAGCTCCACCGAGTAGACCAACGACCCAGACCTTCAACATGACGGTCCAAGATCTGGTAGCATCAGGAGACGTAGTCTTAGGTATAATCCCAATCAATAATATTAATGCTTATGTATTATTTGATTCGGGTGTAACCTGTTCTTTTATATCTAGTGAATTTGCTAGACGTTTAAACACACCTGTCAAATTGCCATGGTCGACCAAACAATATGTGACCCGCTTACATTGGAACCACGTCACACAAAATCTTATCAACATACCTTCCAATAGTAAATGACACTAACACCTGTTTAGTCACCTTAATCTCATTACTGTCGTTAAGCCACTGCAATTGTAACGCCCCCGAATTCGAGCATTGGCCGCCCGAACAAGGGACCGACGTTATCTTGTACTTCTATCATAACTTAACCAATAATCTCATAATCATATTGGTTGAACTTGTCTATTACAGACACTTCTATTTAAAATTTCTTTTATCTTAATCACTGGATCGTAACTTGTCTCAATCTCATTCTTTCTACAAGTATCAACTTGTAGTTCATTCGTATATATGGATAACAATATATATATATATATATATATCGATCAAATTTTTAACCTTCTGATTTAAACATTCTATACTTCCATATACCCAAGGTTCACAACATTAATAATAGGATGGTTCTTGGGAACAGAAGAATCTTGCGATAAATATAACGCCCCCGAATTCGGGCGCTGGTCGCCCGAACAAGGGTCCGATGTTATCTCGTACTTCTTTCGTAACTTAACCAATAATCCCATAATCATATTGGTTAAATTAGTCTATTACAGACTATAAATTATAAATTTTCTTAACTTCCTCCCTGGATCTATTCTTGATCTCAATCTCATTCTTTCTACAAGTATTAACTTGTAGTTCATTCGTATATATGGATAAGACCATATATATATCGGTCCAATTTTTAACCCTATGATTTAGATATTCTATCATTTATAAGCTTTATATGGACCCAAGATTCACAGTACCAACACTAGAGATAGTTCTCAGATCTGAAGGGGGCTTCCCAATAAAGATAAATCGATATTGGTGCGCAATTAGATGACCTAACCTTCATTTCTTAGTCAGAACTTTCAGCGTGCCAAATACCCTCACTTAGATACATAGTCTTATAAACATTGTTTATGTTTTAACAATTCTAAGTTTAATTAAAGTAAAGACATGACAAGAATGTGTGAGAAAACTTGATAATATTGATATAATATTCGGTTACATACTTTGCCGGTTCATATTACAAAATGTCATCAAGACTATAACAAAAGGGACAAACAATCAGGAAAGTATATAAACTAGTCTACGCATTTCTTCTTTCCTTTCTTTGGAGAGCCTGAACTCTCAGGTTTGTCTGCATAAGGTTTTAATCGCAAGAATGAGCATACAAAAGCTCAACAAGTCTAAACACATAGTATATAATTGAACTCACACCGATAAGGATTTAATGAATCATAGCTTTAACAAAAGATATTACAATTGTTTTAACATAGTAAGACTGAGTGGTAATTAAACCAAGAACCATTCGTCCGTCTTTTGACTTAGAGCCATACCGTGGATATCAAATAGAGGATCAATCTAACGATATCCTATGTTATGCATAACATACGCTACACTGACTAATCATGACAGTGTTTTAACAACATGTTCATCTCAGTTTACTTTTCATATAGAGGTCGCTCCAAGACAACTAGGTTTGACTAAAGAATTAAAACAATTCAATACTTCACGAATAAACGTTCATTTTGCAAGTTATGTCGAAACGAATAGCAATAATTCTCATATCAAAGATTTATAACACATTGTTGCACAAAGTGCATAAATCAAATAGAAAGCTTGTATATGAAAGCTTAGGTAGAAGACTTGCCTCGTATATCTTTTACAGATAAATATAACGGTCTACACGTTCGGCGTAAATCCTACACGATTATAAGTTCATGTAGACCAATTAAGCGTTTAACGATTAAATCTTTTAAGTTTTATTTCGGGTATTATAACCACTTATAAATAAGACTCTTTCTACTATACATCAAATAATTTTAGCATTATAACTGCATATAAAATGAATATTCATCAACTATATTTAAAATAAATTAAGCATTATAACTACTTATAAAATGAATATTCGGCTATTATATTTGAGATAATTTCAGCATTATAACTGCTTATAAAATGAATATTCGGCTATTATATTTAAGATAATTTCAGCATTATAACTGCTTATAAAATGAATATTCGGCTATTATATTTAAGATAATTTCAGCATTATAACTGCTTATAAAAGTATATTTTTAACTTTAGAAGAGAAATAAATCAGACATTATAACTGCTTGTAAATAAGACTTTTGTACTATATACATAAAATAATTTGAGCATTATAACTGCTTGTAAAAGTATATTTTTACTAATACATACATAAAAATAAAAATTATAACCACTAGAGTATACCTCTTGTAGTTGTTAGCTTTACTTCCAATTGTGTAGCGCTTCGATACTTCGAAAGTAATTTTTATCTCATAATATCTCTCAGAATATAAATATAGAGTGTTTTTGCTCTTGAACTGCTCTTGAAAATAGTAAGGAATGAATGAACTTAGCTTGCTGTTTATAAGAAAACATAGTTTCGCTAATTGCACGTTAGGGGCTCGACTTATTACACTTTGGTACCTAGGTTAATTACACTTTAGTACCTAGTAAATTCTTAGAATATTCTTCTAAGCTCCTCAATGAAAATATCTTCCAAGCTCGACAATGCAGCTTGCAATTGAACCAATCTTCTAAGCTCCTCAATGAAAATATCTTCCAAGCTCGACAATGCAGCTTGCAATCTAAGCTCCTCAATGAAAATATCTTCCAAGCTCGACAATGCAGCTTGTAATTGAACCTATCTTCTAAGCTCCTCAATGAAAATATCTTCCAAGCTCGACAGTGCAGCTTGTCACCGTAAGCACGACAAATCACTTTGTCATTTCCAAGCACGACACAACAACTTGTCAAAAATAATTTGTCAGAATGCTTCTTGGTGAAATCGTGGAAAGCACGACAAATCATTTTGTTAATGTAAGCACGACTAAGCAGCTTCACCGAAAAATTTTATTTGACCTAATTCATCGTTTACACTATATAATCACAAAACACCTGCTTCGAAATATCTTTTCGATCTTTATTAAGCACATATTTTACAAAATTCAAATCTCATTAGGGCTTAAGGTTTTAAACTTCTCGATACCTAGTTTTAGGTCACTAAATTAGTCTCTAACCATTATTGATCGTATTTATAAGCCTTATAAATATTCGGGGTATTACATTCACCCATACTTATAAGAATTTCGTCCCCGAAATTACATTACAAATTCAAGAAAACAAATGGGGATATTCTATCTTCATTTTATCTTCTAACTCCCATGTCGCTTTTTCTACGGAGTGATTCCTCCATATAACCTTGACTGAAGATATGACTTTATTTCTTAAGACTTGTTCTTTTCTATCAACAATTTTGACAGGAATCTCTTCGTAGCTTAAATCTGATTCGATTTGGATTGGTTCATAACTGATGACATGCTTATAGTCCGATTTATAGGGACGCAATATTGAAACATGAAATACATTATGTATATGTTCCAGTTCTGGAGGTAAGGCTACTTCATAAGCTACCTCACCTATTCTTTTTAGGATCTCAAATGGTCCCATAAACCTTGGACTTAATTTCCCCTTTTTCCCAAATCGAATCTTCCCCTTCCAAGGTGATACTTTCAAAAAGACATGACTCCCAACGACGAAATCTCTTTTCTGTTTGTGTAGATCGGCATATCTCTTTTGTCGCTCTTGAGCAGCTCGTAACCGTAGTCGAATTGTCCTAACCACTTCAGCTGTTTGTTGAACCAACTTTGGCCCAAGCATTTGACGTTCCCCGACTTCGTCCCAACACATCGGCGTCCTGCATTTTCTCCCATATAATGCTTCATAAGGTGGCATTCCTATACTAGCGTGATAGCTATTGTTATATGCGAATTCCACCAAAGGTAAGTGGTCTTCCCAACTCCCTTTAAAGTCCATTATGCATGCTCTCAGCATATCTTCCAATGTCTGAATAGTCCTTTCGCTTTGGCCATCAGTTTGTGGATGGTAAGCCGTACTTAATCTTAACTGTGTCCCGAGATGTTCTTGAAGACTTTTCCAAAAGTTCGAAGTGAACCTTGGGTCTCGATCAGATATGATTGAAATTGGAACCCCATGTCTAGATATAATCTCCTTAATATATAGTTTGGCTAATCTATCTAATGTAAACTTGACCTTGATTGGTAGAAAGTGAGCAGACTTGGTTAGTCGATCCACTATCACCCAAATTGCATCGTGACTCTTTTGTGTGGTTGGAAGTCCTACTACAAAATCCATTGTAATATGCTCCCATTTCCACTCTGGAATTTCCAATGGTTGCAGCAAGCCGCTTGGCTTTTGATGCTCTACTTTAACTCGCTGACATGTCAAACACCTACTAACAAACTCAGCCACCTCTCTCTTCATGTTTGGCCACCAGAAATGTTGACTTATGTCCTTGTACATTTTGGTGCTGCATGGGTGTACTGAAAACTTAGTGTGCTTCTGACATGATTTCCTCTTTGAGCTCTTGCACCGCAGGAACCCATATTCTTAACTCGAATCTAATGATTCCCTCCTTATCTATCTTGAATCTGCCGTCTATAATCTCCGTTGACTTTTTCATCCTCTTATGCTTTTTATTTTTTTCTTGGATTTCCTTGATTTTACCCAACAAAGTTGAGTGATCCTCTATTACAAATAATTTTCTCGTTGCGTTTGAAGGAACTCTCACCTCTATGTCGAGTCTAGTAAATTCCTTAATTAACTCATCTTGAGTTGTTAGTACCATCAACTTTCCTTAATTCTTTCTACTTAAAGCATCTGCAACTATGTTGGCTTTCCCTGGATGATATAGGATCTCACAGTCATAATCCTTGATGTAGACACCCAAATTTTGCACTTCCTATACTGACCATGGCAGGAGGGCAAATTCGTCCATTGGGCCGGCCTGCGAGAGCAAGGGATGGGCACCGGAACGAACACTCGACGTCACCGTAACGATTTGCAAATCAAAATCGACGTGACAGCAACGCCGTCCGAAATGGGCATGCCCGAATGATGTGGCACGTCTCCTAGTGATTCCCGGACTGCAAAATACAAGCCTGTCGGCGAAAACCGACGTCGCGACACGAGAAACGAGGTGCGGTTCGGAAAATGAGAAAATCAGCCCACCCAGCCGCGGATTGATCTGCGGCCAAACGATTAAAATAATGGTGGTGCGCACGGGACTCGAAACCAGGAAACCAGTTGAGTGCGATGGGAGGTGGGCCAGCCAGCCGCAGATTGATCTGCGGCCAGCCGCAGATCAATCTGCGGCTGGCTTTGGCCAGGCTATTTCAGCTCATTTCCTGCAGAAGGTTGAGAAAAAAGAGAAAGAAGAAGGAAAAACAGCAACCAGCAGCTCGGAAATGGGAAAAAACAGCAGCAAAAACAAGAGCAATTAGGAAAGAAAAGAGAGAAAATAGTGAGGAATTGTATCCATATTGTGGGACTATATATCATATATTTCTACTCTATTCAATACACAAATTCATACATATTGTGGGGATTATTTGCAAGGTGAAAAATCCTTTGTTTTTAGCATTTTGTTTTACCATTTTTGTTAAGCTTTTTGTCATCCAAATTATATCAAATGTAGTTGTTCTTGTATGTTGTTGTGAATCCACGGGTTGAGGGCTATTAGTGAGGGTTCTAAATGGAACGAAATTCCTCCTAATGGCCCGATGATATCCATTTGGTGAATTTTTAGCTCGTTGTAATGATGTATTGTGCATAGATTGTTTAGATTGCTATTTTTAGGATCTTGTGGGTGTGTAGCGATTTTGGATGTGAGCCTAGGAGCGCGACCCCGTGGTCCAAATCCGATGATGGACATCTATTGATATATGTAGTAAATTCGATGTATCTTTCATTGTAAATATGTAATCGTCGGGCCTTAAAACGACGCCAAGGCGAGAATCGTGTTTAAGGCCCCGAAATAGTGAAAACTTGTGATTGTAGGCGTTTGGGGTTATTTTGATGGCTTACATGCCCATGAATAGCTCCGACGCGTGTTTGTTTTATGCTCGATTTGATTTATGAGACGAAATTGATTTCAAAGTTAAATGATAAGATTTTCATAAAATCAATCAAACTAGGCTATTAGCATCACGAGGTTAATAAATGGGAAGTGCTAATGAATGTCGATTTCTATTTTAAACGAGAAATCTAAAGAAAATCGTTTTCAAACATCACAAGAAATGGTTTTATAAAATAAGTGACGTTTTATTAAACCGGTGTGCATAGGGTTAAAGAGGTTCTAGAAGTTGCCCATCGTTTGAGTTACGAAAGCAACGTATAGATCTCGATTCCTATTTTGACGAAGGTTTAAAACTCTTGTTTTGCCAAAACGACACCTAACGAAAAATCTCATAGTTTTTGGACAATTAAAATCAAACCCTTCTTATAAAGAATCAATCTTTCTGGTATAAATCGAAGGACATTCCGAAGCATTCTCAAATCAAAGCACGACTTTCCCTAAAAATCCAAATGATTCTTTCATACAAACTCACCACAAACATTCACATAGGCACACACACACGCACACACGCACACACGCGCACATACACACACACACATTCGAGGATTAAAGGATAGGAAAGCATCAAGATTGCGGTAACCGTGTTTCACGGAAGTCGGGGGGTGCCTAACACCTTCCCCTCGCTTAAGCAAGCCCCCGAACTCTATGAATCTCGATTCGCAGACCAATTAATTCGGAGTCACATATGAGCCAGCGATTTATAAAAAAACGAAAACTCGGATGAGTTGGTACATCCATTTCAAATATACCAACTGGCGACTCTGGTTAATTGGCTCATCATAAAAAACGATCTTTCAAAACCCCGTCGACCTCAATGCCGACCTTTTCCAAAAATCATCTAAACCAAAAGGCTAAAAATTGGAAAAGACAAAAAAGGACAAAGCGGATAAAACCGGCGTCGACAGCTGGCGACTCTGCTGGGGATATTAGAGGGCTTAAGCCGCGTTCAAGTCTTGATGTTATCCTATCCTTTAAAATTCATAAAATGTGTGTGTGTGTGCGATATTTTGATGTTTTACTCTTGATTGTGTGAATGTGTGTTTTGACTAATAAATGAATGATTTGAATGGGATTGTTTTACTTTAAAGTAATCATTTGCATGCGGTGAGGACGATGAATGTGAATGTATGTTGAGAGAGTACCTCCTCCTGAGGCGAACCTGTCGGTTGCTTATTACTGGACTCGAAGGGGCTGCTCCCCGGAGATGGCTCAGGAAACGCACCACCCAAATCCGCTCCAATCGAAAGGATTCAGACGAGTAGATTGCGAAGATTTGGGGACCTTCATGCCGAAAAGCCCGCGAGAGTAACCCTAGGGTAGGTCAGCCTCTGATAAAACCTAACGAAAGGGAAGCTTCTTCATGCCTTTTTATCGTTCAATCAAATAAATAAATGTCATGTAAATGGCATACAACTGTCATACCGTCATCATCATAATAAATATGTCCTGTATCATGTGATTGCATCACCTGCACATATAAAGAAAATACTGACATGGTTTTTGCAGGAGGGCAATCCGTGCCACGTAGCAAGGTTTTCTAAAACTTCTAAATACTATCCTGTCATCAAACAGTGACCTTGTTTTGCAGGATAAGATTAGAGAACCGTGAATGCGTGGCATAACGATCACAAAGAACCCGGAATTGCCCCTACGGCCCAACTAAGAGACCGTAAAGTCCATACTCCATCCATCCAAATGGCAGAGGCCGATAGCCATGAAACTACAGTTCTGCCACTCCAACAGTACGGCCGAATACGAGGGATTCATCCTAGGACTGAGTTTAGCCTTGGGAATGGGAATCAAAAAGATGATAGTAGTTGGAGACTCGAATTGGTCATCCAGCAGGCCATGGGAATATACAACACCAAAGGGCATAAATGGGACCTAGCTACGGGACTGCTGAGATATCCGGAAGCCGAAGAAACCCACAGACAAATGAACGAAGTATATGGCAATATGTGCGGAGCCCATATGAGTAGAATATTTTTGGCAAAGAAAATCATGTGAACGGGTCACTACTGACTAACCATGAAAACTGACTGCGATGCTCATGTCAGGAAATGCCATCAATGCCAGATCCATGCCACTACGATCCATACACCTCTTAATGAGCCCCATTGCTTGACCTCACCGTGGCCAGTTGGACCGTGCAGTAGGTGATATCCAGGAGGGGGTAAATCCTGGAGTATGGCAGTGAATCCCGGCCAGTAGAAGATCAATGGGTTTTAAAATTCTGAGTTTTATTTCAAATCCCTGCACGCTCATGTCATTTTGTCATGTTATCCAAAAAAAAAAAAAAAAAAAAAAGGATCATGTGCTGAAATGTTTTATATATATGACAAGCATTTTTGTTTTATGTCAGGTACCCCGATTTGAGGCATTCTAGCCTGACAAGCGATAGGCCAAATTTGAAGGAGGATCACAATTTTGGTATAGAGCTAGATTTCGATCTAATGGGGATTGAGCAGGACGAGACAGATATCGACAATACGCCTGGTGAGATCAAAGGATGGGTCGAGGGTAAACCCCAAACCCAGTTTAGACCAAACCATCGCCATCAAACGTTAGAGCCCCTAACGATCACAAAGAACCCGGAGTAGGGGCAAATTCGAACACAAAAAAAAAAAAAAGAAAAAAAAAGAATAAAAAAAAAAAAAGAAAAAAAAAAAAAAAAAGAAGAGAAAAAATAGTCGAGTTGTTGAGCCTGTATGGAGATATGTTCGCTTGGTCCCGTGGCGACGTGATTGATTTGGGACATCGACTGCCCATCAAGGAGGGTTCCGACCAATTAAGCAAAAGTTGAGAACGTGGAAACCTGATTTGGAGGTTGAAAATAAAGGACGAGATTGTCAAGCGGTTTAAAGCAGGAATCATCACGGTGTCTATTTACCCTGAATGGCTTTCCGACAGAATCCTAGTATCACAGCCTGGAGGAGAAGTAAGGGCCGCGTCGACTAAAGAAATCTGAACGATGCCCTTAAGGAGGAGATATATGACAAATTCAAGATCAAACATTTTGATTCAGTCATTTACCGACCCAAAATGAATGGGGCAGTGGGGGCTGCAAATAAAACACAAGGACGATCATGGGAAGAATGTCCGCCAATCATCGGGGATGGCCGGATTTATTGTCGCTCACCCTGTTTGCCTATCGAACCTCAGTTCGCACATTTGCAGGGGCAACCCCTTACGCATCTCCCGGGCATACGACAAGAGGGTACGATCCCGGAAATTCAAAATAAATGATTTAGTCCTCAAAAGGATCGCGCCCTGCCAAGACGAAGATATGGGGAATTTCGCTCTAAATTAAAGGGAGCCGTCGCGATAAAAAAATCCTCTCTGGGAGCCCTCATCTTACAAGGAATGGACGGAAAGGCATTCCCCAGCCCGTTAATTCTGACTCCATGAAACAACTCTATGATCTAAAAAAAAAAAAAATCAAAAAATCAAAAAATCAAAAAATCAAAAAATCAAAAAAAATCAAAAAAATCTCAAAAATCAAAAATCCCCAAGCCTTTCAACAAATCAAAGGACCAGATCTTTTGTCAGCCAGCAAGATACCGATGCGACCAGTACGAGGGAGATCACAAGAAAAGCAACTTAACACTGGGGCATTTATCAACTACCCAGGAAATGGTGACGTGCAAATTGGCACCCATGCAACAATCCCATCAACATGCACCATCATCATCAGATGCTACCTCATGTCAATATTCAACGGTACGATCATCTGGCATTTGTCAAGCATAGTTTTCCCGGGATACGATGATCCGCTTGAAAGGGGATTCTATTTGACTTAATAGGAATCGGATTAATTCTGACCAGCAACCGTGGAGCACGATCGTGAGTATGATTAGACGAAGAAGGCTATTCAACCTTTTGATCGGGTACAAAGCCTTAATTCAAAGCAACGTTTGCGACAGAATCGACCTCATGTGACAGCATTCACTTTGCGTTTGCACAAACTTTCAGTTGTGGGGTATAAAACTATGACGACGTTGATGGCAATTAAACACGTAGTCAGACAGTCAATAATTATCAAGCTAATATCAAGAAATCAGACGATAAATGATTATCAAGCTAATGTCTCGAATCGTGGCCTGGGTTATTCGAGTAATTAAGCCCGAGGGGTGTCTCTACACCTGGTGCCCTAAAGCCATCTGGTTTGAGAATTGCTGGCCCAACACTCGTTACATGGGTAACTCAGAGCCTAAGAAAACGAGCATTACAGACGAGGAGGCCCGAGCAGATTCGAATCGTGGCATGGGCTACTCGAGTAATTAAGCCTAAGGGGTGTCTCTACATCTGGTACCCTAAAACCGTCTGGTTTGGGAGTCACCCCCGGCCTAAACACTCGCTACATGGGTAACTCAAGCCTAAGAAAACGAATCTTGCGCAAGCTCAAGCAAAGAATGAATGGGGCAGACCACCAGCTTGTCTCGAACCGTGGCCTTTGTTTACTCGAGTAAATAAACCCGAAGGGGTGTCTGTACACCTAATGCCCCAAAACCGTCTGGTTCGGGAGCCATTGGTCCAAAACTCGTTAAATGGGTAACTTTGAAAAGCCTAAGAAAACGAGACAAGTGAAGTGGGCTAATAAAGAGAAAAGATAATACGAAAAAAAAACTCTCGGCCTTAAACAAGAAGTCATAGAAGAGAAACCCCTACTGAGTGCTGCATCGCACAGTGCATTTGTCATATGACGTCAATCCTGCTAAGAACGTTGTCGAGAATGAAGACAGAATGCCTTTGACGAGGGAAGGTAGTTCTTTTGAATTCGACCTTACTCACATACAATGACCATGAATGCTTGAAGGTGTTCTTACGATTTCATAACTCGTCAAATAGAAAATCATCAACTCACGAGGGATTGAATAAAAAAAAAAAAAAAAAATACATTCACAGTTCACCACTTGCTAGATTATGTGATCAAAAGATATATTCAATTTCATGTGCTTTAACTGCATTTTTGTCGAGATTATAATATCTTTGTGTTGAACTAACACTAACGGCCCGAGCCTTCAAGTTTTGGCATTTGTTAGTCATCTGATATGCAGGATCTTGCAGAGCTGTGGATAACTCAGCACGGTCAACATCGCGAGTTTTCGATAGAAATTCTTGGTAGCGACACGCGCCAAGGCAGGGGCAGTTAAGAATCGTGAAATGGAAGGAAGTTGAGGCTGCACAAAGCTTTTCATCATTGGGCCTCTCCCCAATCCTGTCTATCACTGCCTCGACATCCAAGTGATCCACATGCATGAGCATATACAAGGAGGATATAATGCGGGACAACAGCATATCGACCAGCAGAAATGATCAAAAAGTCAAGGAGCCAACATAGCTGTCGATCATCACAGAGAGCGAAACAGACTGCCTCAACTTGATGAAATGAAGACGACCAAGAACAGGCAGAATACCAAACCAATGTTGAAGTCTAAAGACTACGCTGCACGATGAGGCGTAATCCAATCAAATGTTGGCAAACGACGACGACTGTCGAATCGTATCATTTGACTGAACAGGGGTCATTTCTATCTAAACATATGTTGTGCACATGCATCTGTCCATAACATATCTGCCAGATCATGCATAACATCTTTTTCATGCATGCAGGTACGATCAAAATGAAAATCTTCAGGAAAGTACAAGCACGTCGCTTTCAACCTCACAAATGATCAGACCGTGATGGCTTTTGCGGCATAGTACGTGGACGATGTTGGTGGGAGATCCAGGACATGAGGCTGATCACCCATTCCATTTATAAAAAAAAAAAAAAAAAAAAAAAGAGAAAAAACAACAAACCCTGGGAAGGGCTGAGATCCACGCGAACCACAACAAGATGGTGAGCACCCCTGGGAAGGGCTGATATCCACAAAAAGAAAAAAGACAAAAACAACAAACCCTGGGAAGGGCTGAGATTCACGCGAACCACAACAAGATGGTGAGCACCCCTGGGAAGGGCTGATATCCACAAAAAAAAAAGACAAAAATAACAAACCCTGGGAAGGGCTGAGATCCACGCGAACCACAACAAAGATGGTGAGCACCCCTGGGAAGGGCTGATATCCACAAAAAGAAAAAAGACAAAAATAACAAACCCTGGGAAGGGCTGAGATCCACGCGAACCACAACAAGATGGTGAGCACCCCTGGGAAGGGTTGATATCCACAAAAAGAAAAAAGACAAAAAACAACAAACCCTGGGAAGGGCTGAGATCCACGCGAACCACAACAAAGATGGTGAGCACCCCTGGGAAGGGCTGATATCCACAAAAAGAAAAAAAGACAAAAGACAACAAACCCTGGGAAGGGCTGAGATCCACGCGAGCCACAACAAGATGGTGAGCACCCCTGGGAAGGGCTGATATCCACAAAAAGAAAAAAAGACAAAAAACAACAAACCCTGGGAAGGGCTGAGATCCACGCGAGCCACAACAAGATGGTGAGCACCCCTGGGAAGGGCTGATATCCACAAAAAGAAAAAAAGACAAAAAACAACAAACCCTGGGAAGGGATGAGATCCACGCGAGCCACAACAAGATGGTGAGCACCCCTGGGAAGGGCTGATATCCACAAAAAGAAAAAAAGACAAAAAACAACAAACCCTGGGAAGGGCTGAGATCCACGCGAGCCACAACAAGATGGTGAGCACCCCTGGGAAGGGCTGATATCCACAAAAAGAAAAAAAGACAAAAAACAACAAACCCTGGGAAGGGCTGAGATCCACGCGAGCCACAACAAGATGGTGAGCACCCCTGGGAAGGGCTGATATCCACAAAAAGAAAAAAAGACAAAAAACAACAAACCCTGGGAAGGGCTGAGATCCACGCGAGCCACAACAAGATGGTGAGCACCCCTGGGAAGGGCTGATATCCACAAAAAGAAAAAAGACAAAAAACAACAAACCCTGGGAAGGGCTGAGATCCACGCGAGCCACAACAAGATGGTGAGCACCCCTGGGAAGGGCTGATATCCACAAAAAGAAAAAAGACAAAAAACAACAAACCCTGGGAAGGGCTGAGATCCACGCGAGCCACAACAAAGATGGTGAGCACCCCTGGGAAGGGCTGATATCCACAAAAAGAAAAAAGACAAAAAACAACAAACCCTGGGAAGGGCTGAGATCCAAGATAACCAACCGGCGACGATAACCGGGGGTTACGAGATGGGTGACCGGCGACGATACCCGGCCCCGACAAGACAATCGACCGGCGACGATAACCGGTGATTACGAGATGGATGTCCGGCGACGAAAACCGGCTCCGACAAGATAACCAACCGGCGACGATAACCGGGGGTTATGAGATGGGTGACCGGCGACGATACCCGGCCCCGACGAGACAATCGACCGGCGACGATAACCGGCGATTACGAGATGGATGTCCGGCGACGAAAACCGGCTCCGACAAGATAACCAACCGGCGACGATAACCGGGGGTTACGAGATGGGTGACCGGCGACGATACCCGGCCCTGACGAAACAATCGACCGGCGACGATAACCGGCGATTACGAGATGGATGTCCGGCGACGAAAACCGGCTCCGACAAGATAACCAACCGGCGACGATAACCGGGGGTTATGAGATGGGTTTCCGGCGACGAAAACCGGCCCCGACAAGATGATCGACCGGCGACGATAACCGGCGATTACGAGATGGATGTCCGGCGACGAAAACCGGCTCCGACAAGATAACCAACCGGCGACGATAACCGGGGGTTATGAGATGGGTTTCCGGCGACGAAAACCGGCCCCGACAAGATGATCGACCGGCGACGATAACCGGCGATTACGAGATGGATGTCCGGCGACGAAAACCGGCTCCGACAAGATAACCAACCGGCGACGATAACCGGGGGTTACGAGATGGGTGTCCGGCGACGAAAACCGGCCCCGACAAGATGAGCGACCGGCGACGATAACCGGCGATTACGAGATGGGTTTCCGGCGACGAAAACCGGCCCCGACAAGATGATCGACCGGCGACGATAACCGGCGATTACGAGATGGATGTCCGGCGACGAAATTCGGCTCCGACAAGATAACCAACCGGCGACGATAACCGGGGGTTACGACATGGGTGTCCGGCGACGAAAACCGGCCCCGACAAGATGATCGACCGGCGACGATAACCGGCGATTACGAGATGGATGTCCGGCGACGAAAACCGGCTCCGACAAGATAACCAACCGGCGACGATAACCGGGGGTTACGAGATGGGTGTCCGGCGACGAAAACCGGCCCCGACAAGATGATCGACCGGCGACGATAACCGGCGATTACGAGATGGGTTTCCGGCGACGAAAACCGGCCCCGACAAGATGATCGACCGGCGACGATAACCGGCGATTACGAGATGGATGTCCGGCGACGAAAACCGGCTCCGACAAGATAACCAACCGGCGACGATAACCGGGGGTTACGAGATGGGTGTCCGGCGACGAAAACCGGCCCCGACAAGATGATCGACCGGCGACGATAACCGACGATTACGAGATGGATGTCTGGCGACGAAAACCGGCTCCGACAAGATAACCAACCGGCGACGATAACCGGGGGTTACGAGATGGGTGTCCGGCGACGAAAACCGGCCCCGACAAGATGATCGACCGGCGACGATAACCGGCGATTACGAGATGGATGTCCGGCGACGAAAACCGGCTCCGACAAGATGATCGACCGGCGACGATAACCGGCGATTACGAGATGGGTGACCGGCGACGATACCCGGCCCTGACAAGACAATCGACCAGCGACGATAACCGGTGATTACGAGGTGGATGTCCGGCGACGAAAACCGGCTCCGACAAGATAACCAACCGGCGACGATAACCGGGGGTTACGAGATGGGTGACCGGCGACGATACCCGGCCCCGACGAGACAATTGACCGGCGACGATAACCGGCGATTACGAGATGGATGTCCGGCGACGAAAACCGGCTCCGACAAACGGTGACACCTGTAGAATCGTATCAAAAGACTGTACAGGGGTCATTTTTCATTTTAAATATTATGTCACATGCATTGAATAAGTGATAATTCTGTACGTGATCTATGCAGGTTAGTAGTCAAGGTCCTAGCCTATCAAAGTCAAAAGCAATGGTTGCCAAGAACGATGTGCGAGGACGAACTCCAAGGATGCCCTTCAAAGCTAGTCAGGAGAATAACTTCATTTGATGACAATGGGATGGAATAAGGTGATTACGAGAGGGGTGACCGGATACGAGACCCGGCGCTCACAGGACAATCGACCGGATACGAGACCTGGCGATTACGAGACGAGCGACAGATCAGGGATTGATGCATTGACACCCTTGCAAATGTGTTGCATGCCTTACATCTTGCGTTACATCATAAGTTGTATGTGTTGCATCATGTATGCACTGTCATTCTTATGCACTGTCATTCATGCATCGGGTGTCTATTTCTTTATCATGTTCATTTCATTTAACATTTCATAAACATGATAAAGAGGGGCAGCTGTAGACACCCAAATTTTGCACTTCCTATACTGACCATGGTAGGAGGGCAAATTCGTCCATTGGGCCGGCCTGCGAGAGCAAGGGATGGGCACCGGAACGAACACTCGACGTCACCGCAACGATTTGCAAATCAAAATCGACGTGACAGCAACGCCGTCCGAAATGGGCATGCCCGAATGATGTGGCACGTCTCTTAGTGATTCCCGGACTGCAAAATACAAGCCTGTCGGCGAAAACCGACGTCGCGACACGAGAAACGAGGTGCGGTTCGGAAAATGAGAAAATCAGCCCACCCAGCCGCGGATTGATCTGCGGCCAAACGATTAAAATAATGGTGGTGCGCACGGGACTCGAAACCAGGAAACCAGTTGAGTGCGATGGGAGGTGGGCCAGCCAGCCGCAGATTGATCTGCGGCCAGCCGCAGATCAATCTGCGGCTGGCTTTGGCCAGGCTATTTCAGCTCATTTCCTGCAGAAGGTTGAGAAAAAAGAGAAAGAAGAAGGAAAAACAGCAACCAGCAGCTCGGAAATGGGAAAAAACAGCAGCAAAAACAAGAGCAATTAGGAAAGAAAAGAGAGAAAATAGTGAGGAATTGTATCCATATTGTGGGACTATATATCATATATTTCTACTCTATTCAATACACAAATTCATACATATTGTGGGGATTATTTGCAAGGTGAAAAATCCTTTGTTTTAGCATTTTGTTTTACCATTTTTGTTAAGCTTTTTGTCATCCAAATTATATCAAATGTAGTTGTTCTTGTATGTTGTTGTGAATCCACGGGTTGAGGGCTATTAGTGAGGGTTCTAAATGGAACGAAATTCCTCCTAATGGCCCGATGATATCCATTTGGTGAATTTTTAGCTCGTTGTAATGATGTATTGTGCATAGATTGTTTAGATTGCTATTTTTAGGATCTTGTGGGTGTGTAGCGATTTTGGATGTGAGCCTAGGAGCGCGACCCCGTGGTCCAAATCCGATGATGGACATCTATTGATATATGTAGTAAATTCGATGTATCTTTCATTGTAAATATGTAATCGTCGGGCCTTAAAACGACGCCAAGGCGAGAATCGTGTTTAAGGCCCCGAAATAGTGAAACTTGTGATTGTAGGCGTTTGGGGTTATTTTGATGGCTTACATGCCCATGAATAGCTCCGACGCGTGTTTATGCTCGATTTGATTTATGAGACGAAATTGATTTCAAAGTTAAATGATAAGATTTTCATAAAATCAATCAAACTAGGCTATTAGCATCACGAGGTTAATAAATGGGAAGTGCTAATGAATGTCGATTTCTATTTTAAACGAGAAAGCTAAAGAAAATCGTTTTCAAACATCACAAGAAATGGTTTTATAAAATAAGTGACGTTTTATTAAACCGGTGTGCATAGGGTTAAAGAGGTTCTAGAAGTTGCCCATCGTTTAAGTTACGAAAGCAACGTATAGATCTCGATTCCTATTTTGACGAAGGTTTAAAACTCTTGTTTTGCCAAAACGACACCTAACGAAAAATCTCATAGTTTTTGGACAATTAAAATCAAACCCTTCTTATAAAGAATCAATCTTTCTGGTATAAATCGAAGGACATTCCGAAGCATTCTCAAATCAAAGCACGACTTTCCCTAAAAATCCAAATGATTCTTTCATACAAACTCACCACAACATTCACATAGGCACACACACACGCACACACGCACACACGCGCACATACACACACACACATTCGAGGATTAAAGGATAGGAAAGCATCAAGATTGCGGTAACCGTGTTTCACGGAAGTCGGGGGGTGCCTAACACCTTCCCCTCGCTTAAGCAAGCCCCCGAACTCTATGAATCTCGATTCGCAGACCAATTAATTCGGAGTCACATATGAGCCAGCGATTTATAAAAAAACGAAAACTCGGATGAGTTGGTACATCCATTTCAAATATACCAACTGGCGACTCTGGTTAATTGGCTCATCATAAAAAACGATCTTTCAAAACCCCGTCGACCTCAATGCCGACCTTTTCCAAAAATCATCTAAACCAAAAGGCTAAAAATTGGAAAAGACAAAAAAGGACAAAGCGGATAAAACCGGCGTCGACACTTGATTAGCTCTAATCACCGTCTTTGCCTCATGTTCAAATCCCTCTGAGTGAAAATATACTTCAAACTCTTATGGTCACTATATATCTCACACTTCTCTCCATATAGATAATGCCGCCATATCTTTAGAGCAAATACTACCGCCGCTAATTCTAGATCATGAGTAGGATACCTTAATTCATAATTCTTTAGCTGTCGTGAAGCATAAGCTATTACTTTCCGATGTTGCATCAAAACACAACCTAATCCTTTATGAGAGGCATTACTATACACCACAAAACCTCCACTATCATCGGGTAATGATAATACTGGCGCCTCACTTAGTCTCTTCTTTATCTCTTGAAAGCTCTCTTCACATTTGTCTGACCAGACATACTTCACTGTCTTCCTAGTTAAGTTGGTTAACGGGGTTGCTAATTTCGAAAAATCTTTAATGAAACGCCTATAGTATCCTGCTAAACCTAAGAAACTTCTTACTTCCGTTGGGGTCTTTGGTTGTTCCCAATTTATCACTGCTTCTATCTTCAATGGATCCACTGAAATTCCGTTCTTGTCAATCACATGACCTAAGAACTGAACTTTTTCTAGCCAGAACTCACATTTAGAAAATTTGGCATAGAGTTGTTCCTTCCCTAAGGTTTCTAATACACTCCTCAAGTGTTTATCATGTTCTTCTAGTGTTTTTGAGTATATCAAGATATCATCGATGAACACTACTACATACTTGTCTAAACTTGACCTAAAAACCCTATTCATCAAGTCCATAAATGCTGCCGGCACATTTGTTAACCCAAAGGATATTACTAGAAATTCATAATGCCCATAGCGTGTTCTAAACGCTGTCTTCGACACATCTTCGCTTCTAAGTTTCAGTTGATAGTAACCAAACCGTATATCAATCTTAGAAAACTACTCCGCTCCTTTGAGTTGATCAAACAATTCATCAATCCTAGGTAATGGATACTTATTCTTTATGGTTAATTTATTGAGTTCACGACAATTGACACATAATCTTAAAGTTCCATCTTGTTTCTTAACAAACAACACTGGTGCCTCTCATGGAGAAACACTTGGTTGAATGTACTTCTTATCCAACAATTCTTGCAACTGTACCATCAATTCCTTCATTTCTACAGGCGCCATTCTATATGGAGCCTTCGAAATAGGTGCGGTTCTAGGAGCTAAGTCAATGACGAACTCGATCTCCCTATCAGGTGGAAGACCGAGTAGATCATCGGGAAAGACATCTTGGAATTCCCTAACCACTGGTATTTGGTCTATATCTAACCCTTTCCGTTGATTGTCGATAATATATGCTAAATAACCTTGACACCCCTTCTGAAGTAATCCCTTTACTTGGCTTGCGGTTAGGCATCGGGATTTTCTTGGTGACTGACTTGAAAGTAGTATGCACACAAGCCAGTCATATTTGATATGATGTAGCATATACTTTGTAATCTTATTCATTTATTAATAAAAGAATTGATTTTCTTAAAAGGCATTTTATATTATCTACATGGTGCTGTTATATTAAATGTGATAAACCCATAGTTTTGAGCAATGCTTTTAGAATCATGATGGTGATCATGCTAATGAGATCAAAATTCAAGATAGCTCACAAACTAAAATTGTTCCTAATCGTTGGATTACTAAATTGGGGATTAGTGAATCCGGACAGATTAGTACATACGTTGCTTGCTCTTAGGTAAAGGATGATTGATCTCATAATCATTTGTGTGGAGAAACTAAAGCAAGTATGTAGGTGCTTATTAGAGAATAAGTTCACTGAACGTGACTCGCTAAGGAATACCTAATGGAGTTTTACTCGCCTGTCAATAGGAATTCCTCTAGTGATAGTAGTACAAGTGATTCTTGGACTTGAGATCATCATAGTATCTTGTGTATGATGAGTTATACTTTGACATGTCCCTTAAGACCTTTGGGGCATATCAAAGGGTATGATTGGGTATAATAAGTTGTACATGGAGATAGGTGAATGATCAACAAAGAATCTACCACGTCTAGTAAAAGATGTGAATGTCCTATGTGGTTCGATAAATGACAACTCAGTAGTCCTTGGCCAAGGCAGAATGAAATTAGAAAGGAGTTTCTATTTTGCATTATTTAGAGTTGTGCATTTGGGAATCGAAATGCATATAATTAAATAAAATAAGACTTGACAATAAATCCATGTCTTATATTTAATTGGGACATTGTATGGTAGAAGGATTGAATTGTACGGTAACTATTTACTCAAAGGTTCTTTTGTGATTAATGTTGAAATCTATATTATCTGGAAAGTCGTTGATCGCTAAGGGGGCTTACCCTTATTGTAGAATAAATATTATTTATTTAAATGAATTAAATAGTTTAATTTATTTATTTAAATAAGATTAGAATTGTTCTAATTGATTTTTTTACAACCGGTTTAATATGGAGAACCTAAAGGGTCACACCGCAAAAGAAAAATATTTATTTAAGAAGTAAATGGCATAATTGTAATAATAAGTTAAGTGTATTTAATTTAGTCTATGGAGATAGAATAAATTAAATAGCTTAATATTTATTATTTAATATTTTGAAAATATTAAATATAAATTAATAAGAGGAGTCTTATTATTATTATTACTATTACTATTATTTAATTCCTAATAGGGATTGAGAATTAATTAATAGAACTATTATTTATTTTCTAATAGGGATTGGGAATTAATTAATAGAAGTACTCTCTCACGAATTCCTAATTGGATTAGGAGCATAATTAATTAAAGGAGTTTAATTAGAATATAAACCCTAATCCTAAATAGTTTAGGGAAGGGTTATTCCTACATCTATAAATAAGAAGAGTCTTATCATAGATTAGAGTTACACACTCTTGCATTAGATTGTGGAGAGTACTTGCAATTTCTATAGAGATAGAAACTAGGGTTTTGCCAAACACCCAACTTCTTGAATACTTGTTCTTCCTTGGTGGATCACCTCTAGAGGCCAAACACTTGGGTGGCTAACGTTGATCAAAGGAAGGAATCACATTGTTGAATTCGAGGAGAACACGAAGGACTAGGAGTTGAACTTGTACCCGAGGAAGCTTTGTTCTACGAGGGTATAATTCTTATTCTCTTTCTCTTTCGTTTATATCGTTAATTGAGTACATTGATCGATCATGGTGATGGTTTGTATAAAAATTTTAAAATCCATTTTACCGCGCTTCCGCACTATTTATGTAATTTGATTTCATGTTCGCGCTATATATAAACCTAGCAGTGGTATCATAGCCTAATCATGTGCTAATTATCGATCTTGATGATTCCATGTATGAATTGATATGCGAAACGTTCACATTTTTGGGCTGGGAAAATTTTTCTGAATCTGCGTCGCGGCGCGGCCGCGCCGCTTCCAGTTCATTCTGGAGCGCGGCCGCGCCCTAATCCAGAAAACGTTTCTGGGGTGCAGCGCGGCCGCGCCGCTCCTAGTTCAAATTGGAGCGCGGCCGCGCCGGTGTCTAGACTTTGAAATTTTTTGTTTTTCTCAATTAAAATAAATGGTTTATTTAATTGATAAAAGTTTAAAATAAAAGAGTTTATTTTATCTGGAATAGGATTTCAGATTGCTAAAATTAAAGGAGTTTAATTTGGATTTGATTTTTGATTAAAATAAAAGAGTTTATTTTGTTTCAAAACTAAATATTAGCAAAACTTTTGCCCATTAATTGATATCAATGCATATATGGAATGGTTTTATTATTCATGGGATGAATGTTATTTATTGATACATATAGAGATATGTATGATAATAAATAGGGATTGATTATGGACTATTGACCAATGTGTGATTGGATTTATTTTAGTGGATGCTTGAATGTATGAGTTTTTATAAATGGGGTCTGCGTACCTCGTCTTCTCTAATTTTTCTTAATGTAAATTCTATCTCCCTCCTATGTACTTCCCCTTGACTGCTGATCAAGGTTTCTATTTATTGTAAATAGTTTATGTAATAGGACTAGTTAGAATTAATTTTTTTTTTTTTGAAGAATTGGAGACAAATGAGCAAGGAGCGCTTGAAGACCCGTTTGTATTGGAGCCCGAGTTTAAATGTAATAGTTATATTTAAATTTAATTCTTGCACCCTAGGTTTGACCTTTTGGTTCACTTGGTGGCTCTAGTAAACCAAACTAGAATAAAAGTCCATAATCAATCCGGGTAGAATATAGTATTCTATATGTGCATGCTTACTATATATATATTATATATTATCCGACATGCTTCGCATGTAAAATAATATGACGCGTATTTTATATATATATGTGCATGCGCGCTAAACAAGATGAGACTAATAATAACAAACCCCTCATAGAAATCATTTTAAGTCCTAAGCGTTCAAAGATATTTAGAATATCGAACGTCGCCTTCTAGCATGGTAAAACGCTAGAGTATTAAATATTTAATATGAGTTTGTTGTGCACACACAAGGTGAGTATTAAATATTTAAGATGTTATTTTATCACATTTGATGCTTATTAAGAAATTGAACATTACTGCTTTGTTGTGCACACACAAGGGCGGTCTTTTTCTCTTCACGTATATGGAAGTGCTAGGTTGGACTTAACTTAGATTATTTTAGTTCGGATGTGCACACACTTGACCATTATAATCTAAGAGGCAAAATACAAGGAATTACATAGTGATGTAATTGACAATAGTTGTCTACCTATTTATTTATATATAGTTTGTTGTGCACACACAAGGCTATATACATTTGAAATGGGATCCTTAATCTCACTAGCAAATCTTTAATTAGATTTGCCGAACTATATATATTGAGGGTAATATAGTTTGATGAAAATAGTGGGAGATACCAATTTAAATAAAGACCTAATTTATTTTGGTAATTAATTAAATGAATGTATGCTAAAATGTTGTCTATTTCACATGCAGAATTTAAAAATGTCAAACTCACTATCACTGCGTAGCATACTTGATGCTAACAAACTGACCGGACCGAATTACACGGACTGGTTAAGGAATCTGAGAATTGTTCTCACTGCTGAAAAGATTTTTTATGTCCTAAATTTACCAGTCCCTGCAAATGTTGCAGAAACAGCCTTTGAGGAAGAGATTGCTACTTTCAGAAAGTGGCAAGATGATGCAATCCTGGCTCAATGCATCATGCTCGCATCCATGAGTAACGAGCTTCAGCGTCAGCATGAAACTATGGATGCTCCTACTATATTGCTGCACCTCAAAGAGTTGTATGCTGAGCAAAGTAGGACTGCTAGATATCAGATATCTAAGGAGCTCTTCCGATCTCGTATGACCGAGGGCACTGCTGTTGAGACTCATGTCCTTAAGATGATCAATTTGATTGAATAACTTGGACAGTTAGGGTTTGTGATGGATGGGGAGTTAAGCCAAGATTTGATCTTGCAGTCACTACCGGACACCTTCTCATAATTTGTTGTGAATTTTTACATGAATAAGTTGGATGTCAGCTTGCCTGAGCTACTTAACATGCTGAAAACTACTGAAGGTCACTTCTCATCCAATAAGAACTAAGTCTTACTAGTGGATGATTCTTCCAAGAAAAGGAAGAGGCCTAAGGTATCTTCTGAAAAGAAGAAAAATAAGAAGGCTAAGGGCAAGGCGAAGGGAAAGGATAAAAAGAAACCTGATTCAGATAGCAAAGGAATTTGCTACCATTGCAATAAGCCGGGACACTAGAAGAGGAACTGCAAGGAGTATCTTGCGGACCAAAAGAAGCTTAGAGAAGATTCGACTTCTGATCTAGGTTTGTTTATGATTGAAATTAATTTTTCTGAAAGTCAAAATTCTACTTGGGTATTAGATACCGGATGTAGTTCTCACATATGTAATAATATGCAGGGACTAAGCAGAAGTAGAAAGCTGAACAAAGATGAAGTCGTCCTACGAGTGGAAAATGGAGCAAAGGTTGCTGCATTAGTTGTAGGGACTTATTGTTTAGCACTGCCTTTGGGCAAGTCCATTAGTTTAAATAATTGTTATTTTTTTCCAACACTCATTAGAAACATTATTTCAATTTCTGTATTGGATATGGATGGTTTTGATATTATAATAAAGAACAACAGTTGTTCTATTTATAATAACAATGTTTTATATGGTGTTGGCAATTTACTGAATGGAATTTACATACTTGACTTGCATGAAAATATACTTCAAATTGAACAAACTAAGAAAAGAAAAAAAGATGATGTTAATTATGAAAGTAGTATGCACACAAGCCAATCATATTTGATATGATGTAGCATATACTTTGTAATCTTATTCATTTATTAATAAAAGAATTGATTTTCTTAAAAGGCATTTTATATTATCTACATAGTGCTGTTATATTAAATGTGATAAACCCATAGTTTTGAGCAATGCTTTTAGAATCATGATGGTGATCATGCTAATGAGATCTAAATTCTAGATAGCTCACAAACTAAAATTGTTCCTAATCGTTGGATTACTAAATTGGGGATTAGTGAATCCGGACAGATTAGTATATACGTTGCTTGCTCTTAGGAAGAGGATGATTGATCTCGTAATCATTTGTGTGGAGACACTAAAGTAAGTATGTAGGTGCTTATTAGAGAATAAGTTCACTGAACGTGACTCGCTAAGGAATACCTAATAGAGTTTTACTCGCGTGTTAATAGGAATTCCTCTAGTGATAGTAGTACAAGTGATCCTTGGACTTGAGATCATCATAGTATCTTGTGTATGATGAGTTATACTTTGACATGTCCCTTAAGACCTTGTGGGTATATCAAAGGGTATGATTAGGTATAATTAGTTGTACATGGAGATAGGTGAATGATCAACAAAGAATCTACCTCGTCTAGTAAAAGATGTGAATGTCCTATGTGATTCGATAAATGATAACTCAGTAGTCCTTGGCCAAGGCAGAATGAAATTAGAAAGGAGTTTCTAATTTGCATTATGTAGAGTTGTGCATTTGGGAATCAAAATGCATATAATAAAATAAATTAAGACTTGACAGTAAATCCATGTCTTATATTTAATTGGGACATTGTATGGTAGAAGGATTGAATTGTACGGTAACTATTTACTTAAAGGTTCTTTTGTGATTAATGTTGAAATCTATATTATCTGAAAAGTCGTTGATCGCTAAGGGGGCTTACCCTTATTGTAGAATAAATATTATTTATTTAAATGAATTAAATAGTTTTATTTATTTATTTAAATAAGATTAAAATTGTTCTAATTGATTTATTCACAAAATATGGAGAACCTAAAGGGTCACACCGCAAAAGAAAAAATATTTATTTAAGAAGTAAAATGGCATAATTGTAATAATAAGTTAAGTGTATTTAATTTAATCTATAGAGATATAATAAATTAAATAGCTTAATATTTATTATTTAATATTTTGGAAATATTAAATATAAATTGATAAGAGGAGTCTTATTATTATTATTACTATTACTATTATTTAATTACTAATAGGGATTGGGAATTAATTAATAGAAGTACCCTCCCATGAATTCCTAATTGGATTAGGAGCATTATTAATTAAAGGAGTTTAATTATAATACAAACCCTAATCCTAAATAGTTTAGGGAAGGGTTATTCCTACATCTATAAATAAGAGGAGTGTTATCATAGATTAGGGTTACACACTCTTGCATTAGATTGTGGAGAGTACTTACAATTTCTATAGAGATAGAAACTAGGGTTTTGCCAAATACCCAACTTCTTGAATACTTGTTCTTCCTTGGTGGATCACCTCTAGAGGCCAAACACTTGGGTGGCTAACGTTGATCAAAGGAAGGAATCACACCGTAGCATTCGAGGAGAACACGAAGAACTAGGAGTCGAACTTGTACCCGAGGAAGCTTTGTTCTACGAGGGTATAATTTCTTATTCTCTTTCTCTTTCGTTTATATCGTTAATTGAGCACATTGATCGATCATGGTGATGGTTTGTATAAAATTTTAAAATCCGTTTTATCGCGCTTCCGCTCTATTTATGTAATTTGATTGCATGCTCGCGTTATATACAAACCTTACAAATTATACCTTTATGTGGCACTGTAGACTCGGTCATATCAATGAAACAAGATTATCCAAGTTGCATAAAGATGGGCTTTCAGAGCTATCTGATTACGAATCATATCCAACTTGTGAATCTTGTCTCATGGGTAAGATGACTAAATCTCCTTTTAGTGGAAAAGGAGAAAGAGTTACAGAGTTGTTAGCGTTGGTACACACAGACGTTTGTGGACCTATGACAACGAATGCACGAGGAGGGTATTCTTATTTTATTACTTTCACTGATGATCATTCTAGATTTGGATATGTATATTTAATGAAATACAAATCTGAATCGTTTGAAAAGTTCAAAGAATTCAGAAGTGAAGTAGAGAAGCAAACTGGTAAGAGTATTAAGATTCTTCGATCGGATCGAGGAGGGGAATACTTGACCAATGAGTTTCTCAATTGTCTCAAAGAAAATGGTATAATCTCACAATGGACTCCACCAGGGTCACCACAGTTGAATGATGTATCTGAAAGGAGAAATCGAACATTGTTGGACATGGTTCGTTCCATGATGAGTTTTACCGACCTTCCAATATCCTTCTGGGGTTATGCCCTGGAAACAGCTGCATACCTACTTAACAAGGTACCTACCAAATCCGTCCCAAAGATCCCATATGAGATATGGACAGGGAGGAAACCTAGTCTTAATCATGTTAAGACTTGGGGTTGTCCAGCTTATGTCAAAAGGTTTGAGCATGACAAGCTGAAGACTAGATCCGATAAGTGTAGATTTGTGGGATATCCTAAAGAAAGTTTAGGATATTATTTCTATCATCATACTGATCAAAAGGTGTTTGTTGCGAAACACGCTGCCTTCTTGGAAAAGGAGTTTATCCTTGAAGGGGTTAGTGGGAGTAAGATATATCTTAAAGAAGTTCAAGAACCACAAAATACTACGGATTAAAGTCAGGTACCTGACCAAGTAGAAGAACCTACTGTACCACTACCTATTCGTAAATCTGGAAGAGTACCGAAGATACCTGAAAGGTATGGATTCATCATAGAGGATGATGATGAGGTACACATCATAGATGATGATGATCCATTGACTTACGAAGAGGCTATGAGTAGTGAAGACTCAGAGAAATGGCTAGAAGCCATGAAATCCGAGATGGACTCCATGTATAAAAACCAAGTATGGACTTTGGTTTCACCACCTGAGGGCATTAAGCCTATTTGGTGTAAATGGGTCTTTAAGAAAAAGACTGGAGCAGATGGCAAGGTAGAAACCTATAAGGCCCGACTGGTTGCAAAAGGTTTCAAACAAAGACAAGGAGTTGACTATGATGAAACCTTCTCACCAGTAGCTATGCTCAAGTCCATTCGGATTTTGCTTGCAATTGCAGCTTATTATGACTATGAGATCTGGCAAATGGACGTGAAAACGACCTTCCTCAATAGAGAGCTTGAGGAGAATGTATATATGATATAGCCAGAGGGTTTTGTTTCAACGGTTGGAACAAACCAAGTTTGTAAGCTACAACGATCCATTTATAGATTGAAGCAAGCTTCTCGAAGATGGAACATCCGTTTTGATGAGATAATCAAAAGGTTTGATTTTATCAAAAATGAGGATGAACCATGTGTGTACAAGAAGGTTAGTGGGAGCACTGTTTCATTTCTTGTATTATATGTTGATGACATATTACTGATAGGGAATGATGTTCCTATGCTACAGTCGATCAAAATTTGGTTATCTAAACACTTCTCCATGAAGGACTTGGGTGAGGCATCCTATATTTTGGGGATAAAGATCTATAGAGATAGATCTAAAAGGATGCTGGGCTTGACCCAAGGAAAGTACATTGAATCGATGCTAAAGAAGTTTAGCATGGAAGATTCCAAGAGAGGTCTCATGCCGATGAGCCATGGAATACATCTCTCCAAGAAACAGGCCCCAAAGACACCAGAGGAGAGAAACCGAATGAGTAAGATTCCTTATGCTTCAGCAATAGGATCTATCATGTACGGTATGATATGTACTAGACCAGATGTCGCTCATGCACTTAGTGTAACAAGCAGATATCAGTCGAATCCAGGAGAAGAGCACTGGAAGGCAGTGAAGAACATCTTAAAGTACTTGAGAAGAACTAAGGATGTATTTCTTGTCTACGGTGGGTCTGAATTACAACTAGAGGGCTATACAGACTCAAGTTTTCAAACGGACCAAGATGACTATAAATCCATTTCAGGGTATGTGTTTACCTTAAACGGTGGCGCAGTGAGTTGGAAGAGTTCCAAGCAGCAAACAGTTGTTGATTCAGTGACAGAGGCAGAGTACATAGCTGCAAGTGAAGCTGCAAAGGAAGCTGTTTGGATGACGAAGTTCATAACTGAACTTGGAGTGGTTCCTAGCATTAGAGGAGCCGTACCTTTATTCTGTGACAACACCGGAGCTGTTGCGCAGGCTAAGGAACCAGGTCTCATCAGAAATCCAAACACGTGTTGCGGTGGTTTTATTTGATTAGAGAAATCATTGGAAGAGGAGATGTCACCCTGGAGCGTGTGGACTCTCAAGACAACATTGCAGATCCATTTACTAAAGCTTTAACACAACAGCAGTTTAATCGACACTTAGAGAAGATGGGTATTAGATATCATGGCGATTGACTTTAGTGCAAGTGGGAGATTGAAAGTAGTATGCACACAAGCCAATCATATTTGATATGATATAGCATATACTTTGTAATCTTATTCATTTATTAATAAAAGAATTAATTTTCTTAAAAGACATTTTATATTATCTACATGTTGCTGTTATATTAAATGTGATAAACCCATAATTTTGAGCAATGCTTTTAGAATCATGATGGTGATCATGCTAATGAGATCTAAATTTAAGATAGCTCACAAACTAAAATTGTTCCTAATCGTTGGATTACTAAATTGGGGATTAGTGAATCCGGATAGATTAGTACATACATTGCTTGCTCTTAGGTAGAGGATGATTGATCTCATAATCATTTGTGTGGAGACACTAAAGCAAGTATGTAGGTGCTTATTAGAGAATAAGTTCACTGAACGTGACTCGCTAAGGAATACCTAATGGAGTTTTAC
This sequence comes from Aralia elata, assembly GCA_034770075.1. Lineage (NCBI taxonomy): Eukaryota > Viridiplantae > Streptophyta > Magnoliopsida > Apiales > Araliaceae > Aralia > Aralia elata. The sequence continues at coordinate 28,486,639 of CM068379.1, read as the reverse complement.
TCGCCTGTCAATAGGAATTCCTCTAGTGATAGTAGTACAAGTGATCCTTGGACTTGAGATCATCATAGTATCTTGTGTATGATGAGTTATACTTTGACATGTCCCTTAAGACCTTTGGGGTATATCAAAGGGTATGATTGGGTATAATAAGTTGTACATGGAGATAGGTGAATGATCAACAAAGAATCTACCACGTCTAGTAAAAGATGTGAATGTCCTATGTGGTTCGATAAATGACAACTCAGTAGTCCTTGGCCAAGGCAGAATGAAATTAGAAAGGAGTTTCTAATTTGCATTATTTAGAGTTGTGCATTTGGGAATCGAAATGCATATAATTAAATAAAATAAGATTTGACAGTAAATCCATGTCTTGTATTTAATTGGGACATTGTATGGTAGAAGAATTGAATTGTACGGTAACTATTTACTCAAAGGTTCTTTTGTGATTAATGTTGAAATCTATATTATCTGGAAAGTCGTTGATCGCTAAGGGGGTTTACCCTTATTATAGAATAAATATTATTTATTTAAATGAATTAAATAGTTTAATTTATTTATTTAAATAAGATTAGAATTGTTCTAATTGATTTATTCACAACCGGTTTAATATGGAGAACCTAAAAGGTCACACCGCAAAAGAAAAATATTTATTTAAGAAGTAAATGGCATAATTGTAATAATAAGTTAAGTGTATTTAATTTAGTCTATGGAGATAGAATAAATTAAATAGTTTAATATTTATTATTTAATATTTTAGAAATATTAAATATAAATTAATAAGAGGAGTCTTATTATTATTATTACTATTACTATTATTTAATTCCTAATAGGGATTGAGAATTAATTAATAGAATTATTATTTATTTCCTAATAGGGATTGAGAATTAATTAATAGAAGTACTCTCTCACGAATTCCTAATTGGATTAGGAGCATAATTAATTAAAGGAGTTTAATTAGAATATAAACCCTAATCCTAAATAGTTTAGGGAATGGTTATTTCTACATCTATAAATAAGAAGAGTCTTATCATAGATTAGGGTTACACACTCTTGCATTAGATTGTGGAGAGTACTTGCAATTTCTATAGAGATAGAAACTAGGGTTTTGCCAAACACCCAACTTCTTGAATACTTGTTCTTCCTTGGTGGATCACCTCTAGAGGCCAAACACTTGGGTGGCTAATGTTGATCAAAGGAAGGAATCACCCCGTTGAATTCGAGGAGAACACGAAGGACTAGGAGTTGAACTTGTACTCGAGGAAGCTTTGTTCTACGAGGGTATAATTCTTATTCTCTTTCTCTTTCGTTTATATCGTTAATTGAGCACATTGATCGATCATGGTGATGGTTTGTATAAAAATTTTAAAATCTGTTTTATCGCGCTTCCGCACTATTTATGTAATTTGATTGCATGTTCGCGCTATATACAAACCTAACATGACTTCCATTGAAGACTACCTTTGACTTTGATGATGTCAAAAGGTTAACACATTTTTGTTGGCAATCGATCATTGCTTGGTGACTGGTCAACTAATCCATGCCTAGAATTACATCAAATTCCCCTATTTGGATTGAAATAACATCGACTCTCAACTCATAACCCTTGATCACTATGCAACAACCTCTTAGTATGTTATTAACAGGTGTTACTTCTTTATTAGCAATTTCTATCATTAAAGGACTTTCTAATAGTTCACTAGGCACGTTTAATTTCTTAGCAAATTCATGCGAAATAAATGAACAAGTAGCACCCGAATCAAAAAGAACATAAGCATTTATGGTGTTGATCGGAATGATACCTGACACGACATCTTGAGATTCTACTGCATCTCTCACCTACATATTGAATGTTCTAGATGTTGGGCGGCCTGGGGTAGTTGTTGGGGTAGGCTTGTTGGGATTAACCCCTTCGGCATTTCCTCCCTTCTTGGGGCACATCTTCGCTTGATGTCCTATGGCTCCACAGTTGAAGCAAATGTTTTTCTTAGGGTAAGGGCAATTGTTGGTTAAATGTCCCTCTTGCTTGCAATTGTAAAAGGCATTCTTCCCTTAAGGCATACCCCTAGATGACAGTTACCACATATCTTGCAGGGCTTTATTGTTTTCTTCTTATTTTCCCCTTCTCTCTGGAAATTTCCACCACCACCGAACTTTCTTTTGTTATTGCCTCCACCATTCCTCCCTTTATTATTACCTCCCTCATTTCCCTTTCTAGCGTTCTTTTCTTTATTATACTTTGTCATGGCTTTGCTGCCGCCCTCGACAATGATGACCTTCTCGAGAATTTGGGAGTAATTCTCTAGCTGTAATACAGCTACCTTATTATTTATCCAGGGTTTCAGACCCTCGCACTTCATGGCCTCCTGCTTGGCCTTCAGGTGGGCGATCTGCAGATCCTTCTGCTCCAGCCTCTCTCTCAGCTCAGCGTTCCGGGCCACCAGCTGATGTAGCAGTGGTCCGATCTGCTGCGCTGAGGACTCGTATCCCTGCAGCTGAATCTTTGCTACTCCAAGGTCATGCTCGAGCTGATAGGCTAGGTCTCTATACTGGTCCTCTCTGATTTGGTGGGTCTGATTCTGCTCCTCCAGATGAGCTATCCGATCCTCCAGCTCCTCGTTCCTGCTGGTCAGTCCCTCAATGATATCGTCGGCAGTGGACCCCGTGCCATCAACATAAGCGGGTGGCTCCTCTCCCTCGGTCTCGGGGTCCTCCTCCCCAGCATTCGGGTCCTGACTGCCGGACCTCATGACTCGGCCTACGACCGGCTCTACCCGATCCTCCGGATAGTCCTCCTATGGCTCGGACTCCTCCAGTGGTACCCCTGGGGCAATAGGAGCATACCCCACCAACTGCTCAGCAACTACTGGTACATCTATGAATATCTCCTCCTCCTCCTGGACTCCACTGGTCCCTACTATGTCAGTCATCCTACAATCACACCGAAAATCAACATTAGTACAGCAATAAAATATATTCATTGAAGAAATGAAATTATATTTAATTGGGTACTACTCGACTCGATGAATTCCCCAATTCATCAAAACCACATAATAAATCTCCTCAATTTATCTCCTAACACTCAATACAAGTTTACTATGAAGGTTATAACCTAGGTTTCGCGATCCTAAAGTTTATAACCTACGGTTTTGATACCAACCTGTGGCGCCCCCAAATTCGGGTCTCCAACTACCCGGATCTGGTCATCACGATCCAATACAAACATTCACCTCTAACAACATATGGTATCTAAAATGGGAAATATAATAAACATACGTTGTTCATTACAAGGGTGTTACTAGTCCCAGAATACAATAACCTTAAACACATACACAAATCCATACCCTAAATAACTATCAGGGTTTAAATTACATTAACAGTGAATAACTACACATAAATTTAAAATCTGCTACATGAAGTCTATCACTTCATCTTTTCTTTCCCTTTGTTCTTCCCTGACGTCTCAGGTTTAGCTGCAATGAAGTCATGATATAGCAAGGATGAGCAACGAGTTTGCTCAGCAAGTTTAAAGTACAACAATAAGGATATATCATGATGAAAGGGATATAGAAAGAGATTTCAACAATAGAATTATCATAAGCAATAACAATAAATGCTTTTAGAACAATTGATAGTCAAGTAGACTTTGAACAATAACTTCCAAAGGAGTTAATAGCTAGTTGACTCTCTGGTTACTGGCTACAGAATAAGTACTTGAGGGGATCAGCCTCGCGTACGCTATGTGTATGCATAACATTTAACTCTGCTATTTGTACTTTATATACGGTACCTGGGGTACTCCCCTATAATAAAAGGGGTGTTCATACAGTCTAAGAATCCTTACCAGCGAATGTTAATAAATACACAGATGTGGAATAATTTTAAAAGTAATTAGACCACTTAAGGCATGCTTGGAGATAAGATTCAAGCTTAAAGAATAACTTGCAATAATATATACCTTTTTGCACAAATTAAAAATAGTATATAAGGTTTAGAAACTTGCTCAATGTAAAAGTTGAGTAAGATAGAACTTGCCTGTTTGCTCAGCTACAAATAAAATTTAGCTTTAATTAATTGATCTTGGATAACCTATCAGTTGATAAAGTCAGTTTATCCATTAGCATCGCATAACTGTTATCGATACACTCTCTTATGCTATTTATTTAGCAGGTAAACAAATTCACTATATGTATTTAATTACCATCTAATCATTAGCTAAACAGAAATTAATTTAATGGCCTCTAGCTATTATTTAAAAATAAATAATAGTTAATCATGGTTACCTATTATTTGAGTACTCAACTATTACCATTATTCGCCTCTAAATATGGGTTAATAATTCTTATTTATTATTTATGAAAATAATAAATTTATTATGGTTTAATAGCAACTAGATAATAGTTGATCACTTATTCAATTTTATTTACCCTTAATTACCATTCACCCTTAAGGGTAATTGAGTAATTATTATTCTTGTTCCTTATTCATATTAAATACTTACTGTATTAATTCTACACACACTTAATTATTATTTAATATTAATAATCGTTAAGTGTTTATTATCTTTATTTATACTTTATTATTATTAATAATAATTAAATATTCATTATCTTTATTTATTATTTAATGTTAAATAATAAATAATTATTTATTACTTATATTCATACTTAATTATTATTTAATATTAATTAAATAATAACCAAATATTTATTATCTTTATGCATTACTTCTTGATAAGTAATAAATAATTAATTATTAGCTCTATTCATTATTATCTAATATTAATTAAATAATAATTAAATACTTATTATCTTTATTTATTATTTAGTGATAAATAATAAATAATTAATTAATTAGTTAACTTTATTTATACTTTTTAATCTTAATTAAATAATAATCAAATATTTATTATCTTTATTTATTATTTATGATAAATAATAAACAATTACTTATTAACATTCATACTTGTTCATTTTAAACAGTAATTAAATATTTCTTAGTTTTAGTGATAAATAATAAATAATTATTATTTTATCACTTTACTCCTGCTTAATTATTTTCAATCCAAACCCAAAATCATTATTTAGTACCACAGGCAACAGATTCATGCGATATACAGAGTTCAGCCAAACCTTACCACATAGATAGAAAACCAATGCTTGATCCTATGAACCATCATGCTGGCAAGGCAATTTATTCAACCCAAAGAGAAGCAAAGTCTGGCTTAGACATTAAATCAAACATCTACTGGGCATGCTAAGCCACAACAAAAATCCTAGTTACTATGTTCAATCATGATGCCCGAATCTTTTGGTTCATTAACATACATAGTCTTAACCAAACCGTATAACCCAAACAATACCACAAACAATTAAATCCAATACAAGGAAGGTTTCAATCCAATTACAATACCCAGAAACGAATACCCAACATAGAAGGAAAAAGAAAAATTACAAACAACACCAAGTATTATACAACCAACACAATGTATTACGATACAACCCAACACATTGATACAACCCAACACAAACTGGAAAATTTAACAAAACCATCACAGTCGCTATTTATACCTTGGTGTAGACCGATTTGCCGTCCTTCTCCTCCTACCGAAATAATCGGTGAAATTTTGGGGCATTTACAGACCAATTGCCTAACGAATTTTCTCTTTTTTTTTCTTCTGATTTCTCTCCTTCTCTATTTTGTCTTACAACTATTCGGCAGCTCGGTTTAGGTTTTAGGCCTCAATTTATAGAAAACAAATTTACCCAATTGGTTGGGTATTACCCTAATTGGCCAACAAGGACCAAAGGTAGGAGAGGGGAGGTGTCGATCGGTTGTCAACTCCCATCCTAGCCACTGCAACCTGCCGGCAGACCATTGAGCCGTGTGCGCCCATCAGTCGCGTCGCCGGAAATCCGGGACCCCTGGTCCGTTCGCCAAAAGCTCGGCTGTTCCTTCAAACCTTGGACTAAACCGCTGGTTGCCTTGACCTGTCGCCGGCGCACGCCTGGTGACCCTCTCTCCCATCACACGCTCGGTCTGGTTGATGGTTTGAGAGCTTCGCTTGGCTTGGTCTCAACTGGTTTAAGGGTTTGGGATTTGCTCGGTTGTCTGATAATCCCCAATTCCATTTCACCGGTCATACTTTGTTTCCCCCAATTTACTTGGATCCAACCCGTTTGCAAATGGGCACGACCCGACCGGTAAAAGAAACAAGGAATGGGATCAGATTGGGCTGGAAGGGTTTTGGGCTCAACCCAATAGGGTTGGGCCGGCTAAATTGATTAGGAAAATGGCCCAATAGAGAACTAAAAGAAAATTGGGCTCAGCCCTATTAAATTTGGGTTAATTGGAATAAGATAAGGTAGCCCAACTTGTGTATCAACATTATTAACACTGTGCTCCTAATATTTAAATTCAATAAATAATTCTATTAATTACTTATTTATAATATTTATTTCATTAATAATTCCTCGTGCGAATTATTTAAATCCGATAATAGTAAATTTATTTATTAATTTCCCCAATTTTCTCGTCAATCAACTGTTAGAGTTAACTCATTAATTTACTCAAACTATTAGTGAGCCCCCTTAAGGCAAAGAAAATTATTAGACCACGTATTTATATAATTAAATAAAAAAATACCTACATGGATCCAATTAAATTCGTAAAAAAATATATATAAAATGAATTTTATTTATTAAAATAATTTCGATACAATGTTTAAAAAAATTCCTGGACATTACAATTTTTTAGTATAAAAGGAGTTTCAGTAGGAGGATGAAGTGATCTAATCTTTTTTCCATTAACTTTCTCCCATGTTTTATAAAAACTTTCAATCATACCAATCTCTTTGTCTTTAAGATTTTTATTGGTGAAAAACCAATCTATGAAAGAAATAATGACCTTATTTGTTTCCAAATAAGTATAAAATTCTTCCTTAAATAAAGCCAATTCTTGTTTAGAATAGGTTTTAAAATACCAATCTCGAAAAATTTTATTTTTCTCTGCTTGGAACTCATCATTTATAACTTTTCGATTAATGACAAATTTAGGGTCATTGTTATTAACTGATTCAATCATATTGATTGAAAAACCAAGTTCTGAAGGAGAAGGTGATCCAATCCTAACAGATTTTGATTTATAAATCCCATGAGGGATCTGATGAGGAGACTCATAAGTTCCAATTACACTATCATTTTTAGTATCTACTCCTTCCTGGGAGAAATTCCTATTAGGAATATAGGGAGGAATAGACGAAGTTGAAGCTCTACTTGGAGGAATAACCGAAGAAGTAGAGGCTAGAGAACTATCTTTCTCAAAATTAGTTATATGAAACTTTGCCACTCTATTAGACTGACCAAAATAGATTTCAACATTACCATCAGGAGTTTCAACAATTTGTTCAACATCCCGATTACTATTTTCTTCTGGTTCAGGCAGAGCTGCACCAATTATTGTCCATTTTTCTGGTAACTGAATATCAGACCAGGTAAGAGTTTTAGGAACAGTTAGGTTTGAGTTAGACATATTAGTCTCGAAAAGAGTAGTTTTACCCTTGATATCAAATCTTTTAGCTTTGGGAGCAAGAGTGTTTAACACTTTAAAACAGACTCTGTATATGAGAGCAACATTTTCAACACCTAATTTCATATCATAACCTTTAGTTTCAACATTTAAGGTTAAGACATCGAGAAGATGTTTATCAGTTAATGAAACTTCAAAGTTTGGATAACAGTTAAAATAAACTGGACCGTTACATAAACTGGTCTGTACGACTCCTAGTAAGGAATCCGTGAATCGATTATGCCTAGCATCTCGTAAGGTAAGGCAAAGATTAGTATCAAGTCCTTTTCTTGTTAGAGGTTTTAAACCAATAGAGACACATCCAAGATGTAGAAAACTATAATCTTCTTGGTAGTCTTTAATATTTTTGTTTAACAATCTGATTACTTCATTAGCATCAGAAATGGGAATTATTCTTTCAATTGTTTTAATAATAGTTTTTGATTCAAGATGAAATAGTCCAATTTGGTAGACATGACTAGGTTTAACCTTAGGTAAAGACCAATTTTTTAAATGTTCTTCAAGATTGCTATAAGCAATTTCAGAAATGTTTTTAACATTATCTTTCGTTTTCTTATCTTTCCTAGCACTAGAGGTACTAGGGCCAATGCCCAATGTTCTAAGCATTAGACTCTCACATAATCTATAAGACTAATCTCTTTCTAGCACGTCTGTCAACGACTTACGAAGGTAATACAGAACGAGACAACGCCCACGCCTATCTCACGGCTCACGGCAACAACGTCCCACTAGATTAAGATTATTCAAACAAATTATACGATTATCCGCGCCTAAAAAATTAGTAAATGGCTCTGATACCAAGATAAGGAATTGGTTCACTCGGCTAATACCTAATCTTAATATTCTCTAACTATCAAATATAAATATGAGAAAAGAATCACATTCTCCTCATACGTATAGTGATATCGCGATACCAACATTGCAATGAATTGTCAATATAGGAAGCTAAGTGATTGTCAAACCAAACACAATCCCCTGCCCATACAAGGAATTAGTTCACTCGGCTACTAATCAATATAGGAAGCTAAGCGGTTGTTACACCAAGCGCAAATTCCATGCCCATACAAGGAATTGTTCAACTCAACCACTATATCGACATAGGAAGCTAAGTGGTTCTCAAACCAAGCACAAATTCCCCGCGCATACAAGGAATTGTACGACCTAACCACTAACATGAGTCCTTCATTGAAATCCCACCTAATTCCATCTTGCTCTTAACTTACTCTTTGCTTGATAAGAATTCCTCGTATCTCATCATCCATAACTCCTCGTGAGTTTACCTCGTACTATTTCATAGTACCATCTCTTTATAGCATCATGCTACAACTATTCAATCATTTAAGATCCTCTGACATTTACAACTTTAGCAGATCACGTCGTGATTTCGTTCTATCATTAACTCTTTTTATGGTTCTTTCTTATCTTATGATCGTCTCATCCTACGATCTTCTTTATTCTTTTCTTTAATCACGTTATCTTATGATTAATCAACTCAGGTGTTCCCTACTCTTTTAGCTCTTCAGGTCCTTCTTTGAACCTAATCATTTTATCATAATCTTGTCTCACATGAATTTTCTAAACTCCATTTGAGTTCATCCTTATCATTATATCATTCTCATCTTATAGATATCATCTATTTATTATCACCATTTTTATTACTGGAGTTAAGTAACTCCTGGTTCTTATATAACTCTTCAAGATTCTTCTTTGAATCTTCTTGTGTGTATATATATATATATATATCAATTCTTCCTTTAAGAATCTCTAACTTCGTTCATATCAGTCACTATTTTATTCGAGTTTACTTCGCGTTATTCGCATCTTCTCCTTGTAACGTTTCTAGGACTTAACTCATCTCATACATTCACCTATATAAAGAGAATCACTTCTTAATCATACGCATCCATAATTCTATACTCGGTACACCTCGAGTCTCTAACAGTATTCAGTATAGCACCTGAGTGGTTTTCCACAAACAACCAACAAACTAGTTCCCGTCTCGTCTACACTGTCTTGCACAGTGAGTTAGATCAGTTGCTAGTTCGTATTTGTAGACACCCAAATTTTGCGTTTCCTTCTACTAACCGTGACAGGAGGGCGAAATCGTCAATTGAACCAGCTTGCGGGAGCAAAGGAGCGGGCACAAGGGCGAGCGCCCGGTCCCGCCGCAATGATTTGGGCAGCCCAAGTCGACGTGACAGCATGACCGTCCGAGGCAGGCATTTCCGAATGAGGTGGCACGTCTCCCGGAAGTTCCCGGACTGCGGAATACGAGCCTATCAGCGAAAACCGACGTTGCGGTACGAAAATCGAGGCGTGACACGAAAATCGAGAAAGTCAAGCCCGCCAGCCGCGGATAGATCTGCGGCCAAGTGGGTGCGCCAGCACGAAAACCGGGAAATCAGCACTCAGCAGCTGAGTGCGATGGGAGGCGTGCCAGCTGGCCAGCCGCAGATCTATCTGCGGCCAGCCGCAGATAGATCTGCGGCTGGCTCTGGCCAGCCTATTTAAGCCAGCTTCGGCAGCATACAGGGGGTTCAGCAGTTTTGAAGAAGAAGAATTCCTGCAGCAGCAAAAAAATACGGAAATAGAGAGAAAATAGCTAGATTTTGCAACAAAATAAGGAGAAAGAAGAGGAAAAAAAGAGTGGAATTAATTCTTTTGAGTTTGATTGTATCAAATACATCATTTATCCTATTCAAATACACAAGTTCACATCCATTTGAGATCAATTGCAAGGTGAAAATTTCTATTTGTTCTAACAATTCATGTCCTATTGATTTGGGTAAATTAGATATAATTTTCATGTATCTTATTGAACAATGAATTAGGGATTATTTGCGAGGGTTCCATTGGAACAAAATTCTTCTTAATAACCCGATGATATTCATGTTTTGATTTCTTGTTTGTTGTATAAGAGATGTATTGGTTGTGGTTCCTTTAATTTGCTATTTAGGATGTCGTGATATTGTTAGAATTTCCGCGTTGGTTATTTATTGTAATGTTTGATTTGTGAGTATGTAATAATCGTGGTTGTGAGCCTAGGAAAGCGACCCCGTGGTCCAAATCCGATGATGGACATGTCTTGATGTATATAGCGGGTAGGATGTAGCCTCCTTGTAACGTGTAACCGTCGGGCCTTAAAACGACGCCAAAGCGAGAATCGGATTTAAGGCCCCATATTAGTGGAACTTGTGATTGTAGGCGTTTGGGATTATTTTGATGGCTTACATGCCCATGAATAGCCCCAACGCATTTTTAATGCTTGATTTGATTTACGACACGAAATTGATTTCAAAGCTAAATGATAAGATTTTCATAAAATCAATCAAAGTAGGATATTAGAATCACGAGGTTAAAATTTGAGAAATGTTAATGAATGTCGATTCCTATCTAACGAGAAAGCTAAAGAAAAATCGTTCTCAAACATCACAAAATCTGATTTTAGAAATAAGTAACGTTTTGTTAAATCTTTGTGCATAGGGTGAAAGAGATTCTAGAAATTGCCCGATCATTTCACGAAAGCAACGTATAGATCTCGATTCCTATTTTGGCAAAGGTTTAAAACTCTTGTTTTGCCAAAACGACACCTAACGAAAATCTCATAGTTTTGACAATTAAAATCAAACCTTTCCCATAAAGCTTTCTCGTGTATACCGAAAAGACATTCCGAAGCGTTCTCAATTTAAAACACGATTTTCCCTAAATCCAAATGATTCTTTCATACAAACTCACCACAACATTCACATAGACACACACCCACACACAAGCGCGCACACACACACATTTCATGAATTAAAGGATAGGAAAGCATCAAGATTGCGGTAACCGTGTTTCACGGAAGTCGAGGGGTGCCTAACACCTTCCCCTCACTTAAGCAAGCCCCCGAACTCTATGAATCTCGATTCGCAGACCAATTAATTCGGAGTCACATATGAGCCAGCGATTTATAAAACACGAAAATTCGGATGAGTTGGTACATCCATTTCAAATATACCAACTGGCGACTCTGGTTAATTGGCTCATCATAAAAAACGATATTTCAAAACCCCGTCGACATCAATGCCGACCTTTTCCAAAAAATCATTAAATCAAAAGGCTAAAAATTGGAAAGGGTTACAACCCCCGCGTTAAGCGAGAAAACCCGGCGTCGACAGCTGGCGACTCTGCTGGGGACCATTAGAGGGCTTAAGCCGCATTAAAATCTTGATGCTATTCTATCCTTTAAAAATTCATGAATATGTGTGTGCATGCGATATTTTGATCTTTTGGTTTTTGTTGTGTGAATGTGTGTTGTGTCCAATGAATGAATGATTGAATGAAATGGACTTTACTTTAAAGAAATCATTTGCATGCGGTGAGGACGATGAATGTGAATGTATGTTGAGAGAGTACCTCCTCCTGAGGCGAACCTGTCGGTTGCTTATTACTGGACTCGATGGGGCTGCTCCCCGGAGATGGCTCAGGAAACGCACCACTCAAATCCGCTCCAATCGAAAGGGCTCAAACGAGTAGATTGCGAAGATTTGGGAACCTTCATGCCGAAAAGCCCGTGAGAGTAACCCTAGGGTAGGTCAGCCTCTGATAAACCCAACGCAGGAAAAGTCTCTTTCATGCCCTTTTACGTTTATGCGTATAAATGTCATAATCCCATTGCAAAATATTCATATATGCTTCCCCCTTTATGACAAAAGAAAATACTAACCTCTGTGTTTTGCAGGGAACGACCCGGGAAGCATAATAAATTGTATCTAGCATGCAGTGTCTCAATAAAGGACCGCTAACGTGTTGTTTTGCAGAAAAAGATTAAAAAAAAAAAAACCCAAAAAAAAAAAAAAAAAAAAAAAAAAAAACACAAAAATTTTACAGCTTTAGCATGCATCCATGTGTTCATTTTCCCGGGACTAAACTTCGAACCGTTGTTTCTGTAGGATTGCTCCTCAAACCCGTTCGCAGTCTAAGAAAGCCCAGGTCTCTACATCTGAAATGGCTGATCTTCCTAACCATAATTCCATATCTCGGGAGGAGTTTGATGATTTTAAGAGACAGATGATGGAAATGGCCACAATGTTAAAGGAACAGTTCTTGATTAGACAGGATCCGGTAAATCAGGGATCGCATAATACTCCACCACCAGGGGATGATCAGAGTCCTCCTAAAAATGGTACAAACTTGCTTAAAGAGGACCAACCCCGACTCAAGGACGAGCCAGTCATCCCAAGGCCCGTTCCCATACCTAGCAGGACAGTGATTACTATCCCAGAGGAAGGGGACCATGACGACCTTCGGAGAAAAATGAAATACATGGAGGAAACCATCCAATCTCTAAAGGGCATAGGCTCCCTGGGCAGGGTTAATTACTCAGATTTATGTGTTTTCCCCGGGGCCAGATATCCAGAAAAGTTCAAAGTTCCCGAGTTTGAAAAATACAATGGAAAGGGAGACCCCTATACACACTTGAAAATATACATTGGAGAACTCGGGGCTTATGCCGAAGACGAGGGGTTAAGAATGCAGCTATTTCAGAAAAGCTTAACAGGGGAGGCAAGAATATGGTATGCCCGCCTCGACAACGCCCGAATCCACAACTGGGAGGAATTGGCCCATACTTTCTTAACCCAATACAGCTTTCAGGCCCAGATGGCTCTTGACAGGTACCAAATGACAAAGGTTAAAAAACAGCCTAGGGAATCCTTTAGGGAATATGCGCAAAGATGGAGGGGCATGGCTGCCCAGGTAACTCCCCCGATGAGCGAATCAGAGATGGTAATGACCTTTGTAGACATTCAGGAGGCACCGTATTATGAGAGGGTCATCTCTGGGATTGGAAGACCTTTTGCGGAAATGATTAAACATGGAGAGATGGTTGACCTGGGTTTGAAATCGGGTAAAATCCGGGATCTTACTGCTTTAGAAACTGCTGCCGAGCAAATACAGAATGGAAACTATGGTAGCACTTCCCGGAGAGTCCAAAAGAGGAAGGAAGAGGATGTCTCCCTCATCCTACAAGGGTCGTCCAGTAAAGCAGAAAGCCATCTTCCGGTACAGGCACAGAGGGGAGGGCCACCCCGACAGCCAAATTTCTCAGATCAAAGAGCAGAGGGGCGAAGAAGATATGAGGCCTCGCAAAACCGAGTATTCACCCCGCTCGGGGAGCCGCTTGAACGAGTATTAGCGGTATTGGTAGCCCAAAAGAAGATTGTTGGTTTTGGCACCCCCGAGTGACCCAAAGGGTAGAAGGTTTGACCCGAGCAAGCGGTGTGCATACCACTCCAGTTCCCCTGGCCATGATACACAGGATTGCTGGACGTTAAAGCATCGAATCCAAAACCTGATTGACAGTGGAGAGATTGTGGTGGAACAGCCGGATTCCCCGAATGTTAAGGCAAATCCCCTGCCAAGACATGATGGAGGGGGAGTCAATGCGACGGAGGCAAGTGAGGCGGGGGAGCCGCCAAGGTTGAACTATGTGCAGAAAGTTGAGGAGATGATAAATGTGATACATGACCATGGGAGTGCGAGGGTAACGCCCATCAAGTTGATAGGGGTAAGTACGAATAACATAGAGGGACCTATCAAGTTGACAGCTCCGAGGCCCATCATTTTTGCTGCAAGGCCACAACTCCCTATCAGTAGTCTGAAGACTGTACCCTGGAATTACGGGGGAATACCCGAGGAAGCGGCCAGTTGTGCTTCCGTGACGACCAGGGGGAACCCCTTATATCTTCCCGGGCGAGTCCTTGAGAGCCAAAAGAGAAAAAATGAAGAGGTTTCCGAGGAAAGGGCCATAGAGTTTTTGAAAAGGATGGATCACCCAGAAATGAGGGGGATCCAGATTTTAAATGAGGAATCAACCCTAACATCAGTCATGGACTTGGTGTTGTCATCCAGTGAGCATTGCAAAACCCTGATGAAGGTTCTAGAGGAGGCATTTGTGTCCAAAGAAATTAGTGAGGAGGGTTTCGGCCAGCTGATAGGCCACTTATTGGAAACCGATGCAATATCCTTTACGGATGAGGACATTCCCAAAGAGGGAAGGGGGCACCGAAAACCGCTACACATCGCGGTAATCTCCTCAGGATATGTCATGAATGGGGTGCTGATCGACGGGGGATCGGCATTGAATATATGTCCTCTCAGCACGCTGAAGAAAATGAACATCAGTCTCAAGCGCCTGCGAGCCAGTCATGTGGTGGTTCGGGCTTTTGACGGATCCCGGAGGGATACCATCGGAGAGATAGAATTGCCAGTGGAGATAGGGCCCTGTACTTTTGATATATCCTTCCAAGTCCTAGATATCACGGCAAGCTACAACCTGCTGCTAGGGAGGCCGTGGATACACATGGCCGGGGCAGTTCCTTCCACGCTCCACCAACAAATCAAGTTGATCATCGATGGGAATCTGGTAACAATCTCGGCCGAATGTGATGACCCTTCTCCTCCCAGGAGTGGCCTACCGGTAATCAATGTGGATGAGTCAGCGGCGCCTGCCAGCTTTCAAGCACTAGAGATTAGCACTCCCCATTATAGATGCCTGGGAGCTCCAGCTGTGAAACCAAGGGTCTCTCCGGAACTCACCTTTGTGGCAAAGGAAATGATTAAAATGAACTTCCAACCTGGACAGGGACTAGGGAAAAGCAGTCAGGGAATCACCAAGCCCATCCACCTACCACAGCAGATAGGCAAGGCAGGATTGGGATACCATGTGGGCGCAGTACGGGGACACCGTCAGGGTGCGACTCCGATTCGACTAGTTGGCAGTCCAGCGACCAAAGCCGACAATGAGCAGGGGATCAGCGGACCTATGATTGGGGCAGGGAATGAAGAGTTAACCCCCACACGTAATGAGTCGGCCCGGAGGGAAAGTTTCCTGCAGGAGGTCGCAAAAGAGTTTGAAACCAAATGCTACATCCCCGGACAATCAACAAGCAGTAAGGAGGGGATGAATATTGTCATGCCACCGGGAGCCCAACAAGTTGTGCCTGTCATCGATTGGGCAGGACTGATTATTCCTGGAGAGGGTATGGAGGAGAACTCAGGCGACGTATCCGTAATCATCGGGGAGGTGTCCGATGTGAGGACCTCTGTCATCCAGCGCATTTCAGCTGACCTGACCATCGACAATTGGACCCAGAAACCAGTGATATCCAAACAGGGGTAAAGCTCGACGGCAGGGTGGTTGACCCCAGATGAGGGGGAATGAAGAATTTTTTATTTTGTTGTTGTTTTATTTCTGCATAATTGTGTCGTTTCTCTTCCGTGTTATTTGAAATTGCGATCGTCGTGAAAAAATGATTTATATATGACAAGTATTTTGTTTCATGTCAGGTGTACCCATTTGAGTAATCCTTGCCTAACAGATGGTCCTTCAAATTTGAATGATGATTATGATTTTGACATTGAGCTGGATTTCGATTTAATGGGCATTGAACAAGACGAGACAGATTACGACGACGCACCTGACGAGATCAAAGGATGGGTCGAGGATAAGCCCAAACCCAACTTGGACCAAACCATCACCGTTGATATTGGAACCCCTGACAATCCAAAAGAACTCAAGATAGGGACAGACCTTAACCCCAGCCAAAAAGCAGAAATAATTGAGTTACTAAGCCAATATGAGGATGTCTTTGCCTGGTCGCACGAGGATATGATCGGATTGTCCACCGACATTGTGGTGCACCGGTTACCCATCAAGGAGGGTTTCAGGCCTGTCAAGCAGAAACTAAGAAAGTTGAAACCTGAGTGGAGCTTAAAAGTGAAGGAGGAGATCATCAAACAGTTCAGGGCGGGAATCATTATGGTGTCCACTTACCCGGAATGGCTATCCAATGTGGTCCCAGTGGCTAAACCTGGAGGAAAGGTGAGGGTATGCGTAGACTACAGAGATCTAAACAAGGCCAGTCTCAAGGATAACTTCCCGGTGCCTTTCATACACATCCTGGTAGATAACACAGCCCAGTACGAAATGTATTCTTTTGTGGATTGCTTCGCGGGATATCATCAGATAATGGTGGCGGAGGAAGATCGGGAAAAGACCGCATTCATCACCCCCTGGGGCACTTTCTGCTACAGACGACTGGCTTTCGGTCTCACAAATGCAGGGGCTACTTATCAGAGAGCCATGATGGCCTTGTTCCACGATATGATGCACAAGGAGATAGAAGTCTACGTGGATGACATTATTGTGAAATCGAAGGAAGAATCTGATCATATAACCCATCTCAAAAAGCTATTCGATCGGCTCAGAAAGTATAATTTGAAACTCAATCCAGCCAAGTGCGCTTTCGGAGTACAGTCGGGCAAGCTCTTGGGTTTCCTGGTTAGTGATCGGGGCATTGAGTTGGATCCAGCAAAGATTAAGGCCATTGTGGATATGCCAGCGCCTCGCACAGAGAAGGAGATAAGGGGATTCCTCGGAAGGATAAACTTTATCAGCCGTTTTATATCCCACTTGACGACTACATGTGAGCCCATTTTCAAACTGTTAAGAAAAGGGGTTTCCCAAGAGTGGAATGAGCAATGTCAGAAGGCTTTTCAGACCATTAAAAAGCAGTTGACTGAAGCACCAGTGCTGGTACCCCCGAAGGATGGGATCCCTCTGTTTATGTATATATCGGTAAATGCCATCGCGATGGGATGTATGTTGGGACAGAAAAATGAGGCGGGAAAAGAGCAGGCCATCTATTACCTCAGCAAAAGATTTAGCCAATGTGAGCAGAATTACACTCCCATTGAGAAGACCTGTTGTGCCCTGGCCTGGGCTGCAGGGAGATTACAGCACTACCTCCATGGGCATACAACGTACCTGATATCAAGAATGGATCCCCTGAAATATATTTTCGAAAGGCCCATGCTGAATTGTCGACTATCAAGATGGCAGTTAATTTTACAACAGTTTGACATGGTGTACGTGACCCAGAAGGCCATGAAAGGGCAGGGAATTGCAGATCAGTTGGCAGAAGCCCCGGCAGGAGGGATGGAGCCGTTAGAAACTCCTCTCCCGGGCGAAGATATATTTTGGGTATCGCGCGAAAAATGTGATGACGAGGGACAATTCTGGAAGCTGTATTTTGATGGTGCCATGAATGCCGAGGGGGCAGGAGCCGGAGCGGTTTTAGTCTCTATCACCGGAGAACAATACCCCGTGGCCACTAAACTTCGTTTCAGCAATTCGAACAACACCGCTGAATACGAGGGGTGTATCTTGGGACTCCGATTGGCCCGTGACATGGGAGTAAAAAGACTAGCGGTGTTCGGGGATTCAGAGTTGGTAATCAGACAAACAATCGGGGTATACAACACTAAGGAGCTTCGGTTACTTCCATACCATCGTTGTGTCACCCAGCTTATGCAAGAGTTCGAAGATATCGCCTTCCGCCATATTCCTCGGGGACGAAATGATTTTGCCGATGCATTGGCGACTTTGGCTTCCTTAATCCACGTGATCAAGAGTAGGGACAGTCCACAGATTGAGATCACCGTACAGAATGCCCCGGCATATGAGGAAAATGTGGCAGTGTTATCAAATGAGGTGGTGTTGACGAGGCAGCCCTGGTATCACGACATAAGGGAATATCTGAGAGACAGATCCCTTCCCGATCAGGCAAATCGGACTGAAAGGATGAGAATTCAAAAGATGGCGATGAAGTTTTATCTGAGTGGCGATTCACTTTACAAAAGGGATGCCGGGTTGGGACTGTTGCAGTGCGTAGATGAAACACAGGCCCGAAAGATTATGAATGAAGTGCACGGCGGAGTGTGTGGGCCCCATATGAGTGGACCGATGTTGGCCAAAAAGATCTTGAGGACAGGGTATTATTGGTTAACGCTGAGGGCTGATTGCGATGATCATGTCAAACGATGTTATCAATGTCAGGCGCACGGTAATGTGATCCATACGCCTCCCAATGAACTGCACTGTATGACCTCCCCGTGGCCATTTTCGATGTGGGGAATGGATGTAATCGGACCAATAGAGCCCAAAGCAAGCAACGGGCACCGGTTCATTTTCGTCATGATCGATTACTTCACCAAATGGGTAGAGGCAGCGTCTTTCCCTAAAGTAACTCAGGAGGTCATCGTCAGCTTCATCAGGAATAATGTCATTTGCCGATATGGGCAACCTGAGGTTGTGGTCTCTGACAATGCCAAGAATTTAAACAATGCCCTCATGAAGGGACTGTGTGACCAGTTCAAGATTAAGCACCTCAATTCCGTCATTTACCGTCCCAAAATGAATGGGGCAGTGGAGGCGGCCAATAAGAACATCAAGAAGATCATGGCGAAAATGTCTGCTAATCATCGGGGATGGCCGGATCTGTTACCCCTCACCCTGCTGGCATACCGAACATCCACGCGTACTTCTACGGGAGCCACCCCTTACGCCTTGGTATATGGAATGGAGGCTGTCCTGCCAGTTGAAGTTGAGATGGCGTCCCTCAGAATAGTGATCGACGCTCAGATAGACGAGGAGGATTGGATGCAAAGTCGATACGACCAATTGGCCCTAATTGATGAAAGGAGGGTGGCTGCTGTTTGGCACGGCCAGCTATATCAACAGAGGATCTCCCGATCATATGACAAAAGGATCAGACCTCGGAAATTCAAGGAGAATGACCTGGTGCTAAAGAGAATCATGTCTTGTCAGGACGAAGCCAGGGGGAAGTTTGCCCCGAATTGGGAAGGACCATTCGTGATTAAGAAAGTGCTGTCCGGAGGAGCCCTCATATTGCAAGAAATGGATGGTGAGGTATTTCCACAACCCCTCAATAATGCTGACTCGGTGAAGCGGTTCTACGCTTAAATTATCAGTTCTTTTTTCCTTTGAGAGCGAACTACGTAGGACCTGATCTCCCAACTTGTGGGGGTACGTAGGCAGCCATCATGGCGCGGTCCGATCCTTTAAAAAATAATCCTTTCCCCAACCAAAACCAATTTTCGATAGCCAGATAAAACCTTCCTACACCCTCAAAACCTTCCCGAAACCAACTGCCTAACCGGTTTCATCCCAGAATACATACCCTGATCCAACCCAAACAGTTATCCAAAATCTGAGATTTCAATCCGACGAAATCAAAAGGTGTGCGGCAATATCTGTCAAATCTCCATCAAGTCTTGAGGAAAGAAAGAAGGCGAAATGTCAAAATCATGGTCAGTTGGATAAAATGATGATCTGATGGAGGGCAATGATACGACAAAAGGGGAAAATGACTAAATTTAAATGCATGTCTATATATATAAGTCGTTTTATTACAAGATTTATCTTTCAATAACTGATGAAGCCAACATAGTCTATGCAGGAAATAAAATAATCTACAAATCTGAAACTAGCCGAAGCAGGATGGACAGGGTGGTGGATAGATCTGAAGCATCAGCATCTCCTGCAATCTGCTGCCCCATCATATCAATACGATCCAGTAAAGCAGTAGCTCGGCTGACAGTCCCAAAATGAGCATCTACCACTGCCCTGGTCTGAAATACAATGGCCTCTCTATCAGCAATGGCAACATCTCTAGCCCGAATGGCCTCATCTCTCTCGGCAAGGGCGGCATCCCTCGCGGCTTCAGTAGTAATCAGGGCCAGGCGGAGTCGGGAATCCTCAGCGACCCGACTCGGGGCAGAATCGGCTGAAATGGAATGGTCTGCGGTATCTTCTGTGAAAATCACTCCAGAGTCATCAAAGGCCCCCGTCCGACTCAAACTAGCCGAATCCAGGTCTCCACGCAACCACTGTACGTAGGCAAATGTCTGGATGTGACAGCTCGCACTATATTCGGCAAAGATCCTGCGATCCCAAAGCTCGTATACCTGCGATAGATCCCTCTCTGTACAGGATGATATAAGGAATCGGTATGCGGCTGCACCCGCAAAGGAGTGTAAATCCTGTGTCTGATCGAACTGCCCCATAACCGCCAGGGGATGATAGGTCGTCACGCCCCTTAACCCAGCAATGGGAATGAAATCCATGCCAGGCACATGAGTCAAGAAGCTCATGAAGGAGCAATAGCCCGAGTAAACCAATAGATGAAAGGGGTCCTCAATGATAGACAAAAATAATGTCCAGGAGGCCACATCAGTACAACGCGCAGGACGAAGCGAAAACTGCGTGGTTATGTCATGGCTGAAGCAAAACCCTTGGCGACGGAAATGGCCGATGGGACTAAGATGACTCGTGAACCACATGTACAATAAGGTCGAACTCCCTCTGAAGAATCTCCCTCGGAAGAACTGGCAATATGTGGCCGACATATAGGTATCCGCCAATATCATGGGGAGAATGGTGTGATCCTCCTGAAGGGCCCGAACGGCCGCAACAATCCGCATGTCCAAATGATCGGATCCTGCAGGCAAATACAAAACTGAGATGACACAGGCCATCAGAACGCCCACTCTCAAGGCATCCCAGCGCTCCTCGGACACGGAAAAATCACCGAGGAAAAGACGGAAACTGTCAGGTGAGCCGAATCGGTCAATCAAGAATTGAAGAGGAACCATATGGTCTGATGTGGTTACCGGTAATAAGACAGCCCTCCGCAAACCGGTGAAAGTCAAGAATTGACGGCGCATGGAACCAACAGTAACCCTAGCACAGGGACCATCCAAGGGCAAGCCGGTGAAGCGAGCATACTCCTCAAGGGTGGGGGTCAGCTCTACTGTCCCAAACCTAAACACCTGACGGGCAGGGGCCCAATGGCTCAGAAGACCATCCACAAAGCCCGCTGGCACCTGGAAGGTTAATAAGGACCAAGAATGTCCCAAAAGACCATCTGCGATAATCCTGTCTGCCGGCAGTAAACTGTCCAACCAGCGGAAGAGGCTGCCGACCAACCCTGTGGGAGGAATGGAATCCAAACGAGTCACGACATCCGAGGACGACATCTGAAAAAAATAGTATCAAAAAGACTGTACAGGGGTCATTCTCTATCCATAAATAAAAGCATGCATCATACAGTTAATAATGAAACAGGTGAATTCCATAGAGATGAAAAAGAACTGTGCGTAAATAAATAAATGAGTTCAGTACATAGTGCATGAATGAAAAAGAAATCTAAGCAGGTGCCGATACAAAAGGCCCTATCCTATCCTGGTCTAAATAAAATCAGTATCATCTATGAAAGCAGGATCCTCGAACTGATCCCCTGGAGTCGCCGAGCTCGGAGGACCAAAGTTCATATCAGGGATGTAGGGATGCGCTGTGGCATCAGATGAACTCGGGCCTGCATCATAACCGGCACCGTCAGGATCGTAGGTATAAGCCTCCTCCGGGGCCCGGCCCAATCCTCGAATAAAACAGCGACAACTGATCTACCTGACGGGTCAATGAGGCGATCTGATCAGCGTGGGTAGGGGTCCGAACACAGGCAGCCCAATCGGTCATCGTCACCGAGCCTGGAACCATGTCTCCAAGGAAGAAAGTGGCCCGAGTCTGAGGACCGATGGTACGGGGCACCCACCATGTACGGAATGCATCACTCGTAGTGGGACCTGTGGAAAGCATCCGACCATCCTCCCCGGCAAGCATGATCTCTGAAGGCTGAGAATCCAGCGGCCAGAAAGTAGTGAAGGAAAGGGAGTGCGGGATGCGGATCTCTCCAGTGACGCATCTGAATGCGCGCTCTCCCAGATACATCACCCAGCCTCCAACACTCTGCAAAGTGAGGCGACGGGTGGAAAGCTCGAACTCCGGGCCGGAAGGATGCCCGTCAGCAAACCCCACAGTCAAATGCTCGGAGAGGTAGGGAATCCAGACGACGTCGGCAGCCGTGATCAACTCCAGCTGAATACGACAATGTGCAAAGCTGCCCGACACGGGGACCTCCTCCAGAGTACTGTGATGCCATCGCCGACCCCGAGGATAGGTGTCCGGGCCCAGAGTAGTGAGAGGCCTCAGACATGGCAGCCGCTCGTAAGCCCAGAACTGTGAATAGAAACAAGGCAAGGCATGAGTCACTATCAAATACAGAAAAGGATGAAAAGAAAAGAAATACAGTAATAGAGAGGAGGAAGGGACTCACCAGCAGAAAGTGGTAGAAACCGAGCCAGGCATCAGTCTGTCCCTCTGAGCGTAGACGCATGCCGTGGAGGAAATAAGCAAAAGTGAATGACCCCCAGTCGTAATCACCGATGCGGTCCACATCTCTGACCGCTCCTACGACGCTGAAATGAATGGTGGAGGAGTTGTTCCCCAGAAAACAACCCCTCATGATGGTCAGGAACAGGCGTCGTAGCAGAATGTCCCTGGTGCCCTGATCTGCTGGAATAGGCAGCGCATAGAGACCCCCGACTGCATCGACTGCCAAGGCACCAGATCGGATACTGCGGGCCTTAAAGACCCGGTCCTCAGCAGCGAAGCCTAGCAAAGCTCGAACCTCCACAGGAGTGATATCAAGATCCAAGGGGACGCGGGACCCAGTAAACTCAATGCCAGTAATGTACCTCCAGTCCCATGGGGTCAACACGACCTCGCAGTCGAGGAGATGAAGAGACTGCGTCTGGTGGAACCATCGCTCGGATAAAGCCCTCATGTAACCCCAGGGGCACTGGCGGGGGATGATAGTGAAGAAATGTCGGAAGCCCCAAGAGTCCACCATCGCCCGATAGTCACTGTGCAAGGCCGCGTAAAGAGAATAGATGTTGAACCAGTTACCCCTCGGCTGGGTAAACTCGGGTACCTGGGGCAATCACTAAGGGGTCAATCCGGGTAAAAGGAGAATGGAGAAATTGAGAATGAAATCAGAATAGAGCTGAAATATACCTCGTTAGCCACGAGAGATGCCGAGGGGTGACGACTGAGATCCCGACCCAAAAGATCGGGTATCTGCACAGAGGCGCCAGAAGGAGCCTGATGAGTAGATGGAGCCGGTGTGCTGGAGGATGGCCCCTCTGTCGCGACCTCCGGAGGGACAGCCTCCTCAACGTCCGGATGACCAGGACGAATGACAGCCTCCGTCAAGCGACGAGCCTGACGGGTACGAGGGGGAACAGGAGTGGGTGCAGCCCTACGACGGCGAACACCCGAAGTCCGAGAGGCGGAGGAGCTACTGGGCGCATCACGATCCATAGCTGGAATAGAACGGGCGAGAAAGAAGGTAAGTTTCCTTTTAAAATTATGTAATGAACATTTCTAAATTTCTAGCCTCATCATATGATTAATGCAACATGATGCATGCTTAAAAAAAAAAAAAAAAAAAAAAAAAAAAAAAAAAAAAAAAATCGGCAGAGTTCCGTTTGTAAATTGAACATCCCAGGCATAAGCCAAGCGTGTTTTCCATCAATCAAAGCCTCAAACAGATTTAAATTGCATTCATATATGTAATTACAGCATGTAATGCGTGATTTTATTGCAGAAAAGGAATAACAATATGTGGGACCGCCTCATGAACATAAAATAGGACTCACATAGTTGATACATAGCATGTATATATGATGGTACATTACATAGCATTGTAAAGCATACATTTTATCTCTAAACATGCAAATAGTCAAATGTATAGCAAAACATTGACGAAATTGAAAAGTGACCGGTCAAAGTGTTACCTGTAGCGTGTAGATCAATCCTACCGGAACAGTTTTTGCAGGAAAGTTGAAAAATCGACAAAAAGCCTTTGCGAACAAGCAAAAATCGCGAGGAATATGTGTGAGTTGGAAGTTGAAAGTGACAGATCTGGAAGCGGGACGCGGCTTATAAGCCCGATCTTGGCCGCAGATGTATCTGCGGCTGGCCGCAGATCCATCTGCGGCTGGCCTTGGTGGGCCCCACCTTGCTCCCTTGCAGCCATTTGACGTGTTGAAGTGAAAAGTTCACGAGATGGGTGACCGGCGACGATACCCGGCCCCGACATGACGATCGACCGGCGACGATAACCGGCGATCACGAGATGGATGACCGGCGACGATAACCGGCTCCGACAAGATAACCAACCGGCGACGATAACCGGGGGTTACGAGATGGGTGACCGGCGACGATACCCGGCCCCGACATGACGATCGACCGGCGACGATAACCGGCGATCACGAGATGGATGACCGGCGACGATAACCGGCTCCGACAAGATAACCGACCGGCGACGATAACCGGAGGTTACGAGATGGGTGACCGGCGACGATACCCGGCCCCGACATGACGACGATCGACCGGCGACGATAACCCGCGATCACGAGATGGATGACCGGCGACGATAACCGGCTCCGACCAGATAACCAACCGGCGACGATAACCGGGGGTTACGAGATGGGTGACCGGCGACGATACCCGGCCCCGACATGACGATCGACCGGCGACGATAACCGGCGATCACGAGAGGGATGACCGGCGACGATAACCGGCTCCGACAAGATAACCAACCGGCGACGATAACCGGGGGTTACGAGATGGGCGACCGGCGACGATACCCGGCCCCGACATGACGATCGACCGGCGACGATAACCGGCGATCACGAGATGGATGTCCGGCGACGATAACCGGCTCCGATAGATAACCGACCGGCGACGATAACCGGGGGTTACGAGATGGGTGACCGGCGACGATACCCGGCCCCGACGAGACGATCGACCGGCGACGATAACCGGCGATCATGAGATGGATGTCCGGCGACGATAACCGGCTCCGACAGATAACCAACCGGCGACGATAACCGGGGGTTATGAGATGGGTGACCGGCGACGATACCCGGCCCCGAACGAGACGATAGATTGAAAGAGTGAACCCAACGACTAACAAACACGGTCAAGGGGTTGATACATTGACACTCTTACGAATGTCTTGCATGCATTGCATCTTATGTTGCATCATAAGCTATATGTGTGAGGCGTCATGTATGCACTGTCATTTCTTACACACTGTCATTCATGCATCGAGTGTCTATTCTTTATCCTGTTCATTTCATTTATCATTTCATAAACATGATAAAGAGGGGCAGCTGTAGACACCCAAATTTTGCGTTTCCTTCTACTAACCGTGACAGGAGGGCGAAATCGTCAATTGAACCAGCTTGCGGGAGCAAAGGAGCGGGCACAAGGGCGAGCGCCCGGTCCCGCCGCAATGATTTGGGCAGCCCAAGTCGACGTGACAGCATGACCGTCCGAGGCAGGCATTTCCGAATGAGGTGGCACGTCTCCCGGAAGTTCCCGGACTGCGGAATACGAGCCTATCAGCGAAAACCGACGTTGCGGTACGAAAATCGAGGCGTGACACGAAAATCGAGAAAGTCAAGCCCGCCAGCCGCGGATAGATCTGCGGCCAAGTGGGTGCGCCAGCACGAAAAACCGGGAAATCAGCACTCAGCAGCTGAGTGCGATGGGAGGCGTGCCAGCTGGCCAGCCGCAGATCTATCTGCGGCCAGCCGCAGATAGATCTGCGGCTGGCTCTGGCCAGCCTATTTAAGCCAGCTTCGGCAGCATACAGGGGGTTCAGCAGTTTTGAAGAAGAAGAATTCCTGCAGCAGCAAAAAAATACGGAAATAGAGAGAAAATAGCTAGATTTTGCAACAAAATAAGGAGAAAGAAGAGGAAAAAAAGAGTGGAATTAATTCTTTTGAGTTTGATTGTATCAAATACATCATTTATCCTATTCAAATACACAAGTTCACATCCATTTGAGATCAATTGCAAGGTGAAAATTTCTATTTGTTCTAACAATTCATGTCCTATTGATTTGGGTAAATTAGATATAATTTTCATGTATCTTATTGAACAATGAATTAGGGATTATTTGCGAGGGTTTCCATTGGAACAAAATTCTTCTTAATAACCCGATGATATTCATGTTTTGATTTCTTGTTTGTTGTATAAGAGATGTATTGGTTGTGGTTCCTTTAATTTGCTATTTAGGATGTCGTGATATTGTTAGAATTTCCGCGTTGGTTATTTATTGTAATGTTTGATTTGTGAGTATGTAATAATCGTGGTTGTGAGCCTAGGAAAGCGACCCCGTGGTCCAAATCCGATGATGGACATGTCTTGATGTATATAGCGGGTAGGATGTAGCCTCCTTGTAACGTGTAACCGTCGGGCCTTAAAACGACGCCAAAGCGAGAATCGGATTTAAGGCCCCATATTAGTGGAACTTGTGATTGTAGGCGTTTGGGATTATTTTGATGGCTTACATGCCCATGAATAGCCCCAACGCATTTTAATGCTTGATTTGATTTACGACACGAAATTGATTTCAAAGCTAAATGATAAGATTTTCATAAAATCAATCAAAGTAGGATATTAGAATCACGAGGTTAAAATTTGGAGAAATGTTAATGAATGTCGATTCCTATCTAACGAGAAAGCTAAAGAAAAAATCGTTCTCAAACATCACAAAATCTGATTTTAGAAATAAGTAACGTTTTGTTAAATCTTTGTGCATAGGGTGAAAGAGATTCTAGAAATTGCCCGATCATTTCACGAAAGCAACGTATAGATCTCGATTCCTATTTTGGCAAAGGTTTAAAACTCTTGTTTTGCCAAAACGACACCTAACGAAAATCTCATAGTTTTGACAATTAAAATCAAACCTTTCCCATAAAGCTTTCTCGTGTATACCGAAAAGACATTCCGAAGCGTTCTCAATTTAAAACACGATTTTCCCTAAATCCAAATGATTCTTTCATACAAACTCACCACAACATTCACATAGACACACACCCACACACACAAGCGCGCACACACACACATTTCATGAATTAAAGGATAGGAAAGCATCAAGATTGCGGTAACCGTGTTTCACGGAAGTCGAGGGGTGCCTAACACCTTCCCCTCACTTAAGCAAGCCCCCGAACTCTATGAATCTCGATTCGCAGACCAATTAATTCGGAGTCACATATGAGCCAGCGATTTATAAAACACGAAAATTCGGATGAGTTGGTACATCCATTTCAAATATACCAACTGGCGACTCTGGTTAATTGGCTCATCATAAAAAACGATATTTCAAAACCCCGTCGACATCAATGCCGACCTTTTCCAAAAAATCATTAAATCAAAAGGCTAAAAATTGGAAAGGGTTACAACCCCCGCGTTAAGCGAGAAAACCCGGCGTCGACAGTATTAACCTCCGCTCTCTGAAGGAATTGTTTAGCCCAGATATTATACCTCAACCATTAAAGAGTACGATTGTACCATAATTATACTTAACTTATTATTCTTTAAACTCTATCATTTTCACCTCTCTTCTCTAAGGTTATAGCCTAAGGTACTCGCACCTAAGGTTTCTAACCTATCAGCTCTGATACCAACTGTAACGACCCCAAAATTCATACAGTTCAACTCTCAACATCGGTCGTTATCAATACATCCTCATTCTAACTTTACAACATTATTCAACGTTAAACTTATTAAAAACTGCAGAATAATTTTAAAATTTTTAGTTTTTCTTTCTCATCTTTCCCTGAATCATAACCTTTAGCATTATATATTCTAGAATCATATTCATTCCATGCTTCACTTCATCACTATTTCGAAACAAGACCTTACATCTCATATCGTTATTCTTACATGTAGGATAATATAACTTCACATCAAACAATAAAATCTTATAACTCATTGTAAATTACACATTTAAAATCATCAAGTACATTTATCAAACTCTTAAACATGGTTCAACATAACTTCATCAACTAAATTTATTTAATCTTCATGCTTCACTTTGATCTATGCCTTTCAAGCATCACATAACGTTACCTTGGATCCTTACCCTGCAAACATAGTTATTTGCAAGAATGAGCTCGACAGCTTAGCATATCTAACAGTTTTCATGCATCACGTAGCATATAATAACATGCTCAACATACATCTCCAAAATTATTACACTAGTTTAACATACATTCGATAACTCATGTAACAAGTATAAAGATTGAGTTCCTTACTCAACCAACACTCTTTATTTAATCAATAGTCATAAGTTGACTATAACATTTCATGTTGACAATGCATGCAATTCATCATGTGATTGCAAAATAAATGTAACACAATTCAATAACAAGTTCACATAGCAAATAGGAACTGAAAGACTTGCCTGATTCATAGATTATCAATTACCATAATCAGCTTATACTTATCTGCATTTCACGCATCCTACATGACATATAATCATGCACAACATTTATTAGTCGCATAACAATACTTAGTATTACTCTACTCTACATTTCATAATCCTTCATTTTTATTCTCTATACAATTCTCAACTTAGAAATTAAGTTCTCCTTATAAACCTTCATTTTATTGCGTCTCACTTTAATCGACACTTAACATTTAATTAAATCTTAAACTCTTCTTTACATTAGACGTATAATGTTTATTAACACTACTTAAGCTAATCTTTGGCTTGCTACAACACTTCAGGATTCACTCACATCCAATCTCATTTTAATATTCTAATTGTCATCTGAAAATAAATGGGTATATTCTAACGTTCATCACAATATCTTAGCATTCGTTAAGTACATTAATCCAAACTTTGAACAGTTTGCACACAAGCCAATCATATTTGATATGATGTAGCATATACTTTGTAATCTTATTCATTTATTAATAAAAGAATTGATTTTCTTAAAAGACATTTTATATTATTTACATAGTGTTGTTATATTAAATGTGATAAACCCATAGTTTTGAGCAATGCTTTTAGAATCATGATGGTGATCATGCTAATAAGATCTAAATTCTAGATAGCTCACAAACTAAAATCGTTCCTAATCGTTGGATTACTAAAAAGGGGATTAGTGAATCCGGATAGATTAGTACATACGTTGCTTGCTCTTAAGAAGAGGATGATTTATCTCATAATCATTCATGTGGAAACACTAAAGCAAGTATGTAGGTGCTTATTGGAGAATAAGTTCACTGAACGTGGCTCGCTAAGGAATACCTAATGGAGTTTTACTCGCCTGTCAATAGGAATTCCTCTAGTGATAGTAGTACAAGTGATCCTTGGACTTGAGATCATCATAGTATCTTGTGTATGATGAGTTATACTTTGACATGTCCCTTAAGACCTTTGGGGTATAACAAAGGGTATGATTGGATATAATAAGTTGTGCATGGTGATAAGTGAATGATCAACAAAGAATCTACCACGTCTAGTAAAAAGATGTGAATGTCCTATGTGATTCGATAAATGACAACTCAGTAGTCCTTGGCCAAGGCAGAATGAAATTAGAAAGGAGTTTCTAATTTGTATTATTTAAAGTTGTGCATTTGAGAATCGAAATGCATATAATAAATAAAATAAGACTTGACAGTAATTCCATGTCTTATATTTAATTGGGACATTGTATGGTAGAAGGATTGAATTGTACGGTAACTATGCACTGAAAGGTTCTTTTGTGATTAATGTTGAAATATATATTATCTGGAAAGTCGTTGATCGCTAAGGGGGCTTACCCTTATTGTAGAATAAATATTATTTATTTAAATAAATTAAATAGTTTAATTTATTTATTTAAATAAGATTAGAATTGTTTTAATTGATTTATTCACAACCAGTTTAATATGGAGAACCTAAAGGGTCACACCGCGAAAGGAAAATATTTATTTAAGAAGTAAATGGCATAATTGTAATAATAAGTTAAGTGTATTTAATTTAATCTATGGAGATAGAATAAATTAAATAGCTTAATATTTATTATTTAATATTTTAGAAATATTAAATATAAATTAATAAGAGGAGTCTTGTTATTATTATTACTATTACTATTATTTAATTCTTAATAGTGATTGGGAATTAATTAATAGAAGTACTCTCTCATGAATTCGTAATTGGATTAGGAGCATAATTAATTAAATGAGTTTAATTATAATAGAAACCCTAATCCTAAATAGTTTAGGGAAGGGTTATTCCTACATCTATAAATAAGAGGAGTCTTATCATAGATTAGTGTTACACACTCTTGCATTAGATTGTGGAGAGTACTTACAATTTCTATAGAGATAGAAACTAGGGTTTTTCCAACACCCATATTCTTAAATAACTATTCTTCCTTGGTGGATCACCTCTAGAGGCCAAACACTTGGGTGGCTAACGTTAATCAAGCAAAGGAATTTAGTCGGTGGAATTCAAGGAGAACGCGAAGGAATTGGAGGTGAACTTGTACCCGAGGAAGCACGGTTCTATGAGGGTATAATTTTTATCTCTATCTCTTTCGTTTATATCGTTAATTGAGCACATAGATTGATCATGGTGATGGTTTGTATAAAATTTTAAAAATCCGATTTTATCGCGCTTCCGCTTTATTTATGTAATTTGATTGCATGTTCGCGTCATATACAAACCTAACAGTGGTATCAGAGCTAGATCTTGTGCTAATTATCGATTTTGATGATTCCATGTGTGTATGATATGCGATTGGATCGAAATTTTTGGGCAGAATCTGTTTTTCTGAATCTGCTATGCGGCGAAGTTGCGCTGTTTCCAGTTCATTCTGGAGCGCAGCTGCGCCCAAACCTAGAAAGTCGTTTCTGGGGTTCAGCGCAGCTGCGCCGTCTCCCAGTTCATTCTGGGCGCAACTGCGCCGGACAGCAGAATCCGAAAAATAATTTTTCCTTCAATTAAAATAAATGGTTTATTTAATTGATATAAGTTTAAAATAAAGATGTTTATTTTATCTGGAATAGGATTTCAGATTACTAAAATTAAAGGAGTTTAATTTGGATTTGGTTTTTGATTAAAATAAAAGAGTTTATTTTGTTTCAAAAACTAAATATTAGCAAAACTTTTGCCCATTAATTGATATCAATGCATATATGGAATAGTTTTATTATTCATGGGATGAGTGTTATTTATTGATACATATAGAGATATGTATGATAATAAATAGGGATTGATTATGGACTATTGACTAATGTCTGATTGGAATTATTTTAGAGGATGCTTGAATGTATGGGTTTTTATAAATGGGTTCTGCGTACCTCGTCTTCTCTAATTTTTTCTTAATGTAAAATTCTATCTCCCTCCTATGTACTTCCCCTTGACTGCTGATCAAGGTTTCTATTTATTGTAAATAGTTTTTGTAATAGGACTAGTTAGAATTAATTTTGAAGAATTGGAGACAAATGAGCAAGGAGCGCATGAAGACCCGTTTGTAATGGAGATGTGACGAACGAGAATTTTTGTAACTTATTTTAAATATTTATTGAATTAAATAAATATTTTCGATGATTTGATTGTTGAATTAATTGATTAATCGATGAATTTGTGGTAGATTAATTTAATTATACATGTTACATTAATTAGATTAATGTGGAGAATTTTTATATTTAAAGTATGTGTTTAATTGAATTTATTTGATTAAATACATTATTTAAATAAGTATAATGTTAGTTCTAATTAATTTTAATTATTAATTAGAGATTTAGTAAAATGTCATTATTAATAAATGAGAATTTTATTTATATGGTTATGTGATTTAATGTAGAATTATTTTATTTTATTCATTTGATTTTAGTAAGATTATTTAATTAATTTAATATGTGACATGATCTATAGTATAAGCTTTTTATTAAAATAAATTAGAAGTGAGGAATATATGAGTAGCCAAAACATGGCCTTAGTGGAAGTTGGTGCCAGTTATTAAACTGACACCATGTTCTGCTATTAAGTTTTTCACGTATTCCATTATCAGTAATTCATATTCAAGCCAGGGAGAAAAACTTGAGAGAAAGAGGAGAGAATTTGGAGAATTTAGAAGAAACCTTGGCATCATCTTGCATAATCTAGCATAATTACCAAAGGTAATTCTTAATTTTAACCTTTAATTTATGTTTTCTTAATTTTCTCCATGATTGCATGTTTGAGTTTTCTGTAAATTAAGTTATATGGTTAAATTTTATAGAATGATGATTGGATGTTAGAAAACATGTATAAGCGTCTTTTATATGATGTATATGTGATTTAGAGTAATTAATTCATGAGATTATGCCTTGAATTAGAAGTTCTGAAATTTACAGAGAAACAGAGTTTAAATATGAATTATATGTATGAAAAATTATGCTTGAATTACATGTTAATCGTTAAATTGATTACTGATTATGTCTATGCATGTAAAAACGAAAAGAATGAAACTTAAACGGATTAATTTGGTTAAGAAACGAATTTACAGTGATTAATTATGATTAACTGTATCAAAACTTGTTAATAAGGCATGAACAGTGAAAATTTTAGTTTTAATTGGTTGTTTAGATTGTCTGTGTTGTTAAAATCACTCTGTATGTGTTGGGTTTTGATTTTATAGCACATACGACGAATGGGTATACTTAAACTATTAATTCGATGAAAAACTTTGGCCAAATTTGGCATTTTTCTGTGTTCTTCGCGAACTGCAGGAACTGAATTTCGTGTTTCTCGCCCCGGCGAGAATTTTGAACTACGTTTTCTCGCCCCGACGAGAATTTTGTGAAGAGTTTTCCCGCCCTGGCGGGAATTTTAAAAAAAAAAAGAGTAAAAAGACGAGAGTAAAAATTTTCTTCTTTCTTTGAGATCGTGTTATGATATCGTAGATATACCTAAAGCTTAGGCTAAGGTATAAAATGAATGCTAAATTACTGTGAAAGGTGGTAGCATAAGCCCATTGATTGTTCGGTGTCAACTGAGCTATTAAAATGAAATTAGATGAGAATGAGTTCTGAAGTGTTTATAATACTGTAACTAATTATTGTTACTGTTTTATAAACGGAGTGTATAGGTTGATTACAGAAACGTGAGTCTTAAATTTATAGTCTACACACGAGGCAAGTATCTTATCCTTACTTTTACGTTTACGCAAGTTTCTAAATTTCATTATCATAGAATACAAGCTTCATAATGCTATTACTTCTTGAGCAAGTTATTGTTTCTATTCCATTCAATTTCATGGATTCAATGAGACGTTTTTAATTTCCTCTTTGTAATGCTTCAGTTATATAGAACGTATTCAATCGTACCTTTTGTGAGATTTAGTTTTGATTCTCGAATTACACCTTTTGAACCTTGATTGACTAGCGAACCCTTATTGATTCGACTAGTCTATAGTTGATGAGCGTTCTAAATTCTAGAAACGTTATTGAAGTAAATCCAAGCCAAACTTCCTTTGGTGCGGACTCTGATGTCAAACTGAGATGAACAACCCTTATACAGGGGATTTTATTTACGCGTTAGCGTTAAGATGTTGTGCACGTACATGGTACAAAGGGCTGATCCCCCTGAGTACGAGAAACAAGGTCCATATAGTCTTATGACTGTTAAAGGTTTAAAGTATGAATACTTGACAACCTGAGACATAGTTCGTGGTCTTAAGACCCTCAGACGTTCTTTTGAATCTTGTTTTACATTCTTGACTCAAAAGCTAAATCTTCAATTATTCGATATCCATTGATTATTTCGCATGTTATTATTGTCGTTGTTGTTATACTTGCTGGGCAATCATTGCTCACTCTTGCATAATAACATTGCAGCTAAAGTTGAAAGAACTGATGAGCCATCCACTAGTAAGGGCAAAGGAAAAGCAAACAAGTGATGAAGACTTGTTGTATTTGCTTTATTGTCGTTTATGTAATAGACTTGATTTATGTTTTCCGCACTGATGTTTATTTAAGGTTAGATGACATGGGATTTGTTTATGAATGATGTTGTAACCCTCTAATGGGAGATTTCTATTTCTATTCAAGTATTTTCATTTATATTTGAATGGGTAGTTAGATGTGATGTGATGTTTTTGGATTGTGAACACCAAATCCTGAGGAAATGAAGTACCCGGATTTGGGGGTGTCACAGGAGCCCGAGTTTAAATGTAATAGTTATATTTAAATTTTATTCTTGCACCTTAGGTTTGACCTTTTGGTTCACTTGGTGGCTCTAGTGAACCAAACTAGAATAAAAGTCCATAATCAATCCGGGTAGAATATAGTATTCTATATGTGCATGATTACTATATATATTATATATTATACAACATGCTTCGCATGTTAAATAATATGACGCGTATTTTATATATATATGTGCATGCGCGCTAAACAAGATGAGACTATTAATAACAAACCCCTCAAAGAAATCATATTAAGTCCTAAGCGTTCAATGATATTTTGGAATATCGAACGTCTTTGTTGTGCACACACAAGGCGAGTATTAAATATTTAAGATGTTAGTTTATCACATTTGATGCTTATTAAAGAATTGAACATTATTGCTTTGTTGTGCACACACAAGGGCGGTCTTTTTCTCTTCACATATATGGAAGTGCTAGGTTGGACTTAACTTAGATTATTTTAGTTCGGATGTGCACACACTTGACCACTATAATCTAAGAGGCAAAATACAAGGAGTTACATAGTGATGTAATTGACAATAGTTGTCTACCTATTTATTTATATATAGTTTGTTGTGCACACACGAGGCTATATACATTTGAAATGGGATCCTTATTCTCACTAGCAAATCTTTAATTAGATTTGCCGAACTATAAATTGAGGATAATATAGTTTGACGAAAATAGTGAGAGATACCAATTTAAAATAAAGACCTAATTTATTTTGGTAATTAATTAAATAAAGGTATGCTAAAATGTTGTCTATTTCATTTACAGAATTTTTACAATGTCTAATTTACTATCACTGCGGAGCATATTAGATGCTAATTAACTGGACTAAATAACACGGACTAGTTAAGGAATCTGATAATTGCTCTCAAGGCAGAAAAGCTATTTTATATCCTTAATATGCCTATCCTTGCAATGGTTGTAGACAATACCTCTGAGGAAGAGATTGCTACTTTTAGAAAGTGGCAAGATGATGCACAGTTGGCTCAATGCATCATGCTCGCATCCATGAGTTACGAGCTTCAGCGTCAGCGTGAAACTATGGATGCTCCTACTGTACTCCTGCACCTTCAAAGAGTTGAATGGTGAGGAAAGTAGGACTGCTAGATATTAGATATCTAAGGAGCTCTTCTAATCTAGAATAACCGATGGCACTACAGTATAGACAAATGTCCTAAAAACGATTAATCTGATTGAACAATTGGGACAACTGGGTTTTGTATTGGATGAAGAGTTGATCCAAGATTTGATCTTGCGATCACTCCTGGACTCTTTCTCACAATTTATTGTGAATTTCCACGTGAACAAGCTATATGCCAGCCTGCATGAGTTGTTTAAACACGTTGAAAACTATAAAGAGTTATTTTTCAACCAAGAAAGACCAAGTCTTACTAATAGACGATTCTTCCAGGAAGCGGAAGAGGGCCAAAGGATCTTCTTAAAAAAAAGAAAAAGAAAAGAACAATTCAAAGAAGGTATAAGGAAAGGCAATAACTAAGGACACTAAGAACAAAACTGATGCAAATAGCAAAGGAGTTTGCTTCCACTGCAATAAGCCTGGACACTGGAAAGGAAACTGTAAGGAGCATCTTGCATAGGCTAACCAGAAGAAGCTTAGTGAAGCTTCGGTTACAGATATAGGTTTGTTCATCATTGAAATAAATCTTTCTGTAAGTCAAGATTCTACTTGGGTGTTGGATACCGGCTATAGTTCTCACGTATGCAATCCAATACAGAGACTAAGCAGGAGTAGAAAGCTAAACAAAGAGTAAGTAATCTTACGTGCGGAGAATGGAGTAATGGTTGCTACATTAGCCGTAGGAACTTATAGTTTAGCGTTGCCTACGGGCAAGTCTATTAAGTTAATAAGTTGTTATTATGTTCCAGTTCTCTTAAGAAACATTATTACTTCCGTTGATGGACAAGGAAGGTTCTGGTATTATATTTAAGAACAATTGTTGTTCTATTTATAATGATAATGTTTTGTTTGAAACTGGAAGATCACTTGATGGACTTTGAAAACTTGACTTACATGAAAAATAATTTTGCAAATTGAACAAACTAGTAAAAGAAAAGGATATGATCATTCAAAGAGTTAAACATGTGTATTTGATGAAATACAAGTCTGAATCATTTGAAAGGTTCAAAGAATTCAGAAGTGAAACAAATTGACAAAGTATTAAGATTATTTGATCAGATCGAAGAAAGAATACTTGTACAATGAGTTTCTAAGTCATCTCAAAATGGTATTTTTCTGATAATGGACACCTCCTGATACGCAATAATTGATTGGTGTATCTAAACGAAGAAATTGTACCTTGTTGAACATGGTGCGGTCCATAATGATTTTTACCGATATTTCAGTATCTATCTGGGGTTATACCCTAGAAACGGCTGCATATCTACAAAATAAGGTAACCTTAAAATCCGACCCCAAGACTCCATAAAAGTTATGGATAGGGAGGATTCCTAATCTTAAGTATGTTAAGATAAGGGGTTGTCCAACTTATGTGAAAATGTTTCAAAAGATAAGTTTGGGACAAAATCTGACAAGTGCATAGTTGTGGGATATCCTAAAGAAAGTTTAGGGTATTATTACTATAATCTTACACGCTGCCTTCTTATATAAAGGTGTTTATCATTGAAGGAGCTAGTGGGAGGGTAATAGATCTTGAAAGAGTTCAAGAACCACAAAGCACTTTAAGTCAAACCGAGGGACCTGTAGATAAACCTATTGTACCACAACCGAATCGTAAATCTGAAAGAGTATCGAAGATACTTGGGAAGTATGGATTCATCATAGAGGATAATGATGAGGTATGCATCATAGAGGATGATGATCCAGTTATATACGATGAGGCTATGAGTAGATGACACTCAGAGAAATGGCAAATGGCCATGAAATCCGAAATGGACTCCATGTATGGGAACCAAGTATAGACTTGGTTACTCCACCGAAAGGCATAGTGCCAAAAGGGTGTATATGGGTCTTTTTAAGAAAAGACTGGGACAAATGGCAAGGTGGAAACCTATAAGACCAGACCCGTTTAAAAGGTTTCAAATAAAGTCAAGGAGTTGACTGTGATAAAACCTTATTATCGGGTAATGCTCAAGTTCATTTGGATTTTGCTTATGATTGCAGCTTATTACAAAATCTGGCAAATGGGTGTGGAGACGTCCTTCCTCAATGAAGACTTGAAGAGAATGTATGTATGATACAGCAAGAGGAATATGTTTCAAAGGTTGAAGCAAATCGTGTTTCTAAGCTACAATGATCCATTTATGGATTGAAGCAAGCTTCTCAAAGATGGAACATTCATTTTCATGAGACAATCAAAAGAGTTTGATTTTATCAAAAAACGATAATGAACCTAGTGTGTGAAAATAGGTCAGTGGGAGCACTGTGACATTCCTAGTATTATATGTTGATATATTACTGAAAAGGAATGACACACCAATGCTACAATCAGTAAAGATAAAATTGTCTAAACATTCCTCCATGAATAACTTGGGAGGAGCATCCTATAATTTGGGGATAAAGATCTATAAAGATAGATCTAAAAGATGCTGGGCTTGACCCAAGGAAAGGACATTGACTCGATGCTAAAGAAGTTTAGCATGGAAGATTCCAAGAGAGGTCTCATGCCGATGAGCCATGGAATACATCTCTCCAAGAAACAGGCCCCAAAGACACCTGAGGAGAGAGACCGTATAAGTAAGATTCCTTATGCTTTCGCAATAGGATCTATCATGTACGGTATGATATGTACTAGACCAGATGTCGCTCATGCACTTAGTATAACGAGCAGATATCAGTCGAATCCAGGAGAAGAGCACTGGAAGGCAGTGAAAAACATCCTAAAGTACTTGGGAAGAACTAAGGATGTATTTCTTGTCTACGGTGGGTCTGAATTGAAACTAAAGGGCTATACAGACTCAAGTTTTCAAACGGACCAAGAAGACAGTAAATCCGTTTCAGGGTATGTGTTTACCTTAAACGGTGGTGTAGTGAGTTGGAAGAGTTCCAAGCAGTAAACAGTTGTTGATTCAGTGACAGAGGCAGAGTACATAGCTGCAAGTGAAGCTGCAAAGGAAGCTGTTTGGATGAAGAAGTTCATAACTGAACTTGGAGTGGTTCCTAGCATTAGAGGAGTCGTACATTTATTCTGTGATAACAACAGAGCTGTTGCGCAGGCTAAGGAACCCAGGTCTCATCAGAAATCCAAACACGTGTTGCGGCGGTTTCATTTGATTAGAGAGATCACTGAAAGAGGAGATGTCACCCTGGAGCGTGTGGACTCTCAAGACAACATTGCAGATCCATTTACTAAAGCTTTAACACAACAGCAGTTTGATCGTCACTTAGAGAAGATGGGTATTAGATACCATGGCGATTGGCTTTAGTGCAAGTAGGAGATTGAAAGTAGTATGCACACAAGCCAATCATATTTGATATGATGTAGCATATACTTTGTAATCTTATTCATTTATTAATAAAAGAATTGATTTTCTTAAAAGGCATTTTATATTATCTACATAGTGTTGTTATATTAAATGTGATAAACTCATAGTTTTGAGCAATGCTTTTAGAATCATGATGGTGATCATGCTAATGAGATCTAAATTCTAGATAGTTCACAAACTAAAATCGTTCCTAATCATTGGATTACTAAAAAGGGGATTAGTGAATCCGGATAGATTAGTACATACGTTGCTTGCTCTTAAGAAGAGGATGATTGATCTCATAATCATTTGTGTGGAGACACTAAAGCAAGTATGTAGGTGCTTATTGGAGAATAAGTGTGACACCCCCAAATCCAGGTACTTAATTCCCACTGATTTGGTGTTCACTATAACATACATTCAAAACTAACTTCCCAATAAAACAACAATTTAATAAACTTAAAGGAACATCTACCCAAAATGGGTTACATCTCTAAACTATTAAACATTCAATTCCCAGGTTATCTAAACCTTAATACATCATCGCGGAATAAAACATAAATTAAAACAAGTCTTTGATTGCAGATAAACATCAATTGCTACTTTAACATCTTGCCCTTGCCTTTGCTCGTGGACGGCTCGTCCGACTTCTCAGCCTTAGCTGCAATGATTAGTGCAAGAGTGAGCAAACAATTGCTCACAAGTATGATAACAATAACATTTAAATGAAATGGATTTCAACTGAGGAATAATAGATTTCTGAATCTCAGTCAATAGATGTTCAAAGTCTAAAAGCTCGTTAGAACACTTGATTCCAAAGAAAAATAGATTTCAAGACTTAGAAATTATATCTGAGGGTCACAAGACCTCGAACTATGTCCTAGGTTAACAAGTATTTCTACTGTAACCTTTAACAGTCGTATAGACTATGGACCAACATCTCGTACTCAGGGGGATCAGCCCTTTGTACAATGTATTGTGCACAAATATTTTAACGCTGTCGCGTAAGTAATCCCCTATATTAGGGTTGTTCATCTCAGTTTATCGTTTGAATCCGTACCAAAAGAAACTTGGCTTGGAACAAGTATAGAAATACTCTAAGTCTTCGAAACGTTCATCAACTATGGACTAGCTGAATCAATAAGGGTTTGCTAGTCTAATTCATCAATAGAGTTTGCTCAATAGAAACTGTACTCGAAGTTTGAATAACAAACAATGATTGGAATAAAACTTAAGTATATAATCATGATAGTAACCTTGCTTGAATATCAATAAGCTAAGGTCAATAAGCTTGCTCAATATAAATAAACTTGCTTTAAATGAAATAACAAGTTTAAGATAGGAAAACTTGCTCAACATAAAATATTAAGTTGAGATAAGGAACTTGCTATAAATAACTTTCAAGTTTAAGGGAGGAAAACTTGCCTCAAGCGTAGATTACAAATTTAAGTAATTCACGATCCTTAAACAACCGAAACATTTAATTATAAAATGGTAACATAATTACTCACAAAATTAAAAGCATTTAAGGCTCGCTTTTTATCTCATTTAGCATACCATAGTCAACAAATACTAGTTTAGCAACCATCTTGGTAATACATTAGTCACATTAATATAAGTTTAATTATGCATCATAACTTCCCCAGAAAAGAAAATAATAAT
The DNA here is from genome assembly GCA_034770075.1 of Aralia elata. Classification (NCBI taxonomy): domain Eukaryota; kingdom Viridiplantae; phylum Streptophyta; class Magnoliopsida; order Apiales; family Araliaceae; genus Aralia; species Aralia elata. Next base: position 28,446,175 of record CM068379.1, on the reverse strand, counting down.
TTAAAATTTTTTTTTAAACAGTAGCATTTCTCGCCGGGGCGGGAAAAAGCTTAACAAAATCGTCGCCGGGGCGAGGTTGTCGCCGGGGCGGCGTTATGCTTAACAATTTTGTCGCTGGGGCGACTCTGTCGCTGGGGCGAAGAAATCAGTTCATTTCTATCGCCGGGGCGATAGACTTGACTGTCGTCTTCCCCAGCTCGCGAACCAGTGAAAACTTAGGCCAAATTTGGCCAAAATTTTCTGAATTCTACCATCCAGAAAACAAATTAAGTATATCTAGACATCATATAAGATACAAAACATTTACCCAACATGTTTCTAATCAATCTAAGCATTATAAAACACATGATTAACCAATTTAAACCAAAATTCACTGTTAAAACCAAATATTCAAGTTTTAACCATTTTAATAAAATCAAACTCTGTAAACTCATTTTTCAACCAATTAAAACCATTCTTCTTGCATTATTCTTGTTTTTCATCAAATAATCATAAACAAATGATAATTTTTAACCAATTAACAAACAATTTGAATTATTAACTTCATACATATATACCACTCATGAAAATAAACTCTGTAAAACTCAAAAACTCTATTCTAAACATGCTTTTATGGATTAATCATTCCAATTAATCTATAATCATCACATAATCATCTAACACATGTTTTCTAACAATTATAACCAAGTAATTCATATATTTAGCAAGTCAATAACATACAGAGAACTAAAAAATAAAATACAGTGAAAAGTTATACCTTCTATTAAAGAAAACTTGGTTAATACTCCTTTGGTTTTGGAATTCTCCTCTCCAATCTCCAAGTTCTTCTCCTCAACTTCTCTCTTTTCTCTCAACTCTAAAAACTCTGTTCTCTCTTTTCTAATTCACAGAGCTCTCAACAACACTCTGTTCTTTTCTTTCTCTCTTGTCTTTTCTTTTCTTTTACAACTGACGTAACTTAAAAATAAAACTGATAGAATAAAGAAAATAAAAACTGATAACTTAAAAATATAAACTGATGTTTTAAATAATAACAACGTAAAATCCATAAATTGAATCATCAATTAGGATTTTCAAAAGTCATAAGACTTTGTTTGGCAAATACAAAATAAAATAACCCATTATCCTAACTAAAGGTCTTAAGGCCTTGTTTGGTAAAACACAAATAAAATAATCCATTATTCCCAAACAAAGATCATAGGGCCTTGTTTGGTAAAACTAAATTAACCACTTTCTCATTTAATTTAATAAACCAATATAACATATAGTTTAAAATGTCATACATTTAATTTAATTGAACTTATTATTAAATAAATTCAATTAAACCTTACTAACTCAAATAATAAATTTACTTAACCATTAACAATAACACCAAATGAATTATATTATTCCAATAAATCAGCTATTCAAATAAATCTCTTCATCATCTAATTTAATCATTAAATTAAATTAGAATATAAACATAACAAATTACATTCAAATAACATTTAACATTATTAAACTCAACATATACCCATTTCACAAAAACTTAATAAATCATATATTAACTCAATAAATTAACAAAAATATTTATACAATTCAATAAATATTTTTATTAATTCTCAAAAATTGCATTCGTTACAATAAGTTCACTGAACGTGGCTCGCTAAGGAATACCTAATGGAGTTTTACTCGCCTGTCAATAGGAATTCCTCTAGTGATAATAGTACAAGTGATCCTTGGACTTGAGATCATCATAGTATCTTGTGTATGATGAGTTATACTTTGACATGTCCCTTAAGACCTTTTGGGTATATCAAAGGGTATGATTGGGTATAATTAGTTGTACATGGAGATAGGTGAATGATCAACAAAGAATCTACCTCGTCTAGTAAAAGATGTGAATGTCCTATGTGATTCGATAAATGATAACTCAGTAGTCCTTGGCCAAGGCAGAATGAAATTAGAAAGGAGTTTCTAATTTGCATTATTTAGAGTTGTGCATTTGAGAATCGAAATGCATATAATAAATAAAATAAGACTTGACAGTAATTCTATGTCTTATATTTAATTGGGACATTGTATGATAGAAGGATTGAATTGTACGGTAACTATGCACTGAAAGGTTCTTTTGTGATTAATGTTGAAATCTATATTATCTGGAAAGTCGTTGATCGCTAAGGGGGCTTACCCTTATTGTAGAATAAATATTATTTATTTAAATAAATTAAATAGTTTAATTTATTTATTTAAATAAGATTAGAATTGTTCTAATTGATTTATTCACAACCGGTTTAATATGGAGAACCTAAAGGGTCACACCGCGAAAGAAAAATATTTATTTAAGAAGTAAATGGCATAATTGTAATAATAAGTTAAGTATATTTAATTTAATCTATGGAGATAGAATAAATTAAATAGCTTAATATTTATTATTTAATATTTTGGAAATATTAAATATAAATTAATAAGAGGAGTCTTATTATTATTATTATTACTATTACTATTATTTAATTTCTAATAGGGATTGTGAATTAATTAATAGAAGTACTCTCTCATGAATATCTAATTGGATTAGGAGCATAATTAATTAAATGAGTTTAATTATAATAGAAACCCTAATCCTAAATAGTTTAGGGAAGGGTTATTCCTATATCTATAAATAAGAGGAGTCTTATCATAGATTAGTGTTACATACTCTTGCATTAGATTGTGGAGAGTACTTACAATTTCTATAGAGATAGAAACTAGGGTTTTGCCAACACCCATCTTCTTGAATAACTATTCTTCCTTGGTGGATCACCTCTAGAGGCCAAACACTTGGGTGGCTAACGTTGATCAAGCAAAGGAATTTAGTCGGTGGAATTCAAGGAGAACGCGAAGGAATCGGAGGTGAACTTGTACCCGAGGAAGCACGGTTCTACGAGGGTATAATTTTTATCTCTATCTCTTTCGTTTATATCGTTAATTGAGCACATAGATTGATCATGATGATGGTTTGTATAAAATTTTAAAAATTCGATTTTATCGCGCTTCCGCTTTATTTATGTAATTTGATTGCATGTTTACGTCATATACAAACCTAACAAACATAGCATAGCCACAAAGAAAAGAATTTTTTTTTTAATTCATGTTCCACCGCCGGGGCGGTGATTTCCTTCATAAAGCAGCGCCGGGACGAGGCTACCGCCGGGGCGACAAGTCCATTACAAAAATACCGCCGGGGCGATGAGACCGCAGGGGCGACATTCCTAGTACAATTTCACCGCCGGGGGCGGTGAACCTGAAACTCGACTTCTGCAGTTCACGAACTGTAGAATATTCAAAGCCAAAAACTCAAAATTTCTTATTCATACATCACATTACACATACCCAATTACTGTAATTCATAGATAATCGTTACCCAAACCTTCTAGCACGATCCTAATATTTAAGCAACTTTAACAACCAATTTCAAGCCTCAAAAATCAATATTCATGCTAGTTTTACAAACTTTTACAATTTAGCGTAATCGATCATTACATATTCGTTATTCAACCAAATTGGTCCGTTCAACTTCCGTTGTTTTCGTTTTTCAACGCATAACAATAATCCATTATCAATTTACAATTTATACCTTGGATTAAGAACTAATTTTAACCCCAAAATAGGCCATAATGCACATGTATCAACAAAAATCAAGTTCTTCATCTTTTATGAATAACATGAATTTGATCACTAAAACTCAATTACAAACATCATAGAATGGATTATATATACTCAAGAACACAAATATAACAAATTTCTTCAACAAATTTCTCATCAAAACTAATTTCATAATGACGAACTCAAAGGAAATAAAAATACAAAGGTTTACGGTTATTTTATACCTCTTTCTAAGCAAATAATTTCTTCCCCTTTGATTTTTTCAAAACTCCTCACCAATTCACATAGAGCTTTCTCTCCTAATTCTCTCTTCCTCCATTCTTCTGAGTTTTTTTTTAATGTAACTTCCACTTTGCACAGTTACACATGGGAAAGGTTTTCATCAGTTAAAAAAAATGAAGAGTCTCAAGGTCATGTTTGGCTAGACTCATTAAATCCCATTTTAGCTTATTTAAATAATCTTTCCTTCCATATGATATTTTGTCACACCTATTAAATCTTAATTAAACTTATTATATTAATAAATCCAATTAAGCTTATTAATAATTCCAATTAAAATCTTATTGACAAAATTATAATTCAATTTAGTCATACTATAATTTTATTAAATCAATCATTTTATTCAATAAAACATTAATCCCCTAATTTAATTATTAAATTAAATTAGAATATTACCATTCTATTAGCGTAACAAAAATACGCACCAACGATAAAATTGTTTCTCATCAACTACATAATATCATCATACCTAAATAATTTTCATCAAATATTTTTTTTAAATAAATATATATCTACATTAATACACTATTTTAATTAAGTGAATTATGTCGACGCCGGGTTTTCTCGCTTAACGCGGGGGTTGTAACCCTTTCCAATTTTTAGCCTTTTGATTTAATGATTTTTTGGAAAAGGTCGGCATTGATGTCGACGGGGTTTTGAAATATCGTTTTTTATGATGAGCCAATTAACCAGAGTCGCCAGTTGGTATATTTGAAATGGATGTACCAACTCATCCGAATTTTCGTGTTTTATAAATCGCTGGCTCATATGTGACTCCGAATTAATTGGTCTGCGAATCGAGATTCATAGAGTTCGGGGGCTTGCTTAAGTGAGGGGAAGGTGTTAGGCACCCCTCGACTTCCGTGAAACACGGTTACCGCAATCTTGATGCTTTCCTATCCTTTAATTCATGAAATGTGTGTGTGTGCGCGCTTGTGTGTGGGTGTGTGTCTATGTGAATGTTGTGGTGAGTTTGTATGAAAGAATCATTTGGATTTAGGGAAAATCGTGTTTTAAATTGAGAACGCTTCGGAATGTCTTTTCGGTATACACGAGAAAGCTTTATGGGAAAGGTTTGATTTTAATTGTCAAAACTATGAGATTTTCGTTAGGTGTCGTTTTGGCAAAACAAGAGTTTTAAAACCTTTGCCAAAATAGGAATCGAGATCTATACGTTGCTTTCGTGAAATGATCGGGCAATTTCTAGAATCTCTTTCACCCTATGCACAAAGATTTAACAAAACGTTACTTATTTCTAAAATCAGATTTTGTGATGTTTGAGAACGATTTTTCTTTAGCTTTCTCGTTAGATAGGAATCGACATTCATTAACATTTCTCAAATTTTAACCTCGTGATTCTAATATCCTACTTTGCTTGATTTTTATGAAAATCTTATCATTTAGCTTTGAAATCAATTTCGTGTCATAAATCAAATCAAGCATAAACACGCGTCGGGGCTATTCATGGGCATGTAAGCCATCAAAATGTCCCCGAACGCCAACAATCACAAATTTCACTATTTCGGGGCCTTAAGCACGATTCTCGCCTTAGCGTCGTTTTAAGGCCCAACGATTACATATTTACAATGAAAAACTACGTCATTTCTACTTCTTACATCAAGATATGTCCATCATCGGATTGGAACCCCGGGGTCGCTTTCCTAGGCTCACAACCACGATTACTACGTACTCACAAATCAAACATTACAATAAATAACCAACGCGGAAATTCTAACAATATCACGACATCCTAGATAGCAAATTAAAGGAACCACAACCAATACATCTCTTGTACAACAAGCAAGAAATCAAAACGTGAATATCATCGGGTTATTGAGAAGAATTTTGTTCCAATGGAAACCTCACAAATAATCCCTAATTCATTGTTTCACAATAAATTACATGAAGACTACATTAATTTTAGCCAAATGATATGATAGAAGTTGCAAAAATAATGAGATTTTCACCTTGCAAATGATACCAAAATTGTGTAGAAACTTGATGTATTTGAGGGAAATATGAGATATATATGGATATAATCTAACAACAAAGGAAATTTCTCTCTTTTTCTCTCAATTGTTGCAAGAACTTTTGCTATTTCTCTCTATTTCCGAGCTAAAACTGCTGCTGATTTCTTCTTCTTCCGCAAACTGCCCAACCTCCTGTATGCTGCCTGCTTGCCGAGCTTAAATAGGCTGGCCAGAGCCAGCCGCAGATCTATCTGCGGCTGGCCGCAGATAGATCTGCGGCTGGCCAGCTGGCACGCCTCCCATCGCACTCAGCTGCTGAGTGCTGATTTCCCGGTTTTCGTGCTGGCGCACCCACTTGGCCGCAGATCTATCCGCGGCTGGCGGGCTTGACTTTCTCGATTTTCGTGCCACGCTTCGATTTTCGTACCGCAACGTCGGTTTTCGCTGACAGGCTCGTATTTCGCAGTCCGGGAACTTCCGGGAGACGTGCCACCTCATTCGGAAATGCCTGCCTCGGACGATCATGCTGTCACGTAAACTTGGGTTGCCCAAAGCATTTCGGCGGGGCCGGGCGCTCGCCCTTGTTCCCGCTCTTCTGCTCCTGCAAGCTGGTTCAATTGACGATTTCGCCCTCCTGTCATGGTTAGTAGAAGGAAACGCAAAATTTGGGTGTCTACAGCTGCCCCTCTTTATCATGTTTATGAAATGATAAATGAAATGAACAGGATAAAGAATAGACACTCGATGCATGAATGACAGTGCATAAGAATTGACAATACATACATGATGCAACACCTATAGCTTATGATGCAACATAAGATGCAATGCATGCAAGACATTCGTAAGAGTGTCAATGTATCAACCCCTTGACCGTGTTTGTTAGTCGTTGGGTTCACTCTTTCAATCTATCGTCTCGTTCGGGGCCGGGTATCGTCGCCGGTCACCCATCTCATAACCCCCGGTTATCGTCGCCGGTTGGTTATCTGTCGGAGCCGGTTATCGTCGCCGGACATCCATCTCATGATCGCCGGTTATCGTCGCCGGTCGATCGTCTCGTCGGGGCCGGGTATCGTCGCCGGTCACCCATCTCGTAACCCCCGGTTATCGTCGCCGGTCGGTTATCTATCGGAGCCGGTTATCGTCGCCGGACATCCATCTCGTGATCGCCGGTTATCGTCGCCGGTCGATCGTCATGTCGGGGCCGGGTATCGTCGCCGGTCGCCCATCTCGTAACCCCCGGTTATCGTCGCCGGTTGGTTATCTTGTCGGAGCCGGTTATCGTCGCCGGTCATCCATCTCGTGATCGCCGGTTATCGTCGCCGGTCGATCGTCATGTCGGGGCCGGGTATCGTCGCCGGTCACCCATCTCGTAACCCCCGGTTATCGTCGCCGGTTGGTTATCTTGTCGGAGCCGGTTATCGTCGCCGGTCATCCATCTCGTGATCGCCGGTTATCGTCGCCGGTCGATCGTCTCGTCGGGGCCGGGTATCGTCGCCGGTCACCCATCGCGTAACCCCCGGTTATCGTCGCCGGTTGGTTATCTGTCGGAGCCGGTTATCGTCGCCGGTCATCCATCTCGTGATCGCCGGTTATCGTCGCCGGTCGATCGTCATGTCGGGGCCGGGTATCGTCGCCGGTCACCCATCTCGTAAACTTTTCACTTCAACACGTCAAATGGTTGCAAGGGAGCAAGGTGGGACCCACCAGGGCCAGCCGCAGATTCTCTGCGGCCAAGATCGGGCTTATAAGCCGCGTCCCGCTTCCAGATCTGTCACTTTCAACTTCCAACTCACACATATTCCTCGCGATTTTTGCTTGTTCGCAAAGGCTTTTTGTCGATTTTTCAACTTTCCTGCAAAAACTGTTCCGGTAGGATTGATCTACACGCTACAGGTAACACTTTGACCGGTCACTTTTCAATTTCGTCAATGTTTTGCTATACATTTGACTATTTGCATGTTTAGAGATAAAATGTATGCTTTACAATGCTATGTAATGTACCATCATATATACATGCTATGTATCAACTATGTGAGTCCTATTTTATGTTCATGAGGCGGTCCCACATATTGTTATTCCTTTTCTGCAATAAAATCACGCATTACATGCTGTAATTACATATATGAATGCAATTTAAATCTGTTTGAGGCTTTGATTGATGGAAAACACGCTTGGCTTATGCCTGGGATGTTCAATTTACAAACGGAACTCTGCCGTTTTTTTTTTTTTTTTTTTTTTTTTTTTTTTTTTTTTTTTTTTTAAGCATGCATCATGTTGCATTAATCATATGATGAGGCTAGAAATTTTAGAAATGTTCATTACATAATTTTAAAAGGAAACTTACCTTCTTTCTCGCCCGTTCTATTCCAGCTATGGATCGTGATGCGCCCAGTAGCTCCTCCGCCTCTCGGACTTCGGGTGTTCGCCGTCGTAGGGCTGCACCCACTCCTGTTCCCCCTCGTACCCGTCAGGCTCGTCGCTTGACGGAGGCTGTCATTCGTCCTGGTCATCCGGACGTTGAGGAGGCTGTCCCTCCGGAGGTCGCGACAGAGGGGCCATCCTCCAGCACACCGGCTCCATCTACTCATCAGGCTCCTTCTGGCGCCTCTGTGCAGATACCCGATCTTTTGGGTCGGGATCTCAGTCGGTCACCCCTCGGCATCTCTCGTGGCTAACGAGGTATATTTCAGCTCTATTCTGTTTTCATTCTCAATTTCTCCATTCTCCTTTTACCCGGATTGACCCCTTAGTGATTGCCCCAGGTACCCGAGTTTACCCAGCCGAGGGGTAACTGGTTCAACATCTATTCTCTTTACGCGGCCTTGCACAGTGACTATCGGGCGATGGTGGACTCTTGGGGCTTCCGACATTTCTTCACTATCATCCCCCGCCAGTGCCCCTGGGGTTACATGAGGGCTTTATCCGAGCGATGGTTCCACCAGACGCAGTCTCTTCATCTCCTCGACTGCGAGGTCGTGTTGACCCCATGGGACTGGAGGTACATTACTGGCATTGAGTTTACTGGGGTTCCCGCGTCCCCTTGGATCTTGATATCACTCCTGTGGAGGTTCGAGCTTTGCTAGGCTTCGCTGCTGAGGACCGGGTCTTTAAGGCCCGCAGTATCCGATCTGGTGCCTTGGCAGTCGATGCAGTCGGGGGTCTCTATGCGCTGCCTATTCCAGCAGATCAGGGCACCAGGGACATTCTGCTACGACGCCTGTTCCTGACCATCATGAGGGGTTGTTTTCTGGGGAACAACTCCTCCACCATTCATTTCAGCGTCGTAGGAGCGGTCAGAGATGTGGACCGCATCGGTGATTACGACTGGGGGTCATTCACTTTTGCTTATTTCCTCCACGGCATGCGTCTACGCTCAGAGGGACAGACTGATGCCTGGCTCGGTTTTCTACCACTTTCTGCTGGTGAGTCCCTTCCTCCTCTCTCTTACTGTATTTCTTTTCCTTTCATCTCTTTTCTGTATTTGATAGTGACTCATGCCTTGCCTTGTTTCTATTCACAGTTCTGGGCTTACGAGCGGCTGCCATGTCTGAGGCCTATCACTACTCTGGGCCCGGACACTTATCCTCGGGGTCGGCGATGGCATCACAGTACTCTGGAGGAGGTCCCCGTGTCGGGCAGCTTTGCACATTGTCGTATTCAGCTGGAGTTGATCACGGCTGCCGACGTCGTCTGGATTCCCTACCTCTCCGAGCATTTGACTGTGGGGTTTGCTGACGGGCATCCTTCCGGCCCGGAGTTCGAGCTTTCTACCCGTCGCCTCACTTTGCAGAGTGTTGGAGGCTGGGTGATGTATCTGGGAGAGCGCGCATTCAGATGCGTCACTGGGGAGATCCGCATCCCGCACTCCCTTTCTTTCACTACTTTCTGGCCGCTGGATTCTCAGCCTTCAGAGATCATGCTTGCCGGGGAGGATGGTCGGATGCTTTCCACAGGTCCCACTACGAGTGATGCATTCCGTACATGGTGGGTGCCCCGTACCATCGGTCCTCAGACTCGGGCCACTTTCTTCCTTGGAGACATGGTTCCAGGCTCGGTGACGATGACCGATTGGGCTGCCTGTGTTCGGACCCCTACCCACGCTGAGCAGATCGCCTCATTGACCCGTCAGGTAGATCAGTTGTCGCTGTTTATTCGAGGATTGGGCCGGGCCCCGGAGGAGGCTTATACCTACGATCCTGACGGTGCCGGTTATGATGCAGGCCCGAGTTCATCTGATGCCACAGCGCATCCCTACATCCCTGATATGAACTTTGGTCCTCCGAGCTCGGCGACTCCAGGGGATCAGTTCGAGGATCCTGCTTTCATAGATGATACTGATTTTATTTAGACCAGGATAGGATAGGGCCTTTTGTACCGGCACCTGCTTAGATTTCTTTTTCATTTATGCACTATGTACTGAACTCATTTATTTATTTATGCACAGTTTCTTTTTCATCTCTATGGAATTCACCTGTTTCATTATTAACTGTATGATGCATGCTTTTATTTATGGATAGAGAATGACCCCTGTACAGTCTTTTTGATACTATTTTTTTTTCAGATGTCGTCCTCGGATGTCGTGACTCGTTTGGATTCCATTCCTCCCACAGGGTTGGTCGGCAGCCTCTTCCGCTGGTTGGACAGTTTACTGCCGGCAGACAGGATTATCGCAGATGGTCTTTTGGGACATTCTTGGTCCTTATTAACCTTCCAGGTGCCAGCGGGCTTTGTGGATGGTCTTCTGAGCCATTGGGCCCCTGCCCGTCAGGTGTTTAGGTTTGGGACAGTAGAGCTGACCCCCACCCTTGAGGAGTATGCTCGCTTCACCGGCTTGCCCTTGGATGGTCCCTGTGCTAGGGTTACTGTTGGTTCCATGCGCCGTCAATTCTTGACTTTCACCGGTTTGCGGAGGGCTGTCTTATTACCGGTAACCACATCAGACCATATGGTTCCTCTTCAATTCTTGATCGACCGATTCGGCTCACCTGACAGTTTCCGTCTTTTCCTCGGTGATTTTTCCGTGTCCGAGGAGCGCTGGGATGCCTTGAGAGTGGGCGTTCTGATGGCCTGTGTCATCTCAGTTTTGTATTTGCCTGCAGGATCCGATCATTTGGACATGCGGATTGTTGCGGCCGTTCGGGCCCTTCAGGAGGATCACACCATTCTCCCCATGATATTGGCGGATACCTATATGTCGGCCACATATTGCCAGTCCTTCCGAGGGAGATTCTTCAGAGGGAGTTCGACCTTATTGTACATGTGGTTCACGAGTCATCTTAGTCCCATCGGCCATTTCCGTCGCCAAGGGTTTTGCTTCAGCCATGACATAACCACGCAGTTTTCGCTTCGTCCTGCGCGTTGTACTGATGTGGCCTCCTGGACATTATTTTTGTCTATCATTGAGGACCCCTTTCATCTATTGGTTTACTCGGGCTATTGCTCCTTCATGAGCTTCTTGACTCATGTGCCTGGCATGGATTTCATTCCCATTGCTGGGTTAAGGGGCGTGACGACCTATCATCCCCTGGCGGTTATGGGGCAGTTCGATCAGACACAGGATTTACACTCCTTTGCGGGTTGCAGCCGCATACCGATTCCTTATATCATCCTGTACAGAGAGGGATCTATCGCAGGTATACGAGCTTTGGGATCGCAGGTAGGATCTTTGCCGAATATAGTGCGAGCTGTCACATCCAGACATTTGCCTACGTACAGTGGTTGCGTGGAGACCTGGATTCGGCTAGTTTGAGTCGGACGGGGGCCTTTGATGACTCTGGAGTGATTTTCACAGAAGATACCGCAGACCATTCCATTTCAGCCGATTCTGCCCCGAGTCGGGTCGCTGAGGATTCCCGACTCCGCCTGGCCCTGATTACTACTGAAGCCGCGAGGGATGCCGCCCTTGCCGAGAGAGATGAGGCCATTCGGGCTAGAGATGTTGCCATTGCTGATAGAGAGGCCATTGTATTTCAGACCAGGGCAGTGGTAGATGCTCATTTTGGGACTGTCAGCCGAGCTACTGCTTTACTGGATCGTATTGATATGATGGGGCAGCAGATTGCAGGAGATGCTGATGCTTCAGATCTATCCACCACCCTGTCCATCCTGCTTCGGCTAGTTTCAGATTTGTAGATTATTTTATTTCCTGCATAGACTATGTTGGTTTCATCAGTTTATTGAAAGATAAATCTTGTAATAAAACGACTTATATATATATAGACATGCATTTAAATTTAGTCATTTTCCCCTTTTGTCGTATCATTGCCATCCATTGGATCATCATTTTATCCAACTGACCATGATTTTGACATTTCGCCTTCTTTCTTTCCTCAAGACTTGATGGAGATTTGACAGATATTGCCGCACACCTTTTGATTTCGTCGGATTGAATCTCAGATTTTGGATAACTGTTTGGGTTGGATCAGGGTATGTATTCTGGGATGAAACTGATTAGGCAGTTGGTTTTGAGAAGGTTTTGGGGGTGTAGGAAGGTTTTATCTGGCTATCGAAAATTGGTTTTGGTTGGGGAAAGGATTATTTTTTAAAGGATCGGACCGCGCCATGATGGCTGCCTACGTACCCCCACCAGTTGGGAGATCAGGTCCTACGTAGTTCGCTCTCAAAGGAAAAACAGAACTGATGATTTAAGCGTAGAACCGCTTCACCGAGTCAGCATTGAGGGGTTGTGGAAATACCTCACCATCCATTTCTTGCAATATGAGGGCTCCTCCGGACAGCACTTTCTTAATCACGAATGGTCCTTCCCAATTCGGGGCAAACTTCCCCCTGGCTTCGTCCTGACAAGACATGATTCTCTTTAGCACCAGGTCATTCTCCTTGAATTTCCGAGGTCTGATCCTTTTGTCATATGATCGGGAGATCCTCTGTTGATATAGCTGGCCGTGCCAAACAGCAGCCACCCTCCTTTCATCAATTAGGGCCAATTGGTCGTATCGACTTTGCATCCAATCCTCCTCGTCTATCTGAGCGTCGATCACTATTCTGAGGGACGCCATCTCAACTTCAACTGGCAGGACAGCCTCCATTCCATATACCAAGGCGTAAGGGGTGGCTCCCGTAGAAGTACGCGTGGATGTTCGGTATGCCAGCAGGGTGAGGGGTAACAGATCCGGCCATCCCCGATGATTAGCAGACATTTTCGCCATGATCTTCTTGATGTTCTTATTGGCCGCCTCCACTGCCCCATTCATTTTGGGACGGTAAATGACGGAATTGAGGTGCTTAATCTTGAACTGGTCACACAGTCCCTTCATGAGGGCATTGTTTAAATTCTTGGCATTGTCAGAGACCACAACCTCAGGTTGCCCATATCGGCAAATGACATTATTCCTGATGAAGCTGACGATGACCTCCTGAGTTACTTTAGGGAAAGACGCTGCCTCTACCCATTTGGTGAAGTAATCGATCATGACGAAAATGAACCGGTGCCCGTTGCTTGCTTTGGGCTCTATTGGTCCGATTACATCCATTCCCCACATCGAAAATGGCCACGGGGAGGTCATACAGTGCAGTTCATTGGGAGGCGTATGGATCACATTACCGTGCGCCTGACATTGATAACATCGTTTGACATGATCATCGCAATCAGCCCTCAGCGTTAACCAATAATACCCTGTCCTCAAGATCTTTTTGGCCAACATCGGTCCACTCATATGGGGCCCACACACTCCGCCGTGCACTTCATTCATAATCTTTCGGGCCTGTGTTTCATCTACGCACTGCAACAGTCCCAACCCGGCATCCCTTTTGTAAAGTGAATCGCCACTCAGATAAAACTTCATCGCCATCTTTTGAATTCTCATCCTTTCAGTCCGATTTGCCTGATCGGGAAGGGATCTGTCTCTCAGATATTCCCTTATGTCGTGATACCAGGGCTGCCTCGTCAACACCACCTCATTTGATAACACTGCCACATTTTCCTCATATGCCGGGGCATTCTGTACGGTGATCTCAATCTGTGGACTGTACATTGTCTTGTTCTAGTGGATTAAGGAAGCCAAAGTCGCCAATGCATCGGCAAAATCATTTCGTCCCCGAGGAATATGGCGGAAGGCGATATCTTCGAACTCTTGCATAAGCTGGGTGACACAACGATGGTATGGAAGTAACCGAAGCTCCTTAGTGTTGTATACCCCGATTGTTTGTCTGATTACCAACTCTGAATCCCCGAACACCGCTAGTCTTTTTACTCCCATGTCACGGGCCAATCGGAGTCCCAAGATACACCCCTCGTATTCAGCGGTGTTGTTCGAATTGCTGAAACGAAGTTTAGTGGCCACGGGGTATTGTTCTCCGGTGATAGAGACTAAAACCGCTCCGGCTCCTGCCCCCTCGGCATTCATGGCACCATCAAAATACAGCTTCCAGAATTGTCCCTCGTCATCACATTTTTCGCGCGATACCCAAAATATATCTTCGCCCGGGAGAGGAGTTTCTAACGGCTCCATCCCTCCTGCCGGGGCTTCTGCCAACTGATCTGCAATTCCCTGCCCTTTCATGGCCTTCTGGGTCACGTACACCATGTCAAACTGTTGTAAAATTAACTGCCATCTTGATAGTCGACAATTCAGCATGGGCCTTTCGAAAATATATTTCAGGGGATCCATTCTTGATATCAGGTACGTTGTATGCCCATGGAGGTAGTGCTGTAATCTCCCTGCAGCCCAGGCCAGGGCACAACAGGTCTTCTCAATGGGAGTGTAATTCTGCTCACATTGGCTAAATCTTTTGCTGAGGTAATAGATGGCCTGCTCTTTTCCCGCCTCATTTTTCTGTCCCAACATACATCCCATCGCGATGGCATTTACCGATATATACATAAACAGAGGGATCCCATCCTTCGGGGGTACCAGCACTGGTGCTTCAGTCAACTGCTTTTTAATGGTCTGAAAAGCCTTCTGACATTGCTCATTCCACTCTTGGGAAACCCCTTTTCTTAACAGTTTGAAAATGGGCTCACATGTAGTCGTCAAGTGGGATATAAAACGGCTGATAAAGTTTATCCTTCCGAGGAATCCCCTTATCTCCTTCTCTGTGCGAGGCGCTGGCATATCCACAATGGCCTTAATCTTTGCTGGATCCAACTCAATGCCCCGATCACTAACCAGGAAACCCAAGAGCTTGCCCGACTGTACTCCGAAAGCGCACTTGGCTGGATTGAGTTTCAAATTATACTTTCTGAGCCGATCGAATAGCTTTTTGAGATGGGTTATATGATCAGATTCTTCCTTCGATTTCACAATAATGTCATCCACGTAGACTTCTATCTCCTTGTGCATCATATCGTGGAACAAGGCCATCATGGCTCTCTGATAAGTAGCCCCTGCATTTGTGAGACCGAAAGCCAGTCGTCTGTAGCAGAAAGTGCCCCAGGGGGTGATGAATGCGGTCTTTTCCCGATCTTCCTCCGCCACCATTATCTGATGATATCCCGCGAAGCAATCCACAAAAGAATACATTTCGTACTGGGCTGTGTTATCTACCAGGATGTGTATGAAAGGCACCGGGAAGTTATCCTTGAGACTGGCCTTGTTTAGATCTCTGTAGTCTACGCATACCCTCACCTTTCCTCCAGGTTTAGCCACTGGGACCACATTGGATAGCCATTCCGGGTAAGTGGACACCATAATGATTCCCGCCCTGAACTGTTTGATGATCTCCTCCTTCACTTTTAAGCTCCACTCAGGTTTCAACTTTCTTAGTTTCTGCTTGACAGGCCTGAAACCCTCCTTGATGGGTAACCGGTGCACCACAATGTCGGTGGACAATCCGATCATATCCTCGTGCGACCAGGCAAAGACATCCTCATATTGGCTTAGTAACTCAATTATTTCTGCTTTTTGGCTGGGGTTAAGGTCTGTCCCTATCTTGAGTTCTTTTGGATTGTCAGGGGTTCCAATATCAACGGTGATGGTTTGGTCCAAGTTGGGTTTGGGCTTATCCTCGACCCATCCTTTGATCTCGTCAGGTGCGTCGTCGTAATCTGTCTCGTCTTGTTCAATGCCCATTAAATCGAAATCCAGCTCAATGTCAAAATCATAATCATCATTCAAATTTGAAGGACCATCTGTTAGGCAAGGATTACTCAAATGGGTACACCTGACATGAAACAAAATACTTGTCATATATAAATCATTTCTTCACGACGATCGCAATTTCAAATAACACGAAGAAACGACACAATTATGCAGAAATAAAACAACAACAAAATAAAAATTCTTCATTCCCCCTCATCTGGGGTCAACCACCCTGCCGTCGAGCTTTACCCCTGTTTGGATATCACTGGTTTCTGGGTCCAATTGTCGATGGTCAGGTCAGCTGAAATGCGCTGGATGACAGAGGTCCTCACATCGGACACCTCCCCGATGATTACGGATACGTCGCCTGAGTTCTCCTCCATACCCTCTCCAGGAATAATCAGTCCTGCCCAATCGATGACAGGCACAACTTGTTGGGCTCCCGGTGGCATGACAATATTCATCCCCTCCTTACTGCTTGTTGATTGTCCGGGGATGTAGCATTTGGTTTCAAACTCTTTTGCGACCTCCTGCAGGAAACTTTCCCTCCGGGCCGACTCATTACGTGTGTGGGGGTTAACTCTTCATTCCCTGCCCCAATCATAGGTCCGCTGATCCCCTGCTCATTGTCGGCTTTGGTCGCTGGACTGCCAACTAGTCGAATCGGAGTCGCACCCTGACGGTGTCCCCGTACTGCGCCCACATGGTATCCCAATCCTGCCTTGCCTATCTGCTGTGGTAGGTGGATGGGCTTGGTGATTCCCTGACTGCTTTTCCCTAGTCCCTGTCCAGGTTGGAAGTTCATTTTAATCATTTCCTTTGCCACAAAGGTGAGTTCCGGAGAGACCCTTGGTTTCACAGCTGGAGCTCCCAGGCATCTATAATGGGGAGTGCTAATCTCTAGTGCTTGAAAGCTGGCAGGCGCCGCTGACTCATCCACATTGATTACCGGTAGGCCACTCCTGGGAGGAGAAGGGTCATCACATTCGGCCGAGATTGTTACCAGATTCCCATCGATGATCAACTTGATTTGTTGGTGGAGCGTGGAAGGAACTGCCCCGGCCATGTGTATCCACGGCCTCCCTAGCAGCAGGTTGTAGCTTGCCGTGATATCTAGGACTTGGAAGGATATATCAAAAGTACAGGGTCCTATCTCCACTGGCAATTCTATCTCCCCGATGGTGTCTCTCCGGGATCCGTCAAAAGCCCGAACCACCACATGACTGGCCCGCAGGCGCTTGGGACTGATGTTCATTTTCTTCAGCGTACTGAGAGGACATATATTCAATGCCGATCCCCCGTCGATCAGTACCCCATTCATGACATATCCTGAGGAGATTACCGCGATGTGTAGCGGTTTTCGGTGCCCCCTTCCCTCTTCGGGAATGTCCTCATCTGTAAAGGATATTGCATCGGTTTCCAATAAGTGGCCTACCAACTGGCCGAAATCCTCCTCACTGATCTCTTTGGGCACAAATGCCTCCTCCAGAACCTTCATCAGGGCTTTGCAATGCTCACTGGATGACAACACCAAGTCCATGACTGATGTTAGGGTTGATTCCTCATTTAAAATCTGGATCCCCCTCATTTCTGGGTGATCCATCCTTTTCAAAAACTCTATGGCCCTTTCCTCGGAGACCTCTTCATTTTTTCTCTTTTGGCTCTCAAGGACTCGCCCGGGAAGATATAAGGGGTTCCCCCTGGTCGTCACGGAAGCACAACTGGCCGCTTCCTCGGGTATTCCCCCGTAATTCCAGGGTACAGTCTTCAGACTACTGATAGGGAGTTGTGGCCTTGCAGCAAAAATGATGGGCCTCGGAGCTGTCAACTTGATAGGTCCCTCTATGTTATTCGTACTTACCCCTATCAACCTGATGGGCGTTATCCTCGCACTCCCATGGTCATGTATCACATTTATCATCTCCTCAATTTTCTGCACATAGTTCAACCTTGGCGGCCCCCCCGCCTCACTTGCCTCCGTCGCATTGACTCCCCCTCCATCATGTCTTGGCAGGGGATTTGCCTTAACATTCGGGGAATCCGGCTGTTCCACCACAATCTCTCCACTGTCAATCAGGTTTTGGATTCGATGCTTTAACGTCCAGCAATCCTGTGTATCATGGCCAGGGGAACTGGAGTGGTATGCACACCGCTTGCTCGGGTCAAACCTTCTACCCTTTGGGTCAATCGGGGGGGGTGCCAAACCAACAATCTTCTTTTGGGCTACTAATACCGCTAATACTCGTTCAAGCGGCTCCCCGAGCGGGGTGAATACTCGGTTTTGCGAGGCCTCATATCTTCTTCGCCCCTCTGCTCTTTGATCTGAGAAATTTGGCTGTCGGGGTGGCCCTCCCCTCTGTGCCTGTACCGGAAGATGGCTTTTCTGCTTTACTGGACGACCCTTGTAGGATGAGGGAGACATCCTCTTCCTTCCTCTTTTGGACTCTCCGGGAAGTGCTACCATAGTTTCCATTCTGTATTTGCTCGGGCAGCAGTTTCTAAAGCAGTAAGATCCCGGATTTTACCCGATTTCAAACCCAGGTCAACCATCTCTCCATGTTTAATCATTTCCGCAAAAGGTCTTCCAATCCCAGAGATGACCCTCTCATAATACGGTGCCTCCTGAATGTCTACAAAGGTCATTACCATCTCTGATTCGCTCATCGGGGGAGTTACCTGGGCAGCCATGCCCCTCCATCTTTGCGCATATTCCCTAAAGGATTCCCTAGGCTGTTTTTTAACCTTTGTCATTTGGTACCTGTCAAGAGCCATCTGGGCCTGAAAGCTGTATTGGGTTAAGAAAGTATGGGCCAATTCCTCCCAGTTGTGGATTCGGGCGTTGTCGAGGCGGGCATACCATATTCTTGCCTCCCCTGTTAAGCTTTTTCTGAAATAGCTGCATTCTTAACCCCTCGTCTTCGGCATAAGCCCCGAGTTCTCCAATGTATATTTTCAAGTGTGTATAGGGGTCTCCCTTTCCATTGTATTTTTTCAAACTCGGGAACTTTGAACTTTTCTGGATATCTGGCCCCGGGGGAAAACACATAAATCTGAGTAATTAACCCTGCCCAGGGAGCCTATGCCCTTTAGAGATTGGATGGTTTCCTCCATGTATTTCATTTTTCTCCGAAGGTCGTCATGGTCCCCTTCCTCTGGGATAGTAATCACTGTCCTGCTAGGTATGGGAACGGGCCTTGGGATGACTGGCTCGTCCTTGAGTCGGGGTTGGTCCTCTTTAAGCAAGTTTGTACCATTTTTAGGAGGACTCTGATCATCCCCTGGTGGTGGAGTATTATGCGATCCCTGATTTACCGGATCCTGTCTGATCAAGAACTGTTCCTTTAACATTGTGGCCATTTCCATCATCTGTCTCTTAAAATCATCAAACTCCTCCCGAGATATGGAATTATGGTTAGGAAGATCAGCCATTTCAGATGTAGAGACCTGGGCTTTCTTAGACTGCGAACGGGTTTGAGGAGCAATCCTACAGAAACAACGGTTCGAAGTTTAGTCCCGGGAAAATGAACACATGGATGCATGCTAAAGCTGTAAAATTTTTGTGTGTTTTTTTTTTTTTTTTTTTTTTTTTTTGGGTTTTTTTTTTTTTTAATCTTTTTCTGCAAAACAACACGTTAGCGGTCCTTTATTGAGACACTGCATGCTAGATACAATTTATTATGCTTCCCGGGTCGTTCCCTGCAAAACACAGAGGTTAGTATTTTCTTTTGTCATAAAGGGGGAAGCATATATGAATATTTTGCAATGGGATTATGACATTTATACGCATAAACGTAAAAGGGCATGAAGAGACTTTTCCTGCGTTGGGTTTATCAGAGGCTGACCTACCCTAGGGTTACTCTCACGGGCTTTTTCGGCATGAAGGTTCCCAAATCTTCGCAATCTACTCGTTTGAGCCCTTTCGATTGGAGCGGATTTGAGTGGTGCGTTTCCTGAGCCATCTCCGGGGAGCAGCCCCATCGAGTCCAGTAATAAGCAACCGACAGGTTCGCCTCAGGAGGAGGTACTCTCTCAACCCATACATTCACATTCATCGTCCTCACCGCATGCAAATGATTTCTTTAAAGTAAAGTCATTTCATTCAATCATTCATTCATTGGACACAACACACATTCACACAACAAAACCAAAAGATCAAAATATCGCATGCACACACATATTCATGAATTTTTAAAGGATAGAATAGCATCAAGATTTTAATGCGGCTTAAGCCCTCTAATGATCCCCAGCAGAGTCGCCAGCTGTCGACGCCGGGTTTTCTCGCTTAAACCGGGGGTTGTAACCCTTTCCAATTTTTAGCCTTTTGATTTAATGATTTTTTGGAAAAGGTCGGCATTGATGTCGACGGGGTTTTGAAATATCGTTTTTTATGATGAGCCAATTAACCAGAGTCGCCAGTTGGTATATTTGAAATGGATGTACCAACTCATCCGAATTTTCGTGTTTTATAAATCGCTGGCTCATATGTGACTCCGAATTAATTGGTCTGCGAATCGAGATTCATAGAGTTCGGGGGCTTGCTTAAGTGAGGGGAAGGTGTTAGGCACCCCTCGACTTCCGTGAAACACGGTTACCGCAATCTTGATGCTTTCCTATCCTTTAATTCATGAAATGTGTGTGTGTGCGCGCTTGTGTGTGGGTGTGTGTCTATGTGAATGTTGTGGTGAGTTTGTATGAAAGAATCATTTGGATTTAGGGAAAAAATCGTCGTGTTTTAAATTGAGAACGCTTCGGAATGTCTTTTCGGTATACACGAGAAAGCTTTATGGGAAAGGTTTGATTTTAATTGTCAAAACTATGAGATTTTCGTTAGGTGTCGTTTTGGCAAAACAAGAGTTTTAAACCTTTGCCAAAATAGGAATCGAGATCTATACGTTGCTTTCGTGAAATGATCGGGCAATTTCTAGAATCTCTTTCACCCTATGCACAAAGATTTAACAAAACGTTACTTATTTCTAAAATCAGATTTTGTGATGTTTGAGAACGATTTTTCTTTAGCTTTCTCGTTAGATAGGAATCGACATTCATTAACATTTCTCAAATTTTAACCTCGTGATTCTAATATCCTACTTTGCTTGATTTTTATGAAAATCTTATCATTTAGCTTTGAAATCAATTTCGTGTCATAAATCAAATCAAGCATAAACACGCGTCGGGGCTATTCATGGGCATGTAAGCCATCAAAATGTCCCCGAACGCCAACAATCACAAATTTCACTATTTCGGGGCCTTAAGCACGATTCTCGCCTTAGCGTCGTTTTAAGGCCCAACGATTACATATTTACAATGAAAACTACGTCATTTCTACTTCTTACATCAAGATATGTCCATCATCGGATTGGAACCCCGGGGTCGCTTTCCTAGGCTCACAACCACGATTACTACGTACTCACAAATCAAACATTACAATAAATAACCAACGCGGAAATTCTAACAATATCACGACATCCTAGATAGCAAATTAAAGGAACCACAACCAATACATCTCTTGTACAACAAGCAAGAAATCAAAACGTGAATATCATCGGGTTATTGAGAAGAATTTTGTTCCAATGGAAACCTCACAAATAATCCCTAATTCATTGTTTCACAATAAATTACATGAAGACTACATTAATTTTAGCCAAATGATATGATAGAAGTTGCAAAAATAATGAGATTTTCACCTTGCAAATGATACCAAAATTGTGTAGAAACTTGTGTATTGAGGGAAATATGAGATATATATGATATAATCTAACAACAAAGGAAATTTCTCTCTTTTTCTCTCAATTGTTGCAAGAACTTTTGCTATTTCTCTCTATTTCCGAGCTAAAACTGCTGCTGATTTCTTCTTCTTCCGCAAACTGCCCAACCTCCTGTATGCTGCCTGCTGCCGAGCTTAAATAGGCTGGCCAGAGCCAGCCGCAGATCTATCTGCGGCTGGCCGCAGATAGATCTGCGGCTGGCCAGCTGGCACGCCTCCCATCGCACTCAGCTGCTGAGTGCTGATTTCCCGGTTTTCGTGCTGGCGCACCCACTTGGCCGCAGATCTATCCGCGGCTGGCGGGCTTGACTTTCTCGATTTTCGTGCCACGCTTCGATTTTCGTACCGCAACGTCGGTTTTCGCTGACAGGCTCGTATTTCGCAGTCCGGGAACTTCCGGGAGACGTGCCACCTCATTCGGAAATGCCTGCCTCGGACGATCATGCTGTCACGTAAACTTGGGTTGCCCAAAGCATTTCGGCGGGGCCGGGCGCTCGCCCTTGTTCCCGCTCTTCTGCTCCTGCAAGCTGGTTCAATTGACGATTTCGCCCTCCTGTCATGGTTAGTAGAAGGAAACGCAAAATTTGGGTGTCTACAAATTACTCTCATTATTATGAAATATAATCCATAAACGTTTTTTGCTAACAAGACATAATAATTAAATTATATTATTTGATAATATAATTTCAACTTAATAATATTCAGTTAATATCTTTTTCATAACAATTTCATTTACTACCGTCAATGGTTTAATTTA
This sequence comes from Aralia elata, assembly GCA_034770075.1. Taxonomy (NCBI): domain Eukaryota; kingdom Viridiplantae; phylum Streptophyta; class Magnoliopsida; order Apiales; family Araliaceae; genus Aralia; species Aralia elata. The sequence goes on along the minus strand of CM068379.1, from coordinate 28,423,744 downwards.
CCATTAAACATCATTTTTTCACTATAAGAATATGTATATTCCTCTTCTATATTCACACCAAATCACATATTTCATAATATGAAACATATATATACACATACTCAAACTCAAAACGTCTCATAGTAAGAATTTTATTCATTAAATTCTTATTTAATAATTTTTGAAAATTTGGGTTGTCACAGCGAGATGGTGGATTCTTGGGGTTTTAAGTAGTTTTTCACTATTTCCTTCGTCGGTGTCCTTGGGGTTATCTTCGAGTTTTGTTCAAGAGATGGTTTTATTAGAGTCAGTCCTTCCACTTGCTGGATTGTGAGGTGATGATGACGCCTATAGATTGGCGTTATATTACCAACATTGAGTTTTCTAGACACCAAGTGTCACTAAAGTCTGATATTTTTCCCATGACCGTCCGGTCTCTACTGGGCTTTACTTCTCGAGATAGGGTCTTCAAGGCCTGGAGCATTCGTTCAGGAATATTGATATTTGATGTTGTCGGAGGGGTCTTATCTGATCAGTTCCCTGATGACCTGAGGGCTCGTGATCAACTTCTGCAATGCCTTTTTCTGACTATAATGAGGAGTTGTTTCTTGGTGAATAACTCCTCCAGGGCATGCGCTTGTGCTCCGAGGGTCAAACTGACGCTTGGCATGGCTTTCACCTATTCCTCCTGGTAGGTTTCCTTATTCTCATTCTTATTCTTTCTTATGTCCTTTTTTCATCATTATTATTGATGTAGTCGTTGTTTACATTTTAGTTTTGGGCCTATGAGCGGCTCCCGTGCCTGTGGCCCATCATCACACTGGGCCTAAATACTTACTGATGAGTGAATTTTATACCTATGAATTGAGTACGTTTGGCTTGATAATTTGTAAGCTCTTAAGTATTTTAAGTTATTTTTATGTATTTGTAGTGTTTTTATGTTATTTTGTAGGAAGAAGCAAGGAAACGCACTTCGGACATCTTTCGAAGTAGAATATGCAAGTAAATGATAAAAGAGAAGATTGAAGAGCTTTCAATGCCAAGTTGGATGTATGTTCTTGGCTTGGAACTTGAATTTTATTGTAGAGCTCTTTGAGAGCTTCAATTTGATAGGTGGCACGCCCCATAACTCCTCTCGGATTAAAAGTTATGGCATTTTTATCAACAGAGATCAAAGCTCGGAGTTGCCATGTTCAGTTTGCCATTTACATAATAGGCACTTGGGGCCCAATTTCTACCTTGATCCAGCCTGTATCTCTTAATTTTCAAAGAATGAAAGTTGTAACTCTACTTCTTAGCTTTCTAGAACATCTTGAATCATCTAATCGGAGCTCGGATGAGAGATAAATGGCCATTTTATCAACAAATGCCGAAGTAGAAATAGAGTCGGCTCGACCGCACCATTTCTTAGTACTATTCCAGTGCGGCAACGCCATACACCAGAGAATCAGCGCTGCAGCGCTATGAACTCACGTGGCAGTGCCCGGGTCGTGGCCATACCATGTTTTGACGCATTTTTTGCATGCTTTTAACTCCAAATTGGATTATTTTTCTTTCTAAGCTAGGGATTGGACTTGTAACCTATAAATACATAACGTGAGGCATAGAATTGAGGGAGAATAGGAGTACTTAGTAGTAGATTAGAGTAGGAATAGAAATAGAAGAAGGTTTATTTTCAGATCTGAAGAAGGATTCAACGAAGAATTGCAAGGATTGAAGGCGGAGCTACAGAGATTGCACATAATACAGATTTTTATCTCTAAACTCTTTCTTTTATTTTTATATTTTGAACTTGATGGATTATTTTATGATATTGAATTCTTTTTCAGTTATGGGCTACTTTTTAATTAAGATTGCAATTAAACCTAATGTGTAGTTTTAATTAATTTGCGTCCTTGCTGATTATTATTGATTATAATTGAAATATCTATCATATCTTGTGCTTAAAAGTTTAATTATCTGGCCAATAATTAGCATAGTAATCTATATGAAATTGAGAGATGGAGTATAGGTTTAGACCTGGGTACGGTAGCATATGATTGTGTTTTCTACATTAGTTGAAATTCATAATTTGTGTATAGGATGGAGATATACCTATATGCCATATGTAATACGATGAGAACCTATATGTTAAATCCTTTTAAATTCTAATTCACATAGAGATATAGTGAGTTAATTATCTAGGGTGTTCTTTTTAATTCTAATCTTTACTGGATTTAGAAAGATTTGTTTATAAGATCATCGAGAGGTGCTTATAAATACTTATAAGTTCTTAATTAACAATCCAGGATAATTAAAGTAATTAAATAGGAAGTGATAAGATTGAAGCCAAACATTGGGAAAAGTTGTAATCTTAAGTATTTTTAATCTGATTTTAATCCTTATCAGTAGATTATCGTAATTGTTAATTTTAATTAGATTTTATTTTATAGTTTAAATTAATTATTTAAATAAAATTAATTTGGTTAAGAGTTAATACTTGGTAATTATTATTAAATAATTCTCTATGGGAACGATATTCTTCTTGTCATTATATTGCTAGTCGATCGCGTACACTTGCGTGCATTTGCTAATAATAAATTAGACAAACACTTACCCTAGTGGGCGTCGATGGCACCAAAGTACTTTGGAGGAGGTTCCGATCTCGAACAGTTTCGCTCATTGTCACCTTCAGTTGGAGTTGATTTCTACTACTAACGTGACATGAGTCCTTTATACCTCTGAATTTTTGACCGATGGATTTGTTGATTATTTTTCGACTAGGCCGGAGTTTGCATTGTCAACCCGCCAAGGTCCCTTGTTGACTTATGGAGGTTGGGAGTTGTACCTCTGGGAGAGGGCTTTTCGATGTGTATCCGGGGAGATCTGCATTCCTTTTCATCCTCCCTCCCAAAGATCCTGGCTCATCGATGTATAGATATCGGAGATTCCCTTAGAGGGTGTAGATGGTTTTTGATTATCTGACGGCCCAGTACCTCAGAGGTTTTTTCTGGTTAGTGGATACCTTCCACTATTGGTGCATAGACCTAGGCTACTCATTTTTTGGGAGACCTTGTGCCTAGTTCAGTGATGATGACAGACTAGATGGCCTGTATTCGGGACCCGACACATCGGGAGTAGATCGCCTCATTAACCTATTAGGTAAATCAGCTGTCCTTTTTCATCCACTAGATGGGTATAGATCCGTCAGAGGCTTATGCTTGTGATCCGGTTGGGTTAGGCTCTGGTTCAACCACTGGTTTTGGTGCCGCTTATGTTCATGGGGCTAGAGCTTTGACCTTTTATTGTGTGAACCTAAACTTTGTTGCTGATGCTCCGAGTTGGGAGGATCTTGCGAATGTGGACCATTTTGATGACGCCACTGCCTTTATTGATGACCTTGATTTTATGGTTTAGATTGCATTAGTTATTGGGGCGCCTGTGCTCTTTCCTATACATTTTATTTTATTTTATTTCCACATGTATATGTAGAGATGATGTATGTATAGAGATGATGTATGGACTATATTATTCATGCATGGATTTATATATATTTTTCTCGATTCGCTATCATTACGAATGATTATTTTGTCTTATTATGATGATGCATGTTTATTATATATATATACTAGATAGAATTGACCCCTGTGTAGCCCTGTTTTGATACTGTTTTACAGATCTCGTCGCCAGCTGTGACTCCGTTGGATCATTCTTCATCTGGAGGTATGGCTTCTAGACTCAAGCTAGTTTGATGATTTTCCTGCTCCAGATCGTATTACTGTAGAAAGACTTATTAGACATTCTATGCCATACCTCTCTTTCTAGGTACCAGAGGGGTTCGTCGATGGTATTCTTTCTTTCTGGATTCTGGATCGCCATGTATTCAGGTTCGGGAATTATGAGCTTACTCCTACACTTGAGGAGTATGCACAGATTACGGGTTTATCTTTGGCGGGTCTTTATGCCAGAGTTTTAGTCGGTCACATGCGTCGACAGTTCATGATTACCATCAGTTTGAGATGGTCGGCTCTACTATCCGAGGTGACTAATAGTCATATCTTGTCTTTTGATTTTCTAATCGACCGATTCGGCTCATCTGGGAGCTACACTGCTTTTCAGAATGGTTTTCCCATTTTCAAAGGAGAGATGGAGAGCAGTATGGGTTGATGCGCTGATGATGTGTGTAGCTCATACTTGTACATGCCTATCTACTTGGACCATCTGGATGTCAGGGTAGTGATGGTGGTCAAGGCCCTTCACGATGACCACACTATTCTTCCATTAATCCTTGCAAAGACATACATATCTGTTTCCTGCTGTCATGTCTTCGGAGATCGGGAGTTTTGTGATAGCTCTGTATTGCTATACGTTTGGTTTATAACTCATCTGAGGCCCATTAGTAGCTTTTATCGCTATAATTTCTCTTTTTGCCCGTCTTCATGTGTGGACATGGCTTACTGGGTAACTTTTTTCTTGTCCATTAAGGAGCCTTTCTCGATTCTGATGTATTCTGGATATTGCTCTTTTCTGAGCTGTCTTACCCATGTAGCAGATTTGGATTTTATCCCCCTTACTAAACTAAAGGATGTGACCACCTATCATCCTCTAGCGGTGATGGGACAATTCGATTAGACACAGGAGCTTCATCTTTTTACTGATGCTGCTAACTATAGATTCCCTATTTTATCATCTACTAAGGCTGATCTAACGCGAGTTTATAGCTTATGGCCCCATCGGGTGACTGCACAGTTTCGAGACAATCATCCTGGTCAGAGTTCTGATTATAGGGGTTGGTTGGATGCTGATTATGTAGTTGTCCCGATGGAGGATAGTTCTTCTGAGGAGGAGCCCATGGAGGACCCAGTGGATAGCCCCGCAGAGGTGACTGAGGACGAGCTCTTCATGGGATTAATGGAGCCATTAGTTGGGGATGTCGCTCATTCTACTTCTACTTCTGCGGCCGCAACGAGATCTGACCTAAAGTAGTGCATGCATAGCCTTACTTTTGAGCGGAACCATGCACGGACTCTGATGTTGACAGCCTTAGTTGGGAGGGATATTGTTTATGCCCAAAGAGATACAACTTTCATAGCTAGGGATGAGGCCATTACTGATAAGGACGCCTACCTGGCCTATGCAGAGGAGGTTGTTAGTCAAGCCAGGTCAATCTTAGAGCGACAGGACAGCACTGTCTATACAACGATGACATTATTGAGGAGTATTGATGCGATGGAGCTGGAGCTCAGATCCGTTCCTCAGACTCAAGAGACCTTGGGTTACCTGGCCTTCTTAGCTCGTCTAACCACTGACTTATAGATCAAATTATCTTGCATTTGCTGCATGAACTATACCATATTTATTATTTATCATAAGAAATATTTGTATATCGAAACAGTTTATATATATAACAAAAATTATGTTTCAGTCAACTTTCCTTTTTGATGCATTCCTTGCCTTTTATCTGATTACTATTTTATCCTGATGAGTACAACATCGATATATTGTCGTTTCCCTTATTTCAGGCGATCGCGTCAGATTTGATGGCTGAAATTGAGATACCGTCAGATTTCATCGGATCAGGTCTTCGAACTTTGGGATAACTGGTAGTGAGGGCTCAACGTATTGGGGTATTTGTTAAAAGGTCTGGATTTTAAATTTCGGGTTTAGGGTGGTGGGTTTGTGTATAGGTGCAGACCGCGTTAGAATGGCTTCGTACGTACTCCTATGGGTTAAAAAGAGATCACGTCTTTTCGTAGTTCACTGGAAGTGATTTGTTGAAGGGTTTCATGATTGTCGAGTCATTGAAGGGATTTGGAAATTTTTGCAAGGATTGGACCGCACCATAAATGGCTACCTACGTACTCCTATAGGGGGAGGAGATCAGGTCTTACATAGTTCCCTTGAAGGATAATATAGAGGGATTTTTTTTTGATTGAGGATAATGTTTCGGATTGATCTTCAAACATAGTATCGTTTCACAAAATCGGCATTGAGCGGTTGTGGAAACACTTCGTCGTCCATTTTTTGCAGGATCAGAGCTCCGCCCGATAAGACCGTTTTAATGATGAAGGGTCCCTCCCAATTTGGGGCGAACTTTCCTTTAGCTTCTTCTTGACAAGGAATGATCTTCTTTAGCATTAGATCATTTTCTTTGATGTCTCGAGACCAGACTTTCTTATTGTAGGACCGAGAGATTCGTTGTTGGTATAATTGGTCGTGGAATATACCGATCTTATATCTATTGACTTTCGTCGATTTGGGCGTCCAATAATACTCTGAGTGATGACATCTCAACTTCAATTGGTAAGACAGCTTCCATGCCATATACTAATGAGTAGGGGGTCGCCCCAGTCGAAATGCGGATTGATGTTTGGCATCCGAGTAAGGTGAGAGGCAATAATTCCGGCCACCCTCGGTGATTGGCCGACATTTTCTCCATGATCTTTTTGATGTTTTTATTTATAGCTTCCACAGCGCTATTTATCTTTGGTCTGTAGATGACTGAATTGAGATGTTTGATTTTGAACCTGTCTCACAGTTCTTTCATCATCGCATTGTTTAAATTTTTTGCATTATCAGATACTAGAATTTCTGGCTGCCTGTATCGACATATGATATTGTTTCTGATGAAGTTGATGATGGTTTCCTTAGTCACTTTAGCGAAGGATGTTGCCTCTACCCACTTAGTGAAATAATCGATCATGACGAATATGAATCGATGTCCGTTGCTAGCCTTGGGCTTGATCGGGCCAATTATGTCCATTCCCCACATAGAGAATGGCCAAGGCGAAGTTATGTAATGTAGCTCGTTAGGAGGTGCATGAATTGCATTGGCATGGGTCTGGCATTGGTAGCATCGCTTAACATAGTCATCCCAATCAGTTTTAAATGATAACCAATAATGCCCCATTCTTAAAATTTTCTTTGCAAGTAAGGGGCCACTCATGTGTGGTCCATATACTCTGCCATGTACCTCGTTCATGAGTCTTTAGGCCTGGTCTTTGTCTAAGCATCTCAGGAGTGCCAAGCCGACATCTTTCTTATATAGAACATCTCTACTCAAGTAAAATTTCATTGCCATCTTTTGGATCCTTTATCTTTTGGTATGATTTGCCCCTGCGGGAATGGACACATCTCGTAGATATTCTTTTATGTTATGGTACCAGGGTTGTCGGGGTTGAGACATCTCGTCTGAAATTTCTCCGTGTAACTTTCATAGGCAGGGGTGCTTTGTTCGACGAATTCGATAGCAAGTAGGACTTTATTATTGGATACATGGATCAATTATGCCAATGTGGACAATGCATCCGCAAAATCTTTTCAATTTTACGGGATGTATCAAAAGGCAATGTCTTCGAATTCCTTTGCCAACTTGACTACAAGTCGATGGTAGGGTAGTAGGTGCAGTTCTTTTGTGCTGTACGCCCCCCATAGATTTCGAATATGGCTAGGCGTTTGACTCCCATACTCCGAGCCAACTTTAGTCCAAGAATGCATCCTTCGTATTCGGCTGTATTATTGGAGTTGCGAAATTGCAATTTGGCCGTCGCTGGATATTGTTTTCCTGTGATGGATACTAGAACTGCCCCAACTCCGGCTCCTTCCATATTCATGGCACCGTCGAAGTACATTTTCTAAAATTGACCTTCGTCCTCATGCCTTGTTCGCTGGTTTGCCATTATACCTTCATCAAGAAAATAAATTTCCAGAGATTCAAACCCACCTGAGGGTGCCTCAGATAGCCGGTCCGCGATTCCTTGACCTTTTATGGATTTCTGAGTGACATAGATGATGTCAAACTGTTGGAGAATTAGCTGCCACCTGGATAATCTGCAATTCAACATAGGTTTATCGAATATGTAATTTAATAGATCTATGCGGGAGATCAAGTAGATAGTGTGACCATGTAGGTAACGTTGCAATCTCATCGCGGCCCATGCCAAAGTGTAACAAGTCTTTTCAATCAGGGTGTAGTTTTTTTAACAACTATTGAACCTTTTGTTGAGATAGTATATGGCTCGTTCTTTACCCATATCGTCCTTCTGCCCCAGCATGCATCCCATAGTGCTGGAGTTAACAGATATGTACATAAATAAGGGAACTCCGTCCCTTGGAGACACCAATATTGGCACTTCATTTAACTATTTTTTGATGGCATGGAAGGCTTTCTAACATTCCTCGTTCCACTTACCAGAGGAGTTTTTCCTCAATAACTTGAAAATTGGTTCGCAAGTCGTTGTTAATTGGGATATGAACCGAATGATGAAATTAATTCTTCCTAGAAATCCTTGTATTTCTTTCTCCATTTGGGGTGCTGGCATCATTACAATGGCCTTTATTTTAGCAGGATCTATTTCAATACCCCGGTTACTGACCAGAAATCCTCGAAGTTTGCCTGATTTAACGTCAAAAACGCATTTAGCTGGATTTAGCTTCAGATTGTGCTTGCGCAATTTATCGAATAACTTCTTGAGGTGGGTGATGTGTTCTCCCTCCCTCTTTGATTTTACAATAATGTTGTCCACGTAGACTTCGATCTCTTTATGCATTATGTCATGGAATAAGGCCATCGCGACCCTCTAATAAGTCAGTCCTACATTTGTAAGCGCGAAAGCCAGACATCTGTAATAGAACATGCCCCAAGTGGTGATTGTGACACCCCCGAATCTGAGTTACCTCAAACCACTATCCATACATAACAAGTATCTAACCATAAACAAAAGAATTTAAGTAAAGCAAACCGAGTAATAAAAACATCTCCCATAAAAGGATTACATAGCTTTTCAGAATAAGTCCTAGGTTTTCTAACCTTTATTACATCTTTCAAATGTGAAAATATAAATAACTAATAGGTCTTAATTACGTAACCACATAAATAAAAGTAAACAAGTCTTCGTATAATAGCAAATCATCATCACTTGTTCATTTTTCCTTTTCCTTTGCTAGTAGACGGGTCCGTCCTCTCGGCTTTAGCTGTAAGGGTTTAGTATGCAAGGGTGAGCAAAACAAATGCCCACCATGATAATAATGAACGTTTTCAATAATAAACTTATCTGTATAGTGTAATTTCTCTGTTGATAACAATCAAGAATGGAAACATCAGAAAGCTCACTAGAATGAAATAGAACATCAAGATATACTGAGGGTCGCAAGACCACAAACCATGTCCTAGGTTAACAGGTAGATTTGCTGTAACCTTTAACAGTTTAATAAACTATAACTGGACTAACCATCTCGTACTCAGGGTGATCAGCCCGTTGTACAATGTATTGTGCACAACCATTCAGCGCTATTGCGTATTTAATCCCCTAAACCAGGGTTGTTCATCTCAGCTTTGATATTCCAATAAAGTAAGTTTGGTTTGATTCACAATGTGTTCACTAGCCTACAAGTGTTTAAATCAACGATAACGAACTTAAATAATAGGAGTTAAGAATGTAGAATATCAATGTCGATATACAACGAACAACTATTGTATATCCAAGGTATTAAAGCAATGGTTTCAATTTATCCAAGCTTCAAATAATGATATATAGAACGACCACCTTTGTATGATGTCAATGGAAAATACAAATACAACTTGTAAGAAGGAACATCGATAATGAACTTGCATTAAGTAAGTTTAGGGTTAGAAACTTGTTTAACATAAAAGATATAAGGGTAAGAAACTTGCCTCGTGCGTAGTTTTCTTAATTACAAATCACGTACATTAAACAACCTACACATTCCGTTTATATAGCAATAACAATGATTAGTTACAATATGATCAACACTTCAAGATTTACTCTCATCCAACCTCATCTTAATATCTCAATTGTTTTCTGATTATCAATCTCACTTCAGAAGTTACAAGCTTAGTTATAACAATATCACATTTTAAGAATTCCTAAAACTTAACGTTAAGTTAAGGTACATCAACTTTATATTTTATAATCATCAAGTATATGATTACCATCCATCACAATATCTTAGTATTCATTTAATACATTAGTCTAAGCTTTAGACATGTATAGGATAACATAACATGACCAAAAAGGAAAGAAAAAGAAAAATGTCATTTTCTACATTTCTCGTCGGGGCGGGAGTTTCCTTCACAATAAGCCCACCGGGGCGAAGATACCGTCGGGGCAGTAAACCTAGTACAATAAGCCCGTCGGGGCGGGGATACCGCCAAGGCGGTAATCTTAGTGCAATGAGCCCACCGAGGCGGTAAACCTGAATCCCAAATTCTGCAGTTCATGAACTGCAGAATTCTCAAGCCCAAAAACATGAATTTTAAGCATCAAACACCAATTCAAGCATACCCAATTATCATAAACCTCTTAGAAACATTACTAAGCATCCATATACCAATTCTAATAACCTAAAACAAATAAAACAACAAAACTCAAAGGATTTAAAACCAATTTTTCTCTATTTTTTCAAAAACTCATACATTTAGTGAAACAACTCACCACTTACTCAATTTTCAACCAAATCAATCCACAACACTTGCATTGTTTTCATTTTTAAACGTAATATCATAAACAACTCTCAATTTACGGATTAATACATGATTGAATCATCAATTTTTGATTCTAAAACCACTATAACATATACATTCCTCAAGAACACAAATACCCCATTTAAAACTTGTTTTATAACAATCTAATTTCTGAAAATCGTTTGTAACTCACATACAATGAATTATAAACACCTTCCAACATATATATATATATATAATAATCATTCACAAATTCATCAATTAAAACTCTAATTTTTACAAAACTCAAGAACACAAAAGAATAAGAGCAAAAAGGTTAAATTATTACCTTAAATCCTTGTTTATGCTTGTGTAGATGATGAGAAAATGATGAGAATTGCTCTAAGAATCTCTCTTGATTCACAAAACCTCCAGTTCCTTTCAATTATTCCTAGAACTTTCTGTTCCAACCTCTCTGTATTTTCTTCTTCTTAGTCTAAGATAACTTACACGTGAAAATAAAAAATTGACCTAACATAATGCGTATTATTTAGTTTGTCAGTTAAAAAAAATAAAAGGTTTTGTCAGCTTAATAAACCAAAGGCCACAAGGCCATTTTGGTAAAACTAATTTAATCACCTACTAAGTTATTTTTATATTCTCTTATTACATAGTCATATGTCATACTTACTTTTATTAAATAATTCAACTAACATAACACATTAATTTAACAAATAAATTACTATTCTAATTTAATAAATCATCACCTTTCTAATTTAATTATTAAATTAAACTAGAATATTAGCACTATAATTACCAACAACTCTTCTAATTTAATTAACTTATTTAGTTAAAAAAAATACCAACATAAATTTAATTAAACATATCTAAATAAAACAATTCCATCACTTGTTAATCTAAACCAATAAAATTAATTAAAAATATTTATTCAACTTCAATGCATATTTTCAAATAATATAAAATTTCGGATTGTTACAGTGATGAAGGCCGCCTTTTCTCTATCTTCTTCTGTGACTATGATTTGATGGTACCCTGCGGAGTAGTCGACAAATGAATACATCTCGAACTGTGTGGTGTTTGTAGACACCCAAATTTTGCGTTTCCTTCTACTAACCTTGACAGGAGGGCGAAATCGTCAATTGAACCAGCTTGCAGGAGCAAAGGAGCGGGCACAAGGGGCAAGCGCCCGACACCGCCGCAATGATTTGGGCAGCCCAGGTCGACGTGACAGCATGATCGTCCGAGGCAGGCATTTCCGAATGAGGTGGCACGTCTCCCGGAAGTTCCCGGACTGCGGAATACGAGCCTGTCATCGAAAACCGACGTTGCGGTACGAAAATCGAGGCGTGGCACGAAAATCGAGAAAGTCAAGCCCCGCCAGCCGCGGATAGATCTGCGGCCAAGTGGGTGCGCCAGCACGAAAACCGGGAAATCAGCACTCAGCAGCTGAGTGCGATGGGAGGCGTGCCAGCTGGCCAGCCGCAGATCCATCTGCGGCCAAAGCCGCAGATAGATCTGCGGCTGGCTCTGGCCAGCCTATTTAAGCCAGCTTCGGCAGCATACAGGGGGTTCAGCAGTTTTGGGAAGAGGAAGGAAATTCCAGCAGCAAAAGAGCACGGAAATAGAGAGAAAATAGTGAGATTTTGCTACAAAAATAGGAGAGAAAGGAGAGAAAAAAAAGAGAGAGAATTCAATCCTTTTAATTTTGATTGTATCAAATACACTTCTTATCCTATTCAAATACACAAGTTCATATCCATTTGAGATCAATTGCAAGGTGAAAATTTCTATTTGTTCTAGCAATTCATGTCATATTGATTGGGTAAATTTGATGTAACTTTCATGTATCTTGTTGAAAAATGAATTAGGGATTATGAGTGAAGTTTCCATCGGAGTAAAACTCTTCCTAATAACCCGATGATATTCGTTCATTAATTTCTTTGGTTGTTTTAAGGTGTTATGTTTGGTATCATTTCCTTTAAATCGTTATTTTAGGATGTCTTGGTATTGTTAGATTATCCGGGTTGGTTTATTTTCTTGTAATATCCGATTGTTTGTGTGTGGATACTTGGTTGTGAGCCTAGGAAAGCGACCCCGGGGTCCCGATCCGATGATGGACATATCTTGATGTAAGAAGTAGAGATGACGTAGTTCTCATTGTAAATATGTAATCGTTGGGCCTTAAAACGACGCTAAGGTGAGAATCGTGCTTAAGGCCCCGGAATAGTGAAATTTGTGATTGTTGGCGTTCGGGGATATTTTGATGGCTTACATGCCCATGAATAGCCCCGACGCGTGTTTATGCTCGATTTGATTTATGACACGAAATTGATTTCAACGCTAAATGATAAGGTTTTCATAAAATCAATCAAAGTAGGATATTAGAATCACGAGGTTAAAATTTGAGAAACGTTAATGAATGTCGATTCCTATCTAACGAGAAAGCTAAAGAAAATCGTTTTTAAACATCACAAAATTTGATTTTAGAAATAAGTAACGTTTTATTAAATCTTTGTGCATAGGGTGAAAGAGATTCTAGAAATTGCCCATCATTTTATGAAAGCAACGTATAGATCTCGATTCCTATTTAGACGAAGGTTTAAAACTCTTATTTTGCCAAAACGACACTTAATGAAAATCTCATAGTTTTGGACAATTAAAATCAAACCTTTTCTCATAAAGCTTTCTCGTGTATGCCGAAAAGACATTCCGAAGCATTCTCAAAGTAAAACACGATTTTTCCTAAAAACCAAATGATTCTTTCATACAAACTCACCACAACATTCACATAAGCACACATACACACACATCACACGCACGCACACACACATACATTTCATGAATTAAAGGATAGGAGAAGCATCAAGATTGCGGTAACCGTGTCTCACGGAAGTCGAGGGGTGCCTAACACCTTCCCCTCGCTTAAGCAAGCCCCCGAACTCTATGAATCTCGATTCGCAGACCAATTAATTCGGAGTCACATATGAGCCAGCGATTTACAAAAAAACGAAATTCGGATGAGTTGGTACATCCATTTCAAGTATACTAACTGGCGACTCTGGTTAATTGGCTCATCATAAAAAACGATCTTTCAAAACCCCGTCGACATCAATGCCGACCTTTTCCAAACGTCATCTAAATCAAAAGGCTAAAATTGGAAAAGACGAGAAACCGAAAAACCCGGCGTCGACAGCTGGCGACTCTGCTGGGGACATTAGAGGGCTTAAGCCGCGTTCAAATCTTGATGTTGTCCTATCCTTTAAAATTCATAAAATGTGTGTGTGTGCGATATTTTGATTTTTTACTTTTGTTGTGCGAATGTGTGTTGTTGTCCAATGAATGAATGATTGAATGGAATGGCTTTACTTTAAAGAAATCATTTGCATACGGTGAGGACGATGAATGTGAATGTATGTTGAGAGAGTACCTCCTCCTGAGGCGAACCTGTCGGTTGCTTATTACTGGACTCGATGGGGCTGCTCCCCGGAGATGGCTCAGGAAACGCACCACTCAAATCCGCTCCAATCGAAAGGGCTCAAACGAGTAGATTGCGAAGATTTGGGAACCTTCATGCCGAAAAGCCCGTGAGAGTAACCCTAGGATAGGTCAGCCTCAGAATAACCCAACGCAGGAAAAGTCTCTTCATGCCTTTTTACGTTTATATGTCTAAATGTCATGATCTCATTCAATATTCATACATCCCTTTTCTATGTCGAAAGAGATTACTAACCGCTGTAAATTGCAGGGAATAGTTGGGGGAGCATAATAAAGCATGTTTAGCATTCGTTATGGCACTAAAGGACTACTAACTTTCTCTTTTGCAGGGAAAGATTAAAGAACCCCAAAACACAAAAAAAAAAAAAAAAAAAATTTACAGTTTTAGCATGCATCCATTTTTGCATCTCCCCGGGACTAAACTTCGAACCGTTGTCTCTGCAGGATTGCTCCTCAAACCCGTTCGCAGTCTAAGAAAGCCCAGGTCTCTACAGCTGAAATGGCTGATCTTCCTAACCATAATTCCATATCTCGGGAGGAGTTTGATGATTTTAAAAGACAGATGATGGAAATGGCCACAATGTTAAAGGAACAGTTCTTAATCAGACAGGATCCGGTAAACCAGGGATCGCATAATACTCCACCACCAGGGGATGATCCGAGTCCTCCTAAAAATGGTACAAACCTACTTAAAGAGGACCAACCCCGACTCAAGGACGAGCCAGTCATCCCAAAGCCCGTTCCCATACCTAGCAGGACAGTGATTACTATCCCAGAAGAGGGGGATAATGACGACCTTCGGAGAAAAAATGAAACACCTGGAGGAAACCATCCAATCTCTAAGGGGCATAGGCTCCCTGGGCAGGGTTAATTACTCAGACCTGTGTGTTTTCCCCGGGGCCAGATATCCAGAAAAGTTCAAAGTTCCCGAGTTCGAAAAATACAATGGAAAGGGAGACCCCTATACACACTTGAAAATATACATTGGAGAACTCGGGTCTTATGCCGAAGACGAGGGGTTAAGAATGCAGCTATTTCAGAAGAGCTTAACAGGGGAGGCAAGAATATGGTATGCCCGCCTCGACGGCGCCCGAATCCACAACTGGGAGGAATTGGCCCATACTTTCTTAACCCAATACAGCTTTCAGGCCCAGATGGCTCTTGACAGGTACCAAATGACAAAGGTTAAAAAACAGCCTAGGGAATCCTTTAGGGAATATGCGCAAAGATGGAGGGGCATGGCTGCCCAAGTAACTCCCCCGATGAGCGAATCAGAGATGGTAATGACCTTTGTAGACATTCAGGAGGCACCGTATTATGAGCGGGTCATCTCGGGGATTGGAAGACCCTTTGCTGAAATGATTAAACATGGAGAGATGGTTGACATGGGGTTGAAATCGGGTAAAATCCGGGATCTTACTGCTTTAGAAACTGCTGCCGAGCAAATACAGAATGGAAACTACGGTAGCACTTCCCGGAGGGTCCAAAAGAAAAAAGAGGAGGATGTCTCCCTCATCCTACAGGGGTCATCCAGAAAAGCAGAAGGTCATCCTCCGGTGCAGGTGCAGAGGGGAGGGCCATCCCGACAGCCAAACTTCACAGATCAAAGGGCAGAGGGGCGAAGAAGATATGAGGCCTCGCAGAATCGAGTATTCACCCCGCTCGGGGAGCCGCTTGAACGGGTATTAGCGGTATTAGTAGCCCAAAAGAAGATTGTTGGTTTGGCGCCCCCGAGTGACCCAAAGGGTAGAAGGTTTGACCCGAGCAAGCGGTGTGCATACCACTCCAGTTCCCCTGGCCATGATACACAGGATTGCTGGACGTTAAAGCATCGAATCCAAAACCTGATTGACAGTGGAGAGATTGTGGTGGAACAGCCGGATTACCCGAATGTTAAGGCAAATCCCCTGCCAAGACATGATGGAAGGGGAGTCAATGCGACGGAGGCAAGTGAGGCGGGGGAGCCGCCAAGGTTGAACTATGTGCAGAAAGTTGAGGAAATGGTCAACGTAATACATGGTTATGAGAATGCGAGGGTAACACCCATCAGGTTGATAGGGGTAAGTACGAATAACATAGAGGGACCTGTCAAGCTGACAGCCCCGAGGCCCATCATACTTGCAGCAAGGCCGCAACTCCCTATCAGTAGTCTGAAGACTGTACCCTGGAATTATGGGGGAATACCAGAGGAAGCGGCCAGTTGTGCTTCCGTGACGACCAAGGGGAACCCCTTATATCTTCCCGGGCGAGTCCTTGAGAGCCAAAAGAGAAAAAATGAAGAGGTTTCCGAAGAAAGGGCCATAGAGTTTTTGAAAAGGATGGATCACCCAGAAATGAGGGGGATCCAGATTTTAAACGAGGAATCAACCCTAACATCAGTCATGGATCTGGTGTTGTCATCCAGTGAGCATTGCAAAACCCTGATGAAGGTTCTGGAGGAAGCATTTGTGCCCAAAGAAATTAGTGAGGGGGATTTTGGCCAGCTGGTAGGCCACTTATTGGAAACCGATGCCATATCCTTCACGGATGAGGACATTCCCAAAGAGGGAAGGGGGCACCGAAAACCGCTACACATCGCGGTAATCTCCTCAGGATATGTCATGAATGGGGTGCTGATCGACGGGGGATCGGCATTGAATATTTGTCCTCTCAGTACGCTGAAGAAAATGAACATCAGTCCCAAGCGCCTGCGAGCCAGTCATGTGGTGGTTCGGGCTTTTGACGGATCCCAGAGGGATACCATCGGAGAGATGGAATTGCCAGTGGAGATAGGACCCTGTACTTTTGATATCTCCTTCCAAGTCCTGGATATCACGGCAAGCTACAACCTGCTGTTAGGGAGGCCGTGGATACACATGGCCGGGGCAGTTCCTTCCACGCTCCACCAACAAATCAAGTTGATCATCGATGGGAATCTGGTAACAATCTCGGCCGAACGTGATGACCCTTCTCCTCCCAGGAGTGGCCTACCAGTAATCAATGTGGATGAGTCGGCGGCGCCTGCCAGCTTTCAAGCACTAGAGATTAGCACTCCCCATTATAGATGCCTGGGAGCTCCAGCTGTGAAACCAAGGATCTCTCCGGGACTCACCTTTGTGGCAAAGGAAATGATTAAAATGAACTTCCAACCTGGACAGGGACTAGGGAAAAGCAGTCAGGGAATCACCAAGCCCATCCACCTACCACAGCAGATAGGCAAAGCAGGATTGGGATACCATGTGGGCGCAGTACGGGGACACCGTCAGGGTGCGACTCCGATTCGACTAGTTGGCAGTCCAGTGACCAAAGTTGACAATAAGCAGGGGATCAGCGGACCTGTGATTGGGGCAGGGAATGAAGAATTAACCCCCACACGTAATGAGTCGGGCCCGGAGGGGAAGTTTCCTGCAGGAGGTCGCAAAAGAGTTTGAAACCAAATGCTATATCCCCGGACAATCAACAAGCAGTAAGGAGGGGACAAATGTTATCACACCACCGGGAGCCCAACGAGTTGTGCCTGTCATCGATTGGGCGGGGCTGGTTATTCCTGGAGAGGATATAGAGAGGGATTCAGGCGACGTATCCGTAATCATCGGGGAGGTGTCCGATGTGAGGCCCTCCTTTATCCAGCGCATTTCATGTGACCTGACCATCGACAATTGGACCCAAAAACCAGTAATATCCAAAAAAGGGTAAAGCTCGACGTCAGGGTGATTGACCCCAGTTGATGGGGGAATGAAGAAGTTTATTTTCGTTATTGTTTTATTTCTGCATCATTATGTCGTTTCTTCTTGTTATTTGAAAATGCGATCATCGTGAAAAAATGATTTATATATGACAAGTATTTTGTTTCATGTCAGGTGTACCAATTTGAGTAATCCTTGCCTAACAAATGGTCTTTCAAATTTGAATGATGATTATGATTTTGACATTGAGCTGGATTTCGATTTAATGGGCATTGAACAAGACGAGACAGATTACGACGACGCACCTGATGAGATCAAGGGATGGGTCGAGGATAAGCCCAAACCCAATTTGGACCAAACCATTACTATAGATATCGGAACCCCGACAATCCAAAAGAACTCAAGATAGGGACGGACCTTACCCCCAGCCAGAAAGCCGAAATGACTAAGCTGCTAAAGCAATATGAGGATGTCTTTGCCTGGTCTCATGAGGATATGATTGGCTTGTCCACCGACATTGTGGTACACCGATTACCCATCAAGGAGGGCTTCAGGCCTGTCAAGCAGAAACTGAGGAAGTTGAAACCTGAGTGGAGTTTAAAGGTGAAGGAAGAGATCATCAAACAGTTCAGGGCGGGAATCATTATGGTATCCCACTTTCTATCCTGAATGGTTATCCAATGTGGTCCCGGTAGCTAAGCCTGGAGGAAAGGTGAGGGTATGCGTAGACTACAGAGATCTAAACAAGGCCAGTCTCAAGGACAACTTCCCAGTGCCTTTCATACACATCCTGGTGGATAACACAGCCCAGTACGAAATGTATTCTTTTGTGGATTGCTTTTGCGGGATATCATCAGATAATGGTGGCAGAAGAAGACCGGGAAAAGACCGCATTCATCACCCCCTGGGGCACTTTCTGCTATAGACGACTGGCTTTCGGGCTCACAAATGCGGGGCTACTTATCAGAGAGCCATGATGGCCTTGTTCCACGATATGATGCACAAGGAGATAGAAGTCTACGTGGATGACATTATTGTGAAATCGAAGGTAGAATCTGATCATATAACCCATCTTCAAAAAGCTATTCGATCGGCTCAGAAAGTATAATTTGAAACTCAATCCAGCCAAGTGCGCTTTCGGAGTACAGTCGGGCAAGCTCTTGGGTTTCCTGGTTAGTGATCGGGGCATTGAGTTGGACCCAGCAAAGATTAAGGCCATTGTGGATATACCGGCACCTCACACAGAAAAGGAGATAAGAGGATTCCTCGGGAGGATAAACTTTATCAGCCGTTTTATATCCCACTTGACTACTACATGTGAGCCGATTTTTTAAACTGTTAAGAAAAGGGGTGTCCCAAGAATGGAATGAGCAATGTCAAAAGGCGTTTCAGACCATTAAAAAGCAATTGACTGAGGCACCAGTGCTGGTACCCCCCCGAAGATGGGATCCCTCTGTTTATGTACATATCGGTCAATGCCATTGCGATGGGATGCATGCTGGGACAGAAAAATGAGGCGGGTAAGGAGCAGGCCATCTATTCCCTCAGCAAAAGATTTAGCCAATGTGAGCAGAATTACACTCCCATCGAGAAGACCTGTTGTGCTCTGGCCTGGGCTGCAGGGAGATTACAACACTACCTCCATGGGCATACAACGTACCTGATATCAAGAATGGATCCCCTGAAATATATTTTCGAAAGGCCCATGCTGAATTGTCGATTATCCAGATGGCAGTTAATCTTACAACAGTTTGACATGGTGTACGTGACCCAGAAGGCCATGAAAGGGCAGGGAATTGCAGATCAGTTGGCAGAAGCCCCGGCAGGAGGGATGGAGCCGTTAGAAACTCCTCTCCCGGGCGAGGATATATTTTGGGTATCGCGCGAAAAATGTGATGACGAGGGACAATTTTGGAAGCTGTATTTTGGTGGTGCCATGAATGCCGAGGGGGCAGGAGCCGGAGCGGTCCCTAGTCTCCATCACCGGAGAACAATACCCCGTGGCCACTAAACTTCGTTTCAGCAATTCGAACAACACCGCTGAATACGAAGGGTGTATCTTGGGACTCCGATTGGCCCGTGACATGGGAGTAAAAAGACTAGCGGTGTTTGGGGATTCAGAATTGGTAATCAGACAAGCAATCGGGTATACAACACTAAGGAGCTTCGGTTACTTCCATACCATCGTTATGTCACCCAGCTTATGCAGGAGTTCGAAGATATATCGCCTTCCGCCATATTCCTCGGGGACGAAATGATTTTGCCGATGCATTGGCGACTTTGGCTTCCTTAATCCACGTGATCAAGAGTAGGGACAGTCCACAGATTGAGATCACCGTACAGAATGTGCCCCGGCATATGAGGAGAATGTGGCAGTGTTATCAAAACGAGGTGGTGTTGATAAGGCAACCCTGGTATCACGACATAAAGGAATATCTGAGAGACAGATCCCTTCCCGATCAGGCAAATCGGACTGAAAGGATGAGAATTCAAAAGATGGCGATGAAGTTTTACCTGAGTGGCGATTCACTTTACAAGAGGGATGCTGGGTTGGGACTGTTGCAGTGCGTAGATGAAACACAGGCCCGAAAGATTATGAATGAAATACACGGTGGAGTGTGTGGACCCCATATGAGTGGACCGATGCTTGCAAAAAAGATTTTTGAGGACAGGGCATTATTGGTTAACGCTGAACGCCGATTGCGATGATCATGTCAAACGGTGTTACCAATGCCAGGCACACGTAATGTGATCCATACGCCTCCCAATGAACTGCACTGTATGACCTCCCCGTGGCCATGTTCGATGTGGGGAATGGATGTAATCGGACCAATAGAGCCCAAAGCAAGCAACGGGCACCGATTCATTTTCGTCATGATCGATTATTTCCCCAAATGGGTAGAAGCAAGCCTCTTTCCCCAAAGTCACTCAGGAGGTTATCGTTGGGTTCATCCAGGAATAATGTCATTTGTCGATATGGGCAACCTGAGGTTTTGGTCTCCGACAATGCCAGGAATTTGAATAACGCCCTCATGAAGGGGTTGTGCGACCAGTTTAAGATCAAACACCTCAATTCTGTCATTTACCGTCCCAAAATGAATGGGGCAGTGGAGGCGGCCAATAAGAACATCAAGAAGATCATGGCAAAAATGTCTGCTAATCATCGGGGATGGCCGGATCTGTTTACCCCTCACCCTGCTGGCATACCGAACATCAACGCGTACTTCTACAGGGGCAACCCCTTACGCTTTGGCGTATGGAATGGAGGCTGTTCTACCAGTTGAGGTTGAGATGGCATCCCTCAGAATAGTGATCGACGCTCAGATAAGCGAAGAGGATTGGATGCAAAGTCGATATGACCAATTGGCCCTGATTGATGAAAGGAGAGTGGCTGCCATTTGGCATGGTCCAGCTATATCAACAGAGGATCTCTCGATCGTACGATAAAAAGATAAGACTTCGGAAGTTCAAGGAAAATGATTTGGTGTTGAAAAGAGTCATGCCTTGTCAAGACGAGGCCAAGGGGAAGTTTGCCCCGAACTGGGAAGGGCCATTTGCGATCAAGAAAGTGCTATCCGGAGGGGCCCTCATATTGCAAGAAATGGATGGTGAGGTATTTCCACAACCCCTAAATTCTGACTCGGTGAAGCGGTTCTACGCTTAAATCATCAGTTCCTTTTTCCCCTGACAGCGAACTACGTAGGACCTGATCTCCCAACTTGTGGGGGTACGTAGGCAGCCATCATGGCGCGGTCCGATCTTTCAAAAAAAAAAAATATAATCCTTTCCCTAACCAAAACCAATTTTCGATAGCCAGATAAAACTTTCCTACACCCTCAAAACCTTCCCGAAACCAACTGCCTAACCAGTTTCATCCCAGAATACATACCCTGATCCAACCCAAACAGTTATCCAAAATCTGAGATTCAATCCGACGAAATCAAAGGTGTGCGGCAATATCTGTCAAATCTCCATCAGGTCTTGAGGAAAGAAAGAAGGCGAAATGTCAAAATCATGGTCAGTTGGATAAAATGATGATCCAATGGATGGCAATGATACGACAAAAGGGGAAAATGACTAAATTTAAATGCATGTCTATATATATAAGTTCCGTTTTATTACAAGATTTCTCTTTCAATAACTGATGAAACTAACATAGTCTATGCAGGAAATAAAATAATCTACAAATCTGAAACTAGCCGAAGCAGGATGGACAGGGTAGTGGATAGATCTGAAGCATCAGCATCTCCTGCAATCTGCTGCTGCCCCCATCATATCAATACGATCCAGTAAAGCAGTAGCTCGACTGACAGTCCCAAAATGAGCATCTACCACTGCCCTGGTCTGAAATACAATGGCCTCTCTATCAGCAATGGCAGCATCTCTAGCCCGAATGGCCTCATCTCTCTCGGCAAGGGCGGCATCCCTCTCGGCTTCAGTAGTAATCAGGGCCAGGCGGAGTCGGGAATCCTCAGCAACCCGACTCGGGACAGAATCGACTAAGATGGAATGGTCTGTGGTATCTTCCGTGAAAATCACTCCAGAGTCATCAAAGGCCCCAGTCCGACTCGAACTAGCCGAATCCATGTCTCCACGCAACCACTGTACGTAGGCAAATGTCTGGATGTGACAACTCGCAATATATTCGGCAAGGATCCTGCGATCCCAAAGCTCGTATACCTGCCAATAGATCCCTCTCTGTAACAGGATGATATAAGGAATCGGTATGCGGCTGCACCCGCGAAGGGGTGTAAATCCTGTGTCTGATCAAACTGCCCCATAACCGCCAGGGGATGATAGGTCGTCACGCCCCTTAACCCAGCGATGGGAATGAAATCCATGCCAGGCACATGAGTCAAGAAGCGCCTGAAGGAGCAATAGCCCGAGTAAACCAATAGATGAAAGGGGTCCTCGATGATAGACAAAAAATGATGTCCAGGAGGCCACATCAGTACAACTCGCGGGACGAAGCGAAAACTGCGTGGTTTATGTCATGGCTGAAGCAAAACCCTTGGCGACGGAAGTGGCCAATGGGACTAAGATGACTCATGAACCACATATACAGCAAGGTCGAGCTCCCTCTGAAGAATCTTCCTCGAAAGGACTGGCAATATGTGGCCGACATATAGGTATCCTCCGCCAATATCATGGGGAGAATGGTGTGATCCTCCTGAAGAGCCCTAACGGCCGCAACAATCCGCATGTCCAAATGATCCGGATCCTGCGGGCAAATACAAAACTGAGATGACACAGGCCATCAGAACGTCCACTCTCCAAAGGCATCCCAAGCGCTCCTCGGACACGGAAAAATCACCGAGGAAAGGACGGAAGCTGTCAGGTGAGCCAAATCGGTCAATCAAGAATTGAAGAGGAACCATATGGTCTGATGTGATTACCGGTAATAAAGACAGCCCTCCGCAAAACCGGTGAAACGTCAAGAATTGACGGCGCATGGAACTAACGGTAACCCTAACACAGGGACCATCCAACGGCAAGCCGGTGAAGCGAGCATACTCCTCAAGGGTGGGGGTCAGCTCTACTGTCCCAAACCTAAACACCTGACGGGCAGGGGCCCAACAGCTCAGAAGACCATCCACAAAGCCCGCTGGCACCCGGAAGGTTAATAAGGACCAAGAATGTCCCCAGAAGACCATCTGCGATAACCCTATCTTGCTGGCAGTAGACTGTCCAACCAGCGGAAGAGACTGCCAATCAACCCTGTGGGAGGAATGGAATCCAAACGAACCACGGCATCCGAGGACGACATCTGTGAAAAATAGTATCAAAAGGACTGTACAGGGGTCATTCTCTATCCATAAATAAAGAGCATGCATCATACAGTTAATAATAAACCAGGTGAATCCCATAAAAATGAAAAGAAAACTGTGCATAAATAAATAAATGAGTTCAGTACATAGTGCATAAATGAAAAAGAAATCTAAGCAGGTGCTGATACAAAAGACCCTATCCTATCCTGGTCTAAATAAAAATCAGTATCATCTATGAAAGCAGGATCCTCGAACTGATCCCCTGGAGTCGCCGAGCTCGGAGGACCAAAGTTCATATCAGGAATGTAGGGATGCGCTGTGGCATCAGATGAACTCGGGCCTGCATCATAGCCTGGCACCGTCAGGATCGTAGGTGTAAGCCTCCTCCGGGGCCCGGCCCAACCCCCGAATAAACAGAGACAACTGATCTACCTGACGGGTCAATGAGGCGATCTGCTCAGCGTGGGTAGGGGTCCGAACACAGGCAGCCCAATCGGTCATCGTCACCCGAGCCTGGAACCATATCTCCAAGGAAGAAAGTTGGCCCCGAGTCTGAGGACCGATGGTACGGGGCACCCACCATGTACGGAATGCATCACTCGTAGTGGGACCCGTGGAAAGCATCCGACCATCCTCCTCCCCGGCGAGCATGATCTCCGAGGGCTGAGAATCCAGCGGCCAGAAAGTAGTGAAAGAAAGGGAGTGCGGGATGCGGATCTCTCTCCAGTGACGCATCTGAATGCGCGCCTCTCCCAGATACATCACCCAGCCTCCAACACTCTGCAAAGTGAGGCGACGGGTGGAAAGCTCGAACTCCGGGCCGGAAGGATGCCCGTCAGCAAACCCCACAGTCAGATGATCGGAGAGGTAGGGAATCCAGACGACCTCTGCAGCCGTGATCAGCTCCAGCTGGATGCGACAGTGTGTGCAAAACTGCCAGACACGGGGACCTCCTCCAGAGTACTGTGATGCCATCGCCGACCTCGAGGATAAGTGTCCGGGCCCAGAGTAGTGATAGGCCTCAGACATGGCAGCCGCTCGTAAGCCCAGAACTGTGGATAGAAACAAGGCAAGGCATGAGTCGCTATCAAATACAGAAAAGAGATGAAAGGAAAAGAAATACAGTAAGAGAGAGGAGGAGGGGACTCACCAACAGAAAATGGTAGAAGCCGAGCCAGGCATCAGTCTGTCCCTCTGAGCGTAGACGCATGCCGTGGAGGAAATAGGCAAAGGTGAATGACCCCCAGTCATAATCACCGATGCGGTCCACATCTCTGACCGCTCTACGACGCTGAAATGAATGGTGGAGGAGTTGTTTTCCCCAGAAAACAACCCCTCATGATGGTCAGGAACAGGGCGTCGTCGTAGCAGAATGTCCCTGGTGCCCTGATCTGCTGGAATAGGCAGCGCATAGAGACCCCCGACTGCATCGACTGCCAAGGCACCAGATCTAATGCTACGGGCCTTAAAGACCCGGTCCTCAGCAGCGAAGCCCAGCAAAGCTCGAACCTCCACAGGAGTGATATCAAGATCCAAGGGGACGCGGGACCCGGTAAACTCAATGCCGGTAATGTACCTCCAGTCCCATGGGGTCAACACGACCTCAGCAGTCGAGGAGATGAAGAGACTGCGTCTGGTGGAAACCATCGCTCGGATAAAGCCCTCATGTAACCCCAGGGGCACTGGCGGGGGATGATAGTGAAGAAATGTCGGAAGCCCCAAGAGTCCACCATCGCCCGATAATCACTGTGCAGGGCTGCGTAAAGGGAATAGATGTTGAACCAGTTACCCCTCGGCTGGGTAAACTCGGGTACCTGGGGCAATCACCAAGGGGTCAATCCGGATAAAAAGAGAATGGGGAAATTGAGAATGAAATCAGAATAGGGCTGAAATATACCTCGTTAGCCACGAGAGATGCCGAGGGGTGACGACTGAGAATCCCGACCCAAAAGATCGGGTATCTGCACAGAGGCGCCAGAAGGAGCCTGATGAGTAGATGGAGCCGGAGTGCTGGAGGATGGCCCCTCTGCCGCGACCTCCGGAGGAACAGCCTCCTCAACGTCCGGATGACCAGGACGAATGACAGCCTCCGTCAAACGACGAGCCTGACGGGTCCGAGGAGGAACAGGAGTGGGTGCAGCCCTACGACGGCGAACACCCGAAGTCCGAGAGGCGGAGGAGCTACTGGGCGCATCACGATCCATAGCTGGAATAGAACGGGCGGAAAAGAAGGTAAGTTTCCTTTTAAAATTATGTAATGAACATTCTAAATTTCTAGCCTCATCATATGATTAATGCAACATGATGTATGTTAAAAAAAAAAAAAAAAAAAAAAAAAAAAAAAAAAAAAAAAAAAAGGCAGATTTCCGTTTTTAAAATTGACAACCCAGGCAAAAACCAAAAATGATTTCCCATCAAATCAAAATCTCAAACAGATCTAAATTGGCATTCATTATATGTAATTACAGCATGTAATGCATGGTTTTTTAATTGCAGAAAAGGAATAACAATATGTGGGACCGCCTCATGAACATAAAATAGGACTCACATAGTTGATACATAGCATGTATATATGATGGTTACATTACATAGCATTGTAAAGCATAACATTTTATCTCTAAACATGCAAAATAGTCAAATGTATAGCAAAACATTGACGAAATTGAAAAGTGACCGGTCAAAAGTGTTACCTGTAGCGTGTAGATCAAGCCTAACCTACCGGAACAGTTTTTGCAGGAAAGTTGAAAAAATCGACAAAAAGCCCTTGCAAACAAGAAAAATCGAGAGAATCTCTCTGGATTACAAGTTGAAAGTGACAGATCTGGAGGAGCCGCGTTGGATTTAAGGCCCGATCATGGCCGCAGATGTATCTGCGGCTGGCCGCAGATCCATCTGCGGCTGGCCGCAGATCCATCTGCGGCTGGCCCTGGTGGGTCCCACCTTGCTCCCTTGCAGCCATTTGACGTGTTTGAAGTGAAAAGATCACGAGATGGGTGACCGGCGACGATACCACGGCCCCGACATGACGATCGATCGACCGGCGACGATAACCGGCGATCACGAGATGGATGACCGGCGACGATAACCGGCTCCGACAGATAACCGATCGGCGACGATAACCGGGGGTTACGAGATGGGTGACCGGCGACGATACCCGGCCCCGACATGAACGATCGACCGGCGACGATAACCGGCGATCCACGAGATGGATGACCGGCGACGATAACCGGCTCCGACAGATAACCGACCCGGCGACGATATACCGGGGGTTACGAGATGGGTGACCGGCGACGATACCCGGCCCCGACATGACGATCGACCGGCGACGATAACCGGCGATCACGAGATGGATGACCGGCGACGATAACCGGCTCCGACAGATAACAGACCTACGGCGACGATAACCGGGGGTTACGAGATGGGTGACCGGCGACGATACCCGGCCCCGACATGACGATCGACCCGGCGGACGATAACCGGCGAATCACGAGATGGAATGACCGGCGACGATAACCGGGCTCCGACAGATAACCGACCGGCGACGATAACCGGGGGTTTACGAGATGGGTGACCGGCGACGATACCCGGCCCCGACATGACGATCGACTCGGCGACGATAACCGGCGATCACGAGATGGTATGACCGGCGACGATAACCGGCTCCGACAGATAACCGACCTGGCGACGATAACCGGGGGGTTACGAGATGGGTGACCGGCGACGATACCCGGCCCCGACATGACGATCGACCCGGCGACGATAACCGGCGATCACGAGATGGATGACCGGCGACGATAACCGGCTCCGACAGATAACAGACCGGCGACGATAAACCGGGGGTTACGAGATGGGTGACCGGCGACGATACCCGGCCCCGACATGACGATCGACCGGCGACGATAACCGGCGATCACGAGATGGATGACCGGCGACGATAACCGGCTCCGACAGATAACCGACCGGCGACGATAACCGGGGGTTACGAGATGGGTGACCGGCGACGAATACCCGGCCCCGACATGACGATCGACCGGCGACGATAACCGGCGATCACGAGATGGATGACCGGCGACGATAACCGGCACCGACAGATAACCGACCGGCGTCGATAACCGGGGGTTATGCGTTGGTGGAGCGGAGACGATACCCGGCCCCGACATGACGATCGACCGGCGACGATAACCGGCGATCACGAGAAGGATGACCGGCGACGATAACCGGCTCCGACAAGATAACCAATCGGCGACGATAACCGGGGGTTACGCGATGGGTGACCGGCGACGATACCCGGCCCCGAACGAGACGATAGATTGAAAGAGTGAACCCCAAAGACTAACAAACACGGTCAAGGGGTTGATACATTGACACTCTTACGAATGTCTTGCATGCATTGCATCTTATGTTGCATCATAAGCTATATGTGTGAGACATCATGTATGCACTGTCATTCTTACACACTGTCATTCATGCATCGAGTGTCTATTCTTTATCCTGTTCATTTCATTTATCATTTCATAAACATGATAAAGAGGGGCAACTGTAGACACCCAAATTTTGCGTTTCCTTCTACTAACCTTGACAGGAGGGCGAAATCGTCAATTGAACCAGCTTGCGGGAGCAAAGGAGCGGGCACAAGGGCGAGCGCCCGACAACAGCCCGCAATGATTTGGGCAGCCCAGGTCGACGTGACAGCATGATCGTCCGAGGCAGGCATTTCCGAATGAGGTGGCACGTCTCCCGGAAGTTCCCGGACTGCGGAATACGAGCGTGTCATCGAAAACCGACGTTGCGGTACGAAAATCGAGGCGTGGGCACGAAAATCGAGAAAGTCAAGCCCGCCAGCCGCGGATAGATCTGCGGCCAAGTGGGTGCGCCAGCACGAAAACCGGGAAATCAGCACTCAGCAGCTGAGTGCGTTGGGAGGCGTGCCAGCTGGCCAGCCGCAGATCCATCTGCGGCCAGCCGCAGATAGATCTGCGGCTGGCTCTGGCCAGCCTATTTAAGCCAGCTTCGGCAGCATACAGGGGGTTCAGCAGTTTTGGGAAGAGGAAGGAAATTCCAGCAGCAAAAGAGCACGGAAATAGAGAGAAAATAGTGAGATTTTGCTACAAAAATAGGAGAGAAAGGAGAGAAAAAAGAGAGAATTCAATCCTTTTAATTTTGATTGTATCAAATACACTTCTTATCCTATTCAAATACACAAGTTCATATCCATTTGAGATCAATTGCAAGGTGAAAATTTCTATTTGTTCTAGCAATTCATGTCATATTGATTGGGTAAATTTGATGTAACTTTCATGTATCTTGTTGAAAAATGAATTAGGGATTATGAGTGAAGTTTCCATCGGAGTAAAACTCTTCCTAATAACCCGATGATATTCGTTCATTAATTTCTTTGGTTGTTTTAAGGTGTTATGTTTGGTATCATTTCCTTTAAATCGTTATTTTAGGATGTCTTGGTATTGTTAGATTATCCGGGTTGGTTTATTTTCTTGTAATATCCGATTGTTTGTGTGTGGATACTTGGTTGTGAGCCTAGGAAAGCGACCCCGGGGTCCCGATCCGATGATGGACATATCTTGATGTAAGAAGTAGAGATGACGTAGTTCTCATTGTAAATATGTAATCGTTGGGCCTTAAAACGACGCTAAGGTGAGAATCGTGCTTAAGGCCCCGGAATAGTGAAATTTGTGATTGTTGGCGTTCGGGGATATTTTGATGGCTTACATGCCCATGAATAGCCCCGACGCGTGTTTATGCTCGATTTGATTTATGACACGAAATTGATTTCAACGCTAAATGATAAGGTTTTCATAAAATCAATCAAAGTAGGATATTAGAATCACGAGGTTAAAATTTGAGAAACGTTAATGAATGTCGATTCCTATCTACACGAGAAAGCTAAAGAAAATCGTTTTTAAACATCACAAAATTTGATTTTAGAAATAAGTAACGTTTTATTAAATCTTTGTGCATAGGGTGAAAGAGATTCTAGAAATTGCCCATCATTTTATGAAAGCAACGTATAGATCTCGATTCCTATTTAGACGAAGGTTTAAAACTCTTATTTTGCCAAAACGACACTTAATGAAAATCTCATAGTTTTGGACAATTAAAATCAAACCTTTTCTCATAAAGCTTTCTCGTGTATGCCGAAAAGACATTCCGAAGCATTCTCAAAGTAAAACACGATTTTTCCTAAAAACCAAATGATTCTTTCATACAAACTCACCACAACATTCACATAAGCACACATACACACACACGCACGCACACACACATACATTTCATGAATTAAAGGATAGGAGAAGCATCAAGATTGCGGTAACCGTGTCTCACGGAAGTCGAGGGGTGCCTAACACCTTCCCCTCACTTAAACAAGCCCCCGAACTCTATGAATCTCGATTCGCAGACCAATTAATTCGGAGTCACATATGAGCCAGCGATTTATAAAACACGAAAATTCGGATGAGTTGGTACATCCATTTCAAATATACCAACTGGCGACTCTGGTTAATTGGCTCATCATAAAAAACGATCTTTCAAAACCCCGTCGACATCAATGCCGACCTTTTCCAAACGTCATCTAAATCAAAAGGCTAAAATTGGAAAAGACAAGAAAGCGAAAACCCGGCGTCGACAGTGTTATCTATCAAGATATGGATAAATAAAACAAGGAAGTCATCTTTGAGGCTGACCTTATTGAGGTCTCGATAATTCATACATACTCGTACTTTCCCTCCTGGCTTGGGTACTGGGATGACATTGGAGAGCCATTCAGGATAAGTAGAGACCATGATGATGTCTATCTTGAACTACTTAACTATTTCTTCTTTAACTTTTAGGCTCCACTCTGGCTTCAGCCTTCTTAATTTTTACTTGACTTGTTTGAACCCTTCTTTGATTGGCAATGTGACACCCCCAAATCCGGGTACTTCAACTCCACAGATTTTTTGTTCACTATAGCATGCATTCATTACTAACTACCCATGATTAAGATAATATAATTAAACTGAATAAAACATCTTCCCACAAAAGGGGTTACATCTCCAATCTCTTAAATAAACAAATCCCAGGTTATCTAACCTTTATTACATTAATGCGGAATAAAAACATAAAATGTAAATAAGTTTTGTTACAAATAAACATCAAGTGGATAGTAAATCCCTTGTTACTTTGGCATCTTGCCCTTGCCTTTACTCGTGGACGGTTCGTCCGACTTCTCTGTCTTAGCTGCAATGTTTAATGCAAGAGTGAGCAAACAATTGCCCACAAGTATGATAATATTTATAATTGAGTAATCAATGAAATAGATTTCAACCAAGGTATAATGGTTTTTTCTGAATTCAATCAATAACTAGTCAAGATCTGAAAGCTCAATAGAAAGCTTAGCTCAAGAACTGAATATAGATTCAGGATTGAAAGTGTATCTGAGGGTCACAAGACCTCGAACTATGTCCTAGGTTATCAAGTATTTCTACCGTAACCTTTAACAGTCTTATAGACTATGGACCATCCATCTCGTACTCAGGGGGATCAGCCCTTTGTACAATGTATTGTGCACAAACATTTTAACAATGTCGCGTAATTAATCCCCTATATTAGGGTTGTTCATCTCAGTCTAGCATCAGAATCCGTACCAAAAAGAACCTGGTTCGGAACAATTATTAAAATATTCTAAGTCTTTAGAACGCTCATTAACTAAAGACTAGCTGAATCAATAAGGGTTTGTTAGTCACTAAAGCATTTGATTCATCAATGAAGTTATACAATAGAATTTATAATCAAAGTCTGAATAATGATCAATGATCGTATAACAAATGACTTGAATAATACATAGGTACTTGACATGATAACAACCTTGCTTGAATAACAATAAGCTAAGGTTAATAAGTTGGCTCAATGAAATTAAACTTGCTTTAAACGAAATAATAAGATTAAGGGTGAAAAACTTGCCTCGAGCGTAGATTACAGATTTAAATAATGCACGTCCCTTAATCACCCTATACATTTTGATTACAAAACGATAACGATAATTAGTTACAGATTCATATACATTTTAAGTCTCGTTCTTACCCTATTTTATTGTACCATCTCGATTGACATTCGATATTCCACAAATATTTGCTAACAACCCTCGTGGTATCTCATTGGTCATTTAATACCTCAATATAGGTTTTAAACATACATATAACAACATAGCAATATCACAAAACAAATAAATAAATTTTAATATTTTTTTTTCATTTACTGTTCCACCGCCGGGGCAGTGGATTTCTATACAAAACCGTCGCCGGGGCGAGGCTGTCGCCGGCGAGGAACATAGTTCAAATATGCCGTCGGGGCGACAAGACCGTCGGGGCGAGACTTCCAGTTCATTTCTACCACCGGGGCGGTAGACTCGACTGTCACCTTCTACAGTTCGCGAACCAGTGAAAACTTAGGTCAAATTTGGCCAAATTTCTCGAATTCTACCATCCAACACATAGTTTAAACATACCCAGATATCAAATACAATATAAAACAATTACCCAACATTTTCTAAATATTCTAACCATTATAATACACATAACCAACCAAATCGAACCAAAAATTCTCTGTTTAAACCAAATATTCATGTTTTAGCCATTTTAATAAAATTAACCACTGTAAACTCATCTTTCAACCATTTTAATCCATTCCACCTGCATTCTTTACGTTTTTATTATATAATCATAATCAAATGTCAATTTACCGGTTAATAACCAAATTGAACATCAATTTTCATACATATACGCCATACATGAAAATAGAACTCTGTAACCAAAAAAATCAATTTTAAAACATGCTTTCATGGATTAATTCAATTAAATTGGTTTATAATCATCATGAAATCATCTAATACTTGTTTACTATCAATCACATCAACTAATTCATGCTTTTAGCAAATAATTCACCTACATGAAACTAAAAACCATATACAGTGAAACAAAACTATTAATAAAATTTAAAAGAGATTATACCTTCTATTTCCTAGAGAACTTGGTGACTTCTCTTTTGATTCTTCTCTCCAATCTCCAACCTCTTCTCTCTATTCTTACTCTCTCTTTTTCTCTGAACTCTCAAGCTCTGCTCTTTCTTCTTTTTTTTTAACTGATAAACCTTATTTTAACGTACTCAGACTTCAATTGATCAGTTGAGGAAATCAAGAGTTAGGCCATGTTTGGCCATCTCAAAAATAAAAAAAATGGAATCCTAAAAGGCACAAGGCTTCATTTGGCTGAATAAGAACAAAATAACCCTTTTTCCTAATCAAGGGTCACAAGGTCTTGTTTGTTAAAACAAAAACAAAACCAAAACCCTTTCCATTTATTTTAATAAATCATTACATTATATAGTTTTAATCGTCACACTTCTAATTTAATTAAACTTATTATTAAATAAATTCAATTAAACCTTACTAATTAATTAATAATTCTATTTAACCAATAACAATAACACCAAATAAATTATCTTATTCAAATAAATCATTTATTCAAATAAATCATTTAATCATCTAATTTAATTATTAAATTAAATAAGAATAATCGCATCAAATCACAATTGAATAACATTTAACATAAATTCTTTCACTATAACTTTATAAATTATTTATTTTACTCAATAAACAAATTAATAAAAATATTTATATAACTCAATAAATATTTTTATTTAATCACAAAAATTGCATTCGTTACATCCTTCCCTCCTTAAAAGGATTCTGTCCCCAGAATCGCAACGCGATAAATTTGTCCGCTACATTCTCCCCTCCTTACAAAGATTTTGTCCCCAGAATCGCGACACAAAGATTAAACAAACAATTGAGGATAATTCTGCATCATTTTCTCTTCGAGTTCCCACGTAGCTTGTTCAGCATTGTGGTTCCTCCAGATTACCTTAACAGAAGGTATCACTTTATTTCTGAGAACCTGCTCTTTCCTGTCTACTATCTGTACAGGTATCTCTGTGACACCCCCAAATCCGGGCACTTCAACTCCACAGATTTGGTGTTCACTATTCCATACATTCAATACGAACTACCCATGATTAAGATAATATAAATAAACCGAATAAAACATCTTCCCACAAAAGGGGTTACATCTCCAATCTCATAATCAAACAAATCCCAGGTTATCTAACCTCTATTACATCAATGCGGAATAAAAACATAAAATTTAAATAAGTCTTTAGCAAAGAACTAAAACAAATAAACTAAACATCTTCATTTGCTCATCTTGCCCTTGCCCTTGCTAGTGGACGACTCATCTGACTTCTCAGCCTTAGCTGCAATGTATTTAATGCAAGAGTGAGCAAGCAATTGCCCACAAGTATGGAAACAATAACATTTATATAATTATTGGAAGAAGCTTAACTCAAGAACTGAATATAGATTCAAGGATAAAATTGTATCTGAGGGTCACAAGACCTCGAACTATGTCATAGGTTAACAAGTATTTCTACCGTAACCTTTAACAATCTTATAGACTATGGACCATCCATCTCGTACTCAGGGGGATCAGCCCTTTATACAATGTATTGTGCACAAAAATTTTAACGTTGTTGCGTAATTAATCCCCTATATTAGGGTTGTTCATCTCAGTTTAGCATCAGAATCCGTACCAAAAGGAACTTGGTTTGGAAAGATTTTAAAATATCCTAAGTCTTTAGAACGCTCATCAACCAAGGACTAGCTGAATCAATAAGGGTTTGTTAGTCACTAAAGCATTTGATTCATCAATGAAGTTGTACAATAGAATTTATAATCAAAGTCTGAATAATGATCAATGATCGTATAGCAAATGACTTGAATAATACATAGGTAATTGACATGATAACAACCTTGCTTGAATAATAATAAGCTAAGGTTAATAAGTTGGCTCAATGAAATTAAACTTGTTTTAAATGAAATAATAAGATTAAGGGAGAAAAACTTGCTCAATGTAAAAGTAATAAATTGAGATAAGGAACTTGCCTCGTGCGTAGATTACAAATTTAAATAATTCTCGTTCCTTATTCGACCTATACATTTCGATTATAAGATAATAATCAGTTACAGAACATATATATTTTAAGTCTGTTGTTATCCTATTTTATTATAACATCTCGATTGACAATCGATAATCATCAAGTACTTGTTTAACAACCATCTTGGTATCTTATTAGTCATTTTATACCTTTATATAAGTTTTAAACATGCACACAGCAACATAACATTATCACAAAACAAATAAATAAATTTTAATTTAATTTTTTTTAATAACTGTTCCACCGCCGGGGCGATGAATTTTGTAATGTCCGGAAAATTTTAAACACTGTATCAAATTTATTTTAAATAAATAAGTTCATTATATTAATTTTACAAATTTAATTGGATCCATATGGGTACTATTATTTAATTACATAAATACATGGTCTGGTAATTTTCTGTGCATTAGAGGGACTCACTGATAGTTTAAATAAATTAGCGAGTTAACCCTAAGAATTTATTTGCAAGAAAATTTAAGGTTAATAAATCTATCATTATCGGATTTAAATAATTCGAACAAAGAATTATTATGTTGAATAATTAAATTATTGGTTTATTTAATTTAAATATTAGGACATAAGGGTGTTAATTTAATGGACCCATTTTCCTTTTATTTTATTGGGCCAAATCCAATTTCCTTGTTATTCTTTTCGATTGGGCCACTTTGTACTTTAAATGGCCGGCCCAACTCCATTTCTTTTCATTCCAGTCGGGTGGGTCAAGGAACGGGTTGGACCCGTTTTATTTAATTAGGACAACCGGCGATTCAAATTGGGGATAACTGATAGAAAGCCAAGATCCTCAAAACCCCCAAATCGATCAGTCAAACCCTCTGTCAAAGCTTCAATCCATCAATCGAGTAAGGGACGGGGGAAAAGGCGCCGACAAAGGGCTTGAATCGACCGACGGCGTGAAGAAGAACCAGGGGACAGAGCGGGTTCGTAGCGGGCAACCAAGCACACACGCGGACGGACCAAAGGTCCCAGCAATCCGGCGACGCGACCGGTAAAAGCGCACACGGCTCAAAATCAGCCGGCGAGTCGCAGGCGCTATCTCCCTCCGACCGACGGTCCCTGAATAACCAATTTGGGTAATACACGGTTTATTGAGTAACCGATTTCATCTATAAATTAGAGCTCCAAACCCTAAACCCAATTTCAGTATTGTGGGTACAAACTGGGAGTGAGCCACACAGGAAGAAAAAAAAAAAGAGAAAATTCGTTAGGCAATTTGTCTGTAAATGCCCCAACATTACACTGATTATTTCGGAAGGAGGAGGAAGACGGCAAACCGGTCTACACCGAGGTATATATCGCGACTGTGATGGGTTTTGGTTAATTTCCATGTTGTGTTGAGTTGTATCCCTGTGATGATTCCTTGTATTGGGTTTGTTATAGGTTCCTTCTTGTGTATTTAGTTTGTGTTGCCAACTGGGTAGGTTGTGTGACATACTGTATTAGGACTTTATTTGGGAAAATTGTTGTTGATGAACCTTAAGGGTTCTAGCAGTCAATCGTGTTGATTATGTTATACATGACATTGCTTTGGTTGATTTCTCTGTATTGGAATATCTTCTTCCTCTGTTTTAGGTAGTTTGTTTTTTGGTATTGGAATAAACTGTTCTAGGTACTTTGTTGGGTTGTAGCAGCCAATTGTTATGTGTTGGTTATAGTATATGTATGATATTAATTTGTATTTCGTTTTGCTGGAAACCTGTAATTGAGGAACCAAAATGGTTCGGTAGCGTGTTGGTGTATAATAACTATATTGTTTGATGTGAACTTGGGAGTTGTATTATAATTTTGAGTTCAAAATCTGGGTTTCTGTTGGTTGTATCACTGTGATGGTGTAATATACATTGTTTGGGGAATACATGAATACTATGATACATCAACTAAACTAGTTGTGCTATCTTTGGCTCAAACTTTGGTTATTACATTGAAACTAATCCTGCACTTATAAATTGATTAGTTAATATACTAATAAATACAATTAATAAAGTAATTAATTATTTTCAATAAATAAAATATTTAATTTTTATTATTAATATTAAATAATAATGAATAAAGTTAATAAAATAATTATTTATTATTTAATAATAAATAATAAAGATAATAAAATATTTAATTATTATTTAATAATAATAATAATTAAATATGAATAAGGTTAATAAAATAATTATTTATTATTTATTAAATAATAAATAAAGATAATCCAGCATTTAATAATTTTTTTTAATAATAATAATTAATTATAAATAAAGTTAATAAATAATTATTTATTATTGTTCCAATAAATAATAAATAAAGGTAATAAATATTTAATTATTATTTAGTAATAATAATAATTAAATATGAATAAAGTTAATAAAATAATTATTTATTAATAAATAGTAAATAAAGGTACTAAGTATTTAATTATTATTTAATAATAATAATAATTAAGTATGAGTAAAGTTGTTGAATAATAAGGATGAGAATTACTTAATCGTTGCTGAAATAATGATTAAGTATAAGGGGGATTAATAAGCTGATTTTTATTTTGGTCCTTATTAAATAATGAGGATAAACACTTAAAGATTATTTTATTAATAGTAAAATAGTAATTAAGTGTAATTAAATAAGTAACCAACTATTAGTTAGTTGTCATTAAACCATGATGAATTTATTATTCTAATAATAAATAAAGATTGTTGACCCATATTTAGGGACAATAAGGGTAATAATCTGAACCCTCGAGAATAGTAATCATGATTAGCTAACAATTATTTTAATAGCTAAAGATCATCAATAAATTTCTGTTTAGCTAATGTTAATTAGTAATTAAATATAGATGGTGAATTTTACCTGTTGAGTAAAAGGTATAGTAAGAGGTGCCAATATACAACTGTTAATTGATAAATCGACTTTACCCGATGATAGGTCACTCGAGATCAATTAATTAAAGCTAAGATTTAAATTGTAGCTGAGCAAATAGGTAAGTTCCTAACCCTAAACTTCTTTCATTTTTGCAAGTTCTTCTCACTCAATTTTTGCATTGAGTAAGCTTTTAAACCTTATGCATTGTTTTAATTCGTGCAAAAAGGTGTATATTGTTGCAAGTTATTCTTTAAGCTAGAATCTTATTCCCGAGCACACGCTTTAAGTGGTCTAATTACTTTTAAAATTATTCCACATCTGTATATTTATTGACATTCGCACTCGCGCATTTGATTTCATATAATTATTTAAATTCAGAAATTTTGAGCTACTCATGGTTAAGCCTGAACCCTTGTTCGGTCAGGCAAGTATGAATTTATAAAAGCTATCCGAACCAATCAATAGTAAGGATTCTTAGACTGTATGAACACCCATTTATTTATAGGGGAGTACCCCACGTACCGTATATAAGGTACAAATAGCAGAATTAAATGTTATGCATACACATAGGGTACGCGAGGCTGATCCCCTCAAGTACGTTATTCTGTTGCCAGTAACCAGAGGGTCAACTAGCTATTGACTCCTCTGGAAGTTATCGTTCAAAGTCTATTTGACTATCAATTGTTCTAAAAAAAACATTTAATGTTCTTGCTTCTGATTATTCTATTGTTGAAATTCCTTTAATATCCCTTCATCATGATATAATCTTTATTGTTGCACTTTAAACTTGCTGGGCAGACTCGTTGCTCATTCTTGCTATATCATGACTTCATTGCAGCTAAACCCGAGACGTCAGGGAAGAACAAAGGAAAGGAAAAGATGAAGTGATAGACTTCATGTAGCAGAAAATAAAATTATGTGTAGTTGACTTCTGTAATATAAATTTTAAATCCCTGATAGCTATTAGGGTATGGATTGTGTATGTGTTAAAGGTTATTTGTATTCTGGGACTAGTAACACCTTGTAATGAACAACGTATGTTTATTTTATTCCGCATTTTAGATACCATATGTTGTTATAGGTGGATGTTTATGTTGGATCGTGATGACCGGATCCGGGTATTTGGAGACCCGAATTTGGGGGCGTCACAGGTTGGTATCAAAGCCATAGGTTATAAACTTTAGGATCGCGAAACCTAAGTTATAACCTTCATAGTAAACTCGTATCGAGTGCTAGGAGACAAATCGAGGAGATTTATCATATGTGGTTTTGATGAATTGGGGAATTCATCGAGTCGAGTAGTACCCAATGAAATATAATTTCATTTCTTCAATGAATATATTTTATTCCTGTACTAATGATAGTTTTTGTGTGTTTGTAGGATGACTGCTGTAGGGGAGACCAGTGGAGCCCGTGAGGAGGAGGAGGTATTTATAGACATACCAGTAGTTGCGGAGCAGCTGGTGGGCTATGCTCCTACTGCCCCAGGATTTTTACAGGAGGAGTCCGAGCCGGAGGAGGACTACCTTAGGGAGCTACCAGAGCCGGTAGTAGGAGGGGTTATGAGGTCGGGCAGTCAGGATCCAGAGGCTGGGGAGGAGGACCCCGAGACCGAGGGGGAGGAGCCACCTGCTGCTATTGATGGCATGGGGTCCACTGCCGATGATATCATCGAGGGGTTGACTAGTAGGAATGAGGAGCTGGAGGATCAGGTAGCTCACCTGGAGGAGCAAAACCAGACCCATCAGTTTATGGAGGACCAGTACAGAGACCTGGCCTACCAGCTCGAGCATGACTTAGGGGTGGCTAAGGTACAACTGCAGGGCTACGAGTCCTCAGCACAGCAGGTCGGACCACTGCTACATCAGCTAGTGGCCCGAAATACTGAGTTGAGAGAGAGGTTGGAGCAGAGGGATTTACAGATCGCCCACCTGAGGGCAAAACAGGAGGCTATGAGGTTCGAGGCTGGACTGGAGGTGGCTGCGAGGATGCGCGTCAGGGAGGCCTGGGCCAGGGAGGCCAGGAGGGTTGATCAGCTGGAGGACCAGTTGGAGGCCAGAGCTGTGAGGATAGAGACCCTAGGCCATGCCCTAGATGCAGCTTACAGGAGACCCCGGGCTGAGTTAGGGGAGTCCAGTGTAGTCGCTCTGTTCGTCGCAGGATCGGGGATGGAGCATTCTCTTCTGGCCAGCAGGCTCGGATCCGTCATGATGTATAGTGATGGGATAGGATGGTGGTTTAGTTGCTAGTACAGTCAGTCCCACCTTTTGTTATATTAGGGACGTATGCATATTTGTATTGTGAAACATTATATTTGTTTTCTTGTTGGGGTAGTAGTCAAACCTCAACTTTTGTTGCCTTAGAGGATGGGCAGTATCATTCCCCACCTTTTGTTTCAGGGGAAGTGATGATAGGGCACACAGTGGCGCATTTATAGCAGTATGCCACATGTTTCGTCTTGTAACAAACAGTGGTATATAAATATAAATGCAGATGTTTCACTTAAATCAAATGTGTTTGATAGATATTTTTCCCTTGATTGCTAATTTTAATAACATATGATGTAAAATGTAAATCTATAGGTAAAGGTCATCAGTTTCCTTATTCCAAACCATGCCAAGGGGAAGGCCACGTAACCGACATGTCGAAGAGTCAGAAAGTGAGGTTGGAGACCAAACCAACCCCATGAGAATGTTTGCGGAAATGCTGGCAGAGGCCATGCAATCAAGACCGCCACCTGGAAGAACCCAAGCCGCAGCCGAGCCAGCGCATCATCTGGCAAACTTTAAAGATTTCAAATTGGTCGGACCACCCGAGTTCAAGGGAACTCTTAACCCAATAGAAGCACAGACCTGGATAGAAGAGATAGAGAAGGTCTTTGAAGTGGCAAGGGTGGCAGAGGAACAGAAAACAAGTTTTGCTACCTTCATGTTAAAGGGTGAGGCAAACTACTGGTGGAAGGCCAACAGAGGCCGAGTGGAAGAAGGCACTGTCGCTTGGGATCGTTTTAAGGAAATGTTCTTGGAAAATTACTTTCCAGAGAGCATGAAGCAGGAGATGGAGATCAAGTTCCTGGAACTAAAACAAGGGAACATGTCTGTGGCGGAGTACGCAGCTAAGTTCAATGAGTTGGCATGGTTTGCAGCTCACCAAGTCAGCACCGAGGAAAGGAAAGCTCGTAGGTTTGAGCAAGGGTTGAAACCATGGTTATACCGTTCTGTGGCGGTATTAAAAATCAGAACATTCACAGAATTGATGGAGAGGGCAATCATTGCAGAGGGTGGCAGCGAGGCCCTGGCCAAATACAACCAAGAGAAGAAGAAAGGACATGAGGGCCCGAAGGCAGGGAGCAGCGGGGGCAGCAACCCCAATAAACGCAAATGGAGTGAGAGCCAATCTTTCGGGAGCAATAAACCCGGAGGAAACCAGTCTGGAGGGGAGGCAAAGAAACCAGGCAGGTGCAATAATTGCGGCAAGAACCACACCGGGGAATGTATGAAGGGAAGGAGTGTGTGTTACCGTTGCGGACAGCCGGGGCACATGGCTCCCCAATGTCAGAATAAGCCAAAGGGAGGGTGTTTTTCATGTGGAGCACCCGACCACCAAAT
The DNA here is from genome assembly GCA_034770075.1 of Aralia elata. Classification (NCBI taxonomy): domain Eukaryota; kingdom Viridiplantae; phylum Streptophyta; class Magnoliopsida; order Apiales; family Araliaceae; genus Aralia; species Aralia elata. Next base: position 28,382,865 of record CM068379.1, on the reverse strand, counting down.
CAAGGATTGTCCGAAGAAGAAGGGTGACGCCGGGAGCGGCAACCGGAACAACAACAACAGTGGAAACAGCAATCGGTTGAACTACGGGCCACCAGCCAGTCAAGCTAGCAGGCCGACAGCCCGCACGTTCAATATGACCGTCCAGGATGCAATGGAATCCAAGGACGTGGTGTCAGGTATCATCCCAATCAATGATATAAATGCATATGTGTTATTTGATTCGGGTGCTACTTGCTCTTTTGTTTCCGAAGAATTTGCTAGTCAGTTGAATTTACCTCGTGAAAAATTAGAACACCCTATGAACGTAGAAGTAGCAAACAAAGAAATTGTCCCTGTAGAACACATTCATAGGAATTGTTGTGTTGAATTGCGAGGATTTAAGCTCAATGTGGATTTGATACCAATTCGGCTGGGAGAGTTTGATGTAATCCTGGGAATGGATTGGCTATCAACCCACGGAGCAGTTATTGACTGTAAGAAGAAATGTGTACACCTAAAGACTCCTAATAAGTCGAAGGTGGTCTTTTACGGCAGCAAGTCACCAAGCCAGTCTTGTTGTCTGACTATGATGCAAACCAAGAAACTGCTTAAGAAGGGTTGCGAATGTTATTTGGCCCATGTAGTTGATATACCCGTCGAGTAGGGGATGGGATGAGTCAAATACCGGTCGTGAGAGAATTCACCGATGTTTTTCCCGAAGAGCTTCCGGGACTGCCACCGAACAGGGAAACCGAGTTCGTTATCGATTTGGCACCAGGAACCGCACCAATATCGAAGCCGCCATATCGGATGGCACCTATAGAAATGAAAGAGTTGATGGTTCAACTGCAGGAACTGTTAGACAAAGGTTATATCAGACCGAGTGTGTCCCCGTGGGGAGCGCCAGTTCTGTTTGTAAAGAAGAAAGATGGTTCTATGCGACTTTGTATCGACTACCGGGAGTTGAACAAAGTTACGATTAAGAATAGGTATCCGCTTCCTAGAATTGACGATCTGTTTGATCAACTTAAAGGAGCGAAGTACTTTTCCAAGATCGACTTAAGAACAGGCTATCATCAGCTGAAGGTGAGGCAAGAAGATATCCCGAAGACTGTATTCAGAACTCGTTACGGGCACTTCGAGTTTCTGGTAATGTCTTTTTGATTGACGAATGCACCAGCAGCATTCATGGATATGATGAACAGAGTGTTCAAGCAGTACTTGGACAAGTTCGTAGTTGTATTCATCGATGACATTCTGGTGTATTCAGGGACGGAGGAGGAGCATGCTGAACATTTGAAGATTGTATTAGAAGCTCTCAGGAAGGAGAAGTTGTATGCAAAGTTTTCTAAGTGTGAGTTTTGGTTGCAGAGAGTACAATTTCTGGGTCATGTCATAGACAAGAATGGTGTTTCGGTGGACCCAGCAAAAGTGGAAGCAGTTATCAACTGGGAACAGCCGAAGACGCCGACAGAGATCCGGAGTTTCTTGGGATTAGCGGGATACTATCGGAGATTCATCCAGGATTTTTCAAAGATAGCATCGCCATTGACCAATCTCACCAGGAAAACAGTCAAGTTTGTTTGGTCGGAGAAATGTGAGGAAAGTTTCATGGAGTTGAAAAAGAGACTTAGCCAAGCACCAGTGTTAACCTTACCGGACAACACTGGGGGTTTCGTAGTGTATAGCGATGCATCACACAAGGGTCTTGGCTGTGTACTGATGCAACACGGCAAGGTCGTGGCGTACGCATCGCGTTAGCTGAAGGATTATGAGAAGGGTTATCCGACTCACGACTTGGAGTTAGCCGCGGTGGTGTTTGCCTTGAAGATTTGGAGGCACTACTTATACGGGGAGAAGTGCGAGATATATACGGATCACAAAAGTCTGAAATATATCTTCACTCAAAAGGAGCTGAACATGAGGCAGCGCCGATGGTTAGAATTGATCAAGGACTACGACTGTGAAATTATGTACCATCCGGGCAAAGCAAATGTAGTGGCTGATGCCTTAAGCAGGAAAGGCAAGGTGAAATTGATGCAACTGACAGTCCAGGAGGAATTGATACGGGACTTTGAACGTCTGAAGCTGGAAGTTAGGTATCCAATGGAGGTGGACGAAAAGGTGTTCGCCGTGACGGTAGGTCCAACTCTACTGGATAAGATACAGGAGGCTCAAGAATTTGACGAGGAATGTATTGACATTAAGAGACAGTTGTCGGAGGGAAAAACCTCGAAGTATAAGGTTGACAGCACAGGATTGCTGAGATTCGAGGGAAGGATCTGGATACCCTACGTACCAGACTTAAGGGAAGAGATTTTGCAGGAGGCCCATAATACAAGATTTTCGGTACATCCGGATAGCACCAAGATGTATCAAGATCTTCGTCAACATTATTGGTGGCCGCATTTGAAAGGGGAAGTTGCAGAGTTCGTCAGCCGGTGTTTAACTTGTCAACGGATCAAGGCTGAGCACCAACGGCCGAGCGGATTGTTGCAACCCTTGGAGATTCCAGAATGGAAGTGGGAGCACATTACTATGGATTTTGTGGTAGGACTCCCGACAACTCAAAAGGGTCTAGACGCTATCTGGGTGATCGTAGATCGGTTGACCAAGTCTGCCCATTTTCTACCGATCAAGATCAGGTACAAATTGGAACAGCTGGCGAAACTTTACGTAAAGGAAATAGTATCACGTCATGGAGTGCCGGTATCTATCGTGTCTGACAGAGATCCGCGCTTTACGTCAAATTTTTGGAGAAGTCTGCAGGAGAGACTGGGAACACAGTTAAGAATGAGTACGGCATATCATCCCCAGACTGATGGTCAGAGTGAGCGAACAATTCAGACCCTAGAGGATACGCTCCGGGCAGTTGTGATGGACTTAAGTGGTAGCTGGGACGATCATTTGCCACTAGTAGAGTTCGCCTATAACAATAGTTACCATGCTAGCATTGGTATGCCACCGTACGAGGCGTTGTATGGAAGGAAGTGTCGAACGCCGTTGTGTTGGGATGAAGTTGGTGAACGGAGATTGTTGGGGCCAGAGTTGGTACAGCAAACCGTGGAAATCATTAAAGTAATAAGACAACGGTTAGTAACAGCTCAAGATCGTCAGAAGAAGTATGCCGACTTACATCGTCAAAAACGAGACTTTGAAGTTGGTAGCTTTGTGTTTCTGAAGGTATCTCCCTGGAAAGGGAAGATCCGTTTTGGGAATAAGGGCAAATTGAGCCCTAGGTTCATAGGACCATTCGAAATTTTGAGGCGAATCGGCGAAGTGGCGTACGAGGTAGCCTTACCTCCTGAACTTGAGCACATTCACAACGTGTTTCACGTATCAGTATTACGTCCATATAAGCCAGACTATAAGCATGTCATCTCCTATGAACCAATTCAAGTCGAAAGGGACTTATCGTACGAGGAAATTCCTGTCCAAATACTTGATAGGAAGGAACAGAGGCTGAGGAACAAAGTCATTCATTCGGTAAAAGTTCTCTGGAGAAACCACGCGGTGGAAGAAGCTACGTGGGAACTCGAAGAGAAGATGAGAGCGAATTACCCCCAATTATTCGAGTAACCTTAGATTGAAATTCCGAGGACGAAATTTTTATAAGGGGGAGAGGATGTAATGTCCGGAAAATTTTAAACACTGTATCAAATTTATTTTAAATAAATAAGTTCATTATATTAATTTTACAAATTTAATTGGATCCATATGGGTACTATTATTTAATTACATAAATACGTGGTCTGGTAATTTTCTGTGCATTAGAGGGACTCACTGATAGTTTAAATAAATTAGCGAGTTAACCCTAAGAATTTATTTGCAAAAAAATTTAAGGTTAATAAATCTATCATTATCGGATTTAAATAATTCGAACAAAGAATTATTATGTTGAATAATTAAATTATTGGTTTATTTAATTTAAATATTAGGACATAAGGGTGTTAATTTAATGGACCCATTTTCCTTTTATTTTATTGGGCCAAATCCAATTTCCTTGTTATTCTTTTCGATTGGGCCACTTTGTACTTTAAATGGCCGGCCCAACTCTATTTCTTTTCATTCCAGTCGGGTGGGTCAAGGAACGGGTTGGACCCGTTTTATTTAATTAGGACAACCGGCGATTCAAATTGGGGATAACTGATAGAAGCCAAGATCCTCAAAACCCCCAAATCGATCAGTCAAACCCTCTGTCAAAGCTTCAATCCATCAATCGAGTAAGGGACGGGGGAAAAGGCGCCGACAAAGGGCTTGAATCGACCGACGGCGTGAAGAAGAACCAGGGGACGGAGCGGGTTCGTAGCGGGCAACCAAGCACACACGCGGACGGACCAAAGGTCCCAGCAATCCGGCGACGCGACCGGTAAAAGCGCACACGGCTCAAAATCAGCCGGCGAGTCGTAGGCGCTATCTCCCTCCGACCGACGGTCCCTGAATAACCAATTTGGGTAATACACGGTTTATTGAGTAACCGATTTCATCTATAAATTAGAGCTCCAAACCCTAAACCCAATTTCAGTATTGTGGGTACAAACTGGGAGTGAGCCACACAGGAAGAAAAAAAAAAGAGAAAATTCGTTAGGCAATTTGTCAGTAAATGCCCCAACATTACACTGATTATTTCGGAAGGAGGAGGAAGACGGCAAACCGGTCTACACCGAGGTATATATCGCGACTGTGATGGGTTTTGGTTAATTTCCATGTTGTGTTGAGTTGTATCCCTGTGATGATTCCTTGTATTGGGTTTGTTATAGGTTCCTTCTTGTGTATTTAGTTTGTGTTGCCAACTGGGTAGGTTGTGTGACATACTGTATTAGGACTTTATTTGGGAAAATTGTTGTTGATGAACCTTAAGGGTTCTAGCAGTCAATCGTGTTGATTATGTTATACATGACATTGCTTTGGTTGATTTCTCTGTATTGGAATATCTTCTTCCTCTGTTTTAGGTAGTTTTGTTTTTTGGTATTGGAATAAACTGTTATAGGTACTTTGTTGGGTTGTAGCAGCCAATTGTTATGTGTTGGTTATAGTATATGTATGATATTAATTTGTATTTCGTTTTGCTGGAAACCTGTAATTGAGGAACCAAAATGGTTCGGTAGCGTGTTGGTGTATAATAACTATATTGTTTGATGTGAACTTGGGAGTTGTATTATAATTTTGAGTTCAAAATCTGGGTTTCTGTTGGTTGTATCACTGTGATGGTGTAATATACATTGTTTGGGGAATACATGAATACTATGATACATCAACTAAACTAGTTGTGCTATCTTTGGCTCAAACTTTGGTTATTACATTGAAACTAATCCTGCACTTATAAATTGATTAGTTAATATACTAATAAATACAATTAATAAAGTAATTAATTATTTTCAATAAATAAAATATTTAATTTTTATTATTAATATTAAATAATAATGAATAAAGTTAATAAAATAATTATTTATTATTTAATAATAAATAATAAAGATAATAAATATTTAATTATTATTTAATAATAATAATAATTAAATATGAATAAGGTTAATAAAATAATTATTTATTATTTATTAAATAATAAATAAAGATAATCAGCATTTAATAATTTTTTTTAATAATAATAATTAATTATAAATAAAGTTAATAAATAATTATTTATTATTGTTCCAATAAATAATAAATAAAGGTAATAAATATTTAATTATTATTTAGTAATAATAATAATTAAATATGAATAAAGTTAATAAAATAATTATTTATTAATAAATAGTAAATAAAGGTACTAAGTATTTAATTATTATTTAATAATAATAATAATTAAGTATGAATAAAGTTGTTGAATAATAAGGATGAGAATTACTTAATCGTTGCTGAAATAATGATTAAGTATAAGGGGGATTAATAAGCTGATTTTTATTTTGGTCCTTATTAAATAATGAGGATAAACACTTAAAGATTATTTTATTAATAGTAAATAGTAATTAAGTGTAATTAAATAAGTAACCAACTATTAGTTAGTTGTCATTAAACCATGATGAATTTATTATTCTAATAATAAATAAAGATTGTTGACCCATATTTAGGGACAATAAGGGTAATAATCTGAACCCTCGAGAATAGTAATCATGATTAGCTAACAATTATTTTAATAGCTAAAGATCATCAATAAATTTCTGTTTAGCTAATGTTAATTAGTAATTAAATATAGATGGTGAATTTTACCTGTTGAGTAAAAGGTATAGTAAGAGGTGCCAATATACAACTGTTAATTGATAAATCGACTTTACCCGATGATAGGTCACTCGAGATCAATTAATTAAAGCTAAGATTTAAATTGTAGCTGAGCAAATAGGTAAGTTCCTAACCCTAAACTTCTTTCATTTTTGCAAGTTCTTCTCACTCAATTTTTGCATTGAGTAAGCTTTTAAACCTTATGCATTGTTTTAATTCGTGCAAAAAGGTGTATATTGTTGCAAGTTATTCTTTAAGCTAGAATCTTATTCCCGAGCACGCTTTAAGTGGTCTAATTACTTTTAAAATTATTCCACATCTGTATATTTATTGACATTCGCACTCGCGCATTTGATTTCATATAATTATTTAAATTCAGAAATTTTGAGCTACTCATGGTTAAGCCTGAACCCTTGTTCGGTCAGGCAAGTATGAATTTATAAAAGCTATCCGAACCAATCAATAGTAAGGATTCTTAGACTGTATGAACACCCCTTTATTTATAGGGGAGTACCCCACGTACCGTATATAAGGTACAAATAGCAGAATTAAATGTTATGCATACACATAGGGTACGCGAGGCTGATCCCCTCAAGTACGTTATTCTGTTGCCAGTAACCAGAGGGTCAACTAGCTATTGACTCCTCTGGAAGTTATCGTTCAAAGTCTATTTGACTATCAATTGTTCTAAAAACATTTAATGTTCTTGCTTCTGATTATTCTATTGTTGAAATTCCTTTAATATCCCTTCATCATGATATATCTTTATTGTTGCACTTTAAACTTGCTGGGCAGACTCGTTGCTCATTCTTGCTATATCATGACTTCATTGCAGCTAAACCCGAGACGTCAGGGAAGAACAAAGGAAAGGAAAAGATGAAGTGATAGACTTCATGTAGCAGAAAATAAAATTATGTGTAGTTGACTTCTGTAATATAATTTAATCCCTGATAGCTATTAGGGTATGGATTGTGTATGTGTTAAAGGTTATTTGTATTCTGGGACTAGTAACACCTTGTAATGAACAACGTATGTTTATTTTATTCCGCATTTTAGATACCATATGTTGTTATAGGTGGATGTTTATGTTGGATCGTGATGACCGGATCCGGGTATTTGGAGACCCGAATTTGGGGGCGTCACAAATTTCTTAACGAAATCGTCGTCGTGGCGAGGCTATCGCCGGGGCGACAAACATAGTTCAAATATGCCGTCGGGGCGACAAGGCCGTCGGGGCGATATTTCTAGCTCGTTTCTACCGTCGGGGCGGTAAACGTGACTGACACCTTCTACAGTTCGCGAACCAGTGAAAACTTAGGCCAAATTTGGCCAAAATTTTCCGAATTCTACCATCCAATACATAATTTAAACTTACCCAGACATCAAATATGCTAGAAAACAATTAGCCAACATGTTTCTAACTAATTTAACCATTATAAGCACATAATCAATCAATTAAAACCCAAAAATTCACTGTTTATACAAATATTCATATTTTAGCCATTTTAATGAAATCAAACACTGTGAATTCATCTTTCAACCATTTTAATCCATTCTACTTGCATTCTTTTTGTTTTTCATTTTCTAATCATAACCAAAAGTCAATTTACCATTTAACAATCAAATTGAACACCAATTTTCATACATATATGCCATACATGAAATAAGACTCTGTAAAACCAAAAACTTCATTCTAAAGCATGATTTTATGGATAAACTCATTCAAATTAATCTATAATCATCACATAATCCCTAATACATGCTTAGAATCAATTATAATCAAATAATTCATGTATTTAGCATATGAATTCATACACAGAAAAATAGAAATCATATACAGAGAAATAGAATAATAAAAATACAGTGTAGAACAAAACTAACAAGAATTATACCTTCTAATTCTTAGAAAGCTCCTTTGTTTTAAGAATTTCTTTCTCAAATCTTCAAGCTCTCTTAATTCACAAAACTCTCAATTTTTTTCTCTTCTTCTCAGTATTTTCTCTTCTACTCTTTTCTCTTTGTTAAACTCTGTGTTTTTCTTATCTATACTTAACAACTGACAAAACCTTTAACAAAATAAAAACTGATAACTTTTAAAAAAAACGGATAACAACGTATATTCTCTAATTAAACCATCGGTTATAAAAATTCAAAAGCCATAAGGCTTGTTTGGCAAAACAAAATTGAAATAACTCATTATTTCCAACCAAAGGTCATAAGGCCTTGTTTGGTTTGATGGAAATAAAAACTCTTTCTATTTATTTTAATAATCCATTATACTATATAGTTTTAATTGTGACACTTTTAATTTAATTGAACTTATTATTAAATAAATTCAATTAAACCTTACCAACTTAAATAATAGTACCATTTAACCAATAATAATAACACCAAATAAATTATCTCATTTAAATAAATTCTTTATTCAAATAAATCATTTAATCATCTAATTTAATTATTAAATTAAAATAATTACATCAAACCACATACAAATAACATTTAACAAAAATTCTTTCACCATAACTTATAAATTATTTATTTTACTCAATAAATAAATTAATAAAAATATCAATAAATATTTTTATTTAATCACAAAAATTGCATTCGTTACATCTTTCCCTCCTTAACAAGATTCTGTCCCCAGAATCATAACGCAACTAATTCGTCCGTTACATTCTCCCCTCCTTACAAGGATTCTGTCCCCAGAATCGCGATACAAAGATTAAGTAAATAATTCAGGATAATTTTGCATCATTTTCTCTTCGAGTTCCCACGTAGTTTTTTCAGCACTGTGGTTCCTCCAAATTACCTTAACAGAAGGTATCACTTTATTTCTGAGAACCTGTTCTTTCCTGTCTACTATCTATACAGGTATCTCTTCATATGATAAATCTTTCTCAAACTGTTTCGGTTCATATTCGATGACATGATTATAATCGGACTTATACGGTCGTAGCATCGATATGTGGAAGACATTGTGAATGTGGTCTAACTCGGGAGGTAAAGCTACCTCATAAGCCACCTCGCCTACTCGTTTCAGTACCTCGAAGGGTCCAATAAATCGTGGACTGAGTTTACCCTTTTTACCAAATCTGATTTTCCCTTCCAGGGAGATACTTTGAGGAACACAAAGCTCCCGACTTCAAATTCGCGATTTTGACGATGTTGATCTGCATATTTCTTTTGCCTATCTTGAGCAGCTAACAATCGGGCTCTTATCACCTTGACAATTTCAGCAGTTTGTTGTACCAGCTCAGGTACCAATAGGCGACGTTCACCAACCTCGTCCCAACACAACGGAGTTCTGCACTTCCTTCCATACAACGCTTCATATGGCGGCATTCCAATACTCGCGTGATGACTATTGTTATAGGCGAACTCGACCAGAGGTAAATGATCATCCTAGTTACCTTTAAAATCCATGATGCATGCCCGAAGCATATCCTCCAACGTTTGAATTGTTCTTTCGCTCTAGCCATCGGTTTGAGGATGGTAGGCTGTACTCATTCTCAACTGCGTCCCCAAACAAGCTTGCAGACTCTTCCAAAATTTTGATGTGAATCGTGGATCTCTGTCTGACACAATTGATACTGGAACACCATGCCTCGAAATAATTTCCTTGATGTATAACTTTGCCAGCTGATCCAAAGTGAATCTAATTTTGATTGGCAAGAAATGCGCTGATTTCATCAATCTGTCAACTATAACCCATATTGCGTCATAACCCTTCTGAGTAGTTGGAAGCCCTACCACGAAGTCCATCGTGATATGCTCCCACTTCCATTCTGGTATCTCCAAGGGCTATAACAAACCACTTGGTCGTTGATGCTCTGTTTTAACTCTCTAACAAGTTAAGCACTTCGCAACACATTCAGCAACCTCTCTTTTCATATTTGGCCACCAGAAATGTTGATGAAGATCCTGGTACATCTTTGTACTTCCCGGGTGTATCGAAAATCGTGAGCTATGAGCTTCGTTCAAAATCTCCTCTCTGATCTCCAGCACTAACGGAACCCAGATTCTGCCTTCAAATCTCAGCAACCCTTTGGTGTCGATTTTATATTTAAGCTCTTCTCCCTCAAGCACTCTTTTCCATATCTTAATACACTCCTCATCCTGGAGTTGTGCTTCCTTCACTTTTTCCACCAAAGTTGGTTGGGTTTCCAGATGAAACAATTTTTCATTAGGTTCTGCCAGAACTTTCACCTCTAACTCCAATTTAGCCATTTCTGCTACAAGCTTCTCCTGAGCAGTTAACAAAAATAATTTCTCTCGACCTTTTCTACTCAAAGCGTCGGCAACCACATTAGCCTTCCCTGGATGGTATAGAATTTCACAATCATAATCTTTGATCAATTCTATCCATCTTCTCTGTCGCATATTCAAATCCTTCTGTGTGAAAATATACTTCAGACTTTTATGGTCTGTATATATTTCACACTTCTCCCCATAGAGATAGTGCCTCCAGATTTTCAGAGCAAACACCACAGCTGCTAACTCCAAATCATGGGTCGGATACCCTTTTTCATAGTTTTTTAGTTGGCGCGATGCATATACAATAACCTTACCATTCTGCATAAGCACACAACCAAGTCCTTTATGTGATGCGTCACTATATACTACATAATTCGCTGTGTCATCTGGGAAAGACAACACAGGTGCCGTACTTAATCTCTTCTTCAATTCTTGGAAGCTCTCTTCACACTTCTCCGTCCAAACGAACCTCACTGATTTTCTTGTTAAATTCGTCAACGGAGTGGCGATCCTGGAGAAATCTTGAATAAAACGCCTGTAGTAACCTGCCAAACCTAAGAAACTCCTCACTTCTGACGGTGTTTTCGGTTGATCCCAGTTCATCACAGCTTCCACTTTCGCTGGATCCACTGAAATCCCGTCTTTATCAATAACATGTCCAAGGAATTGAACACGCTCTAACCAAAATTCGCACTTCAAAAATGTTGCATACAATTTCTCCTTCCTTAACGCCTCCAATGTCACCCTCAAATGCTCCACGTGTTCTTCCTGAGTTTTAGAGTAAACCAAAATGTCGTCTATGAATACCACTACAAACTTATCCAAAAATGGTTTGAATACTCTATTCATTAAGTCCATGAATGCTGCAGGCGCATTCGTTAAACCAAATGACATGACCAAAAACTCATAGTGACCATATCTAGTTCGAAATGCTATCTTTGGTATGTCTTCCTTTCTCACTTTCAACTGATGGTACCCACTTCACAGATCTATCTTTGAAAAATATCTTGCTCCCTTTAATTGATCAAACATGTCATCAATCCTTGGCAACGGATACTTGTTTTTAATCGTGACCTTGTTCAACTCTCTATAATCAATGCAAAGACGCATTGACCCGTCCTTCTTCTTGACGAATAACACCGGCGCTCCCCACGGCGAAACGCCCGATTGGATATACTTTTTATCCAACAACTCTTGCAATTGCACCATCAACTCCTTCATTTCTACCGGAGCCATTCGGTACGGGGCTTTTGATATAGGGGTTGTACCCAGTGCTAGATCAATTACAAACTCAATTTCCCTATCTGGCGGTAATCCTGGCAAATCATCAGGAAACACGTCTGCAAAATCCCTAACTACTGGTATCTCCTCCAGCTTTGCACCCACCTTTCGGGTATCGACTATGTAGGCTAGATATCCTACACATCCTTGTCTCAACATCTTTCTGGCCTGCATCATCGTCAGATAACTCGTTTGTCTAGGCGACTTGCTGCCATAAAACACTACCTTTGACGGAGTCTTAAAATTTACACACTTCTTTTGACAGTCAATAACTGCCCCATGGTTGAACAACCAATCCATTCCCAAAATAACGTCAAACTCCCCAAGACGAATTGGGATTAAGTTTACTGTCATTACATGACCCTTAATATCTATCTGACAGTTCTTGTGGACAAACTTAATAGGAATCACTTCCCTGTTCATAATTTCTATATTCATGGGGTAATCTAATTCTTCCTGAGGTAACCCTAATTTCTTAGCAAAATCATCGGATATAAATGAGCAAGTAGCACCCGAGTCAAACAATGCATAAGCATTAACATTATTGATTGGAATGATACCTGACACTACATCTTTTGACTGCACATCATCCTGCACCGTCATGTTGAATGTTCGAGCGGTAGGTCGATTGGGCTGTGCCGGTCCTGTGATAGTAAGATTGCCACCACTGCTGTTTCCTTTTCCTGCACTGGCTCCACCTGTAGTTGCTTTCTTAGGGCAGTCTCGGGAAAAGTGATCCTTCGACCCGCAGTTGAAAACATGCGCCCTTCTTCGGACTAGGGCAATTCGGTGCGATATGACCCTCCTGTCCGCAGTTAAAGCATACCCTCTTACCCTTCAAACAAACACCCACATGGCTCTTTCCGTAGTTACTGCATGCCTCTATCTTCTTTTTCTAATTACCCTGCTGACTTCCCGCAGAGTTATTATCACTCCACTTCCTCTTTTGACTGCTGCCCCCCATGGCTACCACTTGCCTTGTTCTCACTTTCATTCTTCTTCTTCCTCTGCTCCTGATTATACTTGGACAGAGCATCACTACCTCCTTCAGTGATAATTGCCTTTTCCAAAACTGCCGCAAATGAGTTTAATTGAAACATCGAAACCCGACTATACAGCCAGGGCTTCAGTCCCTGCTCAAATCTTCTAGCCTTTCGCTCATCTGTGTTGACCTGATATGGTGCAAACCTCGCCAACTCATTAAATTTTGCAGCATACTCAAGTACCGTCATAGTACCTTGCTTCAACTCTAGAAACTGCACCTCCATTTGGTTCTGCGCACTTGCCGGAAAATAGGTCTCGAAAAATATTTCCTTAAATCGCTCCCATGGAATAATCCCTTGGCCACCTCGAGTCTTATTTGCTTGCCACCAGTAGCTTGCTTCTGACTTGAGCATGAATGTTGCAAATGCCGTCTTCTGGTCCTCGTTGACCCTAGCGACATCAAACACCTTCTCCATCTCCATGACCCAGGTTTGTGCCTCAATCGGATTCAGAGACCCTTGAAATTCTGGGGGTCCAACAGCCTTGAAATCTTTAAAGGTCGTGGCCTGAGCTTGGGGTTGATTGGAAAATGCTCCCGTTAGCAGATTCACTAGCTGCTGCATTGGATTAGCGTTAACTTCTTCATTGTTATTGGTGGATCCCTCAGGGGTCTGTTGACGGGTTTGTCTTCTTGGCGGCATTTTACTGTTAAAAATTTACGCTATTAGATTATTACTCAATTACTTAAACATTTAAGTCTTAACTTAAACATTTATAAACAACACTTAACACATAGCACATCTAATAAACTTTCGCATTTTTATTCATTTACTGCTTCAAAACATAATAGAAATAGCATCGTAGTTATTTACATCATCTATCCTGACATCATAAAATTCCAGGATTACATCATTATTTTATCCCATTATATAAAACTGGGATTTATAATTTATTAACTTCATAAATTTTCATACTAGCATATCTAATCATTATCTACGATGACATCCCACGACGCACAGCTTCCTTGCGTTTCTGCTCCATAATACGAGTCACCATCCTTCGATCCACCATATCTGGATGACGATGAACTCGATCCAGAGCTCTATCTACTGTGGTGTGAAAAATATACTCCATCTCATCAATCTTGGCCTTCTTTGACCGCACCTCACATTCAACACGATCTGCGCGGTTAGCCTCCCTCAACCAAGCAGTTTCAGCTCTCGCCCGCTTAGCTGACTCATCTTTCAACTCATCTTGTACAATTTCATTCCTGGCTATCAATTGTCCTCGTCGATACTCAGACTGTGCTAGCCACTGCTCAACCTCTGCAAGACGTGATGAAAGGTCTTGGATCTCAGCATCCTTCTGCTCTAGAGCGGCTTCCACAACCTGTTCTCCTAACTCCTCCTTTTCGCTCTCCACATGAACCAGCTTCCACTCCACGTCCCCAAGACGTATATCGAGCTCCTCAATCTCACTGTTCTTCTGCTCCAAAGCAGTCTGTCGCTGAGCCAGCTGCCCCTCTAACTCCTCCACTCTGTCTTGCAACTCTATGTTGCGGTCATACACATGCTCGTACATCTGAACACCTAAGGAGGTTAGTGATATCTCCTCAGGGTCCTCCTCCTCCTCAACCTCCTCCGGATCCTCCTCAGGATCAGTCTCAGGCTCATACTCGGGACTTGCAACTATAATCAATGGGGATGGCTCCTCCTCCCTAGCCTTTAATTACTACTCGATAATACTCGCGAGCACATAAGTTTGCTATCAAATAAGCACATAACACATAATCATTTTATTATCTTTCATGAATTTCCGTAATTCATTCCTTAGAACTCGATAAGAGTTTATTACCACTATATTCTCTATCTTCTAAAAGGCTACTACCCTAAGATTTTCCCACCTAAAGGTTCATAACCTATCAGCTCTGATACCAACCTGTGACACCCCCAAATCCGGGTACTTCAACTCCACAGATTTGGTGTTCACTATTCCATACATTCAATACGAACTACCCATGATTAAGATAATATAAATAAACCGAATAAAACATCTTCCCACAAAAGGGGTTACATCTCCAATCTCATAATCAAACAAATCCCAGGTTATCTAACCTCTATTACATCAATGCGGAATAAAAACATAAAATTTAAATAAGTCTTTAGCAAAGAACTAAAACAAATAAACTAAACATCTTCATTTGCTCATCTTGCCCTTTGCCCTTGCTAGTAGACGGCTCATTTGACTTCTCAGCCTTAGCTGCAATGTATTTAATGCAAGAGTGAGCAAGCAATTGCCCACAAGTATGGAAATAAGATTAAGGGAGAAAAACTTGCTCAATGTAAAAGTAATAAATTGAGATAAGGAACTTGCCTCGTGCGTAGATTACAAATTTAAATAATTCTCGTTCCTTATTCGACCTATACATTTCGATTATAAGATAATAATCAGTTACAGAACATATATATTTTAAGTCTCGTTCTTATTCTATTTTATTATAACATCTCGATTGACAATTGATAATCATCAAGTACTTGTTTAACAACCATCTTGGTATCTTATTAGTCATTTTATACCTTTATATAAGTTTTAAACATGCACACAGCAACATAACATTATCACAAAACAAATAAATAAATTTTAATTTAATTTTTTTTTAATAACTGTTCCACCGCCGGGGCGGTGAATTTCTTAACGAAATCGTCGCCGGGGCGACAAACATAGTTCAAATATGCCGTCGGGGCGACAAGGCCGTCGGGGCGACAAGGCCGCCGGGGCGACAAGGCCGTCGGGGTGATATTTCTAGCTCATTTCTACCGTCGGGGCGGTAAACGCGACTGGCACCTTCTACAGTTCGCGAACCAGTGAAAACTTAGGCCAAATTTGGCCAAAATTTTCCGAATTCTACCATCCAATACATAATTTAAACTTACCCAGACATCAAATATGCTAGAAAACAATTAGCCAACATGTTTCTAACTAATTTAGCCATTATAAGCACATAATCAATCAATTAAAACCCAAAAATTCACTGTTTATACAAATATTCATATTTTAGCCATTTTAATGAAATCAAACACTGTGAATTCATCTTTCAACCATTTTAATCCATTCTACTTGCATTCTTTTTGTTTTTCATTTTCTAATCATAACCAAAGTCAATTTACCATTTAACAATCAAATTGAACACCAATTTTCATACATATATGCCATACATGAAATAAGACTCTGTAAAACCAAAAACTTCATTCTAAAGCATGATTTTATGGATAAACTCATTCAAATTAATCTATAATCATCATATAATCCCTAATACATGCTTAGAATCAATTATAATCAAATAATTCATGTATTTAGCATATGAATTCATACACAGAAAAATAGAAATCATATACAGAGAAATAGAATAATAAAAATACAGTGTAGAACAAAACTAACAAGAATTATACCTTCTAATTCTTAGAAAGCTCCTTTGTTTTAAGAATTTCTTTCTCAAATCTTCAAGCTCCTCTCTTAATTCACAAAACTCTCAATTTTTTTCTCTTCTTCTATGTATTTTCTCTTCTTCTCTTTTCTCTTTGTTAAACTCTGTGTTTTTCTTATCTATACTTAACAACTGACAAAACCTTTAACAAAATAAAACTGATAACTTTTAAAAAAAACTGATAACAACGTATATTCTCTAATTAAACCATCGGTTATAAAAATTCAAAAGCCATAAGGCTTGTTAGGCAAAACAAAATTGAAATAACTCATTATTTCCAACCAAAGGTCATAAGGCCTTGTTTGGTTTGATGGAAATAAAAACTCTTTCTATTTATTTTAATAATCCATTATACTATATAGTTTTAATTGTGACACTTTTAATTTAATTGAACTTATTATTAAATAAATTCAATTAAACCTTACCAACTTAAATAATAGTACCATTTAACCAATAATAATAACACCAAATAAATTATCTCATTTAAATAAATTCTTTATTCAAATAAATCATTTAATCATCTAATTTAATTATTAAATTAAAATAATTACATCAAACCACATACAAATAACATTTAACAAAAATTCTTTCACCATAACTTATAAATTATTTATTTTACTCAATAAATAAATTAATAAAAATATCAATAAATATTTTTATTTAATCACAAAAATTGCATTCGTTACAATCTCTTCATATGATAAATCTTTCTCAAACTGTATTGGTTCATATTCTATTACATGTTTATAATCAGGCTTATACGGTCGTAGCACCGATATGTGAAAAACATTATGAATGTGGTCTAACTCGGGAGGTAAAACTACCTCATAAGTCACCTCGCCTACTCGTTTCAGCACCTCGAAGGGTCCAATAAATCGCGGACTGAGTTTACCCTTTTTACCAAATCTGATTTTTCCTTTCCAGGGAGATACTTTGAGGAACACAAAACTCCCGACTTCAAATTCGCGATTTTGACGATACTGATCCGTATATTTCTTCTGCCTGTCTTGAGCAGCTAACAATCTGGCTCTTATCACCTTGATAATTTCAGCAGTTTGTTGTACCAGCTCAGGTCCCAATAGGCGACGTTCACCAACCTCGTCCCAACATAACGGAGTTCTACACTTTCTTCCGTGCAAAGCTTCATATGGCGGCATTCCAATACTTGCGCGATAGCTATTGTTATAGGCAAACTCGACCAGAGGTAAATGATCGTCCCAGTTACCTTTAAAATCCATGATGCACGCCCGAAGCATATCATCCAACGTTTGAATTGTTCTTTCGCTCTGGCCATCGGTTTGAGGATGGTAAGCTGTACTCATTCTCAACTGCATCCCCAAACAAGCTTGCAGACTCCTCCAAAATTTTTATGTGAAACGTGGATCTCTGTCTGACACAATTGATACTGGAACTCCGTGCCTCGAAATAATTTCCTTGACGTATAATTTGGCCAGTTGATCCAGAGTGAATCTGATTTTGATAGGCAAGAAATGTGCTGATTTCGTCAGTCTGTCCACTATGACCCATATTGCGTCATAACCCTTCTGAGTAGTTTGGAAGCCCTACCACGAAGTCCATCGTGATATGCTCCCACTTCCATTCTGGTATCATCTCCAAGGGCTTGTAACAAACCACTTGGTCGTTGATGCTCTGCTTTGACCCTCTAACAAGTGAGACACTTCGCAACACACTCAGCAACCTCTCTATTCATGTTTGGCCACCAAAAATGTTGTCGAAGATCCTGATACATCTTTGTACTTCCCGGGTGTATCGAAAATCTTGAGCTATGAGCTTCGTTCAAAATCTCTTCTCTGATCTCCAGCACTGACGGAACCCAAATTCTGCCTTCCAATCTCAGCAACCCTTCGGTGTCGATTTTGTATTTAAGCTCCTCTCCCTCAAGCACTCTTTTCCGTATCTTAACACATTCCTCATCCTGAAGTTGCGCTTCCTTCACTTTTTCCACCAAAGTTGGTTGGGTTTCCAGATGGAACAATTTTTCATTAGGCTCTGCCAGACCCTTCACCTCTAACTCCAATTTAGTCATTTCTGCTACAAGCTTCTCCTGAGCAGTTAACAAAAATAATTTCTCCCGACCTTTTCTACTCAAAGCGTCGGTAACCACATTAGCCTCCCTGGATGGTATAGAATTTCACAATCATAGTCTTTGATCAATTCTATCCATCTCCTTTGTTGCATATTCAAATTCTTCTGTGTGAAAATATACTTCAGACTTTTATGGTCTGTATATATTTCACACTTCTCCCTAGAGAGATAGTGCCTCCAGATTTTCAAAGCAAACACCACGGCTGCCAACTCCAAATCATGGGTCGGATACCCTTTTTTATAGTCTTTTAGTTGGCGCGATGCATATGCAATAACCTTACCATTCTGCATAAGCACACAACCAAATCCTTTATGTGATGCGTCACTATACACCACAAAATTTCCTGTATCATCTGGCAAAGACAACACAGGCGCCGAGCTTAGTCTCTTCTTCAGTTCTTGGAAGCTGTCTTCGCACTTCTCCGTCCAAACGAACTTCACTGATTTTCTTGTTAAATTCGTCAACGGAGTGGCGATCCTGGAGAAATCTTGAATAAAACGCCTGTAATAACCTGCCAAACCTAGGAAACTTCTCACTTCTGATGGTGTTTTCAGCTGATCCCAGTTCATCACAGCTTCAACTTTAGCTGGATCCACCGAAATCCCGTCTTTATCGATAACATGCCCAAGTAATTGAATACGCTCCAACCAAAATTCGCACTTTGAAAATTTTGTATACAATTTCTCTTTCCTCAACGCCTCCAATGTCACCTTCAAGTGTTCCACGTGTTCTTCCTGAGTTTTGGAATATACCAAAATATCGTCTATGAATACCACTACGAATTTATCCAAAAATGGTTTAAACACCCTATTTATTAAATCCATAAACGCTGTAGGTGCGTTTGTTAAACCAAATGACATAACCAAAAACTCATAGTGACTATATCTAGTTCGAAATGCCGTCTTTGGTATGTCTTCCCTTTTCACCTTTAACTGATGGTACCCACTTCGCAGATCTATCTTTGAAAAATATCTCGCTCCCTTCAATTGGTCAAACAGGTCATCGATCCTTGGCAACAGATACTTGTTTTTAATCGTGACCTTATTCAATTCTCTATAATCAATGCAAAGACGCATTGATCTGTCCTTCTTGAGGAATAACACCGACGCTCCCCACGACGAAACACTCGGTTGAATATACTTTTTATCCAGCAACTTTTGCAATTGCACCATCAACTCCTTCATTTCTACCGAAGCTATTCGGTATGGGGCTTTTGATATAGGAGCTGTACCCGGTGCTAAATCAATTACAAACTTTATTTCCCTATCTGGCGGTAATCCTGGCAAATCATCAGGAAACACATCCGCAAAATCCCCAACTACCGGTATCTCCTCTAGCTTTGCACTCATCTTTCGTGTATCGACTATGTAGGCTAGAGATCCTATACATCCTTGTCTCAACATCTTTCTGGCCGGCATCATCGTCAGACAACTTGTTTGTCTAGGCGACTTGCTGCCATAAAACACTACCTTCGACGGAGTCTTAAGATTCACACACTTCTTTTGAGAGTCAATAACTGCCCCATGGTTGAACAACCAATCCATTCCCAAAATAACGTCAAACTCCCCAAGACGAATTGGAATTAAATTTACTGTCATCACATGACCATTAATGTCTACCTGACAGTTCTTGTGGACAAACTTAACAGGAACCACTTCCCTATTAGCAATATCTATATTCATAGGGTAATCTAACTCTTCCTGAGGTAACTCTAATTTCCTAGCAAAATCATCGGATATAAATGAACAAGTAGCACCTGAGTCAAATAATACGTAAGCATTTATACTATTGATCGGAATGATACCTGACTCTACATCCTTTGACTGCACAGCATCCTGCACTGTCATGTTGAATGTTTGAGCGGTAGGTCGATTGGGCTGCGTCGGTCCTGTGATAGTCAGATTGCCACCACTGTTGTTCCTCTTTCCTGCACTAGCTCTACCTGTAGCTTTCTTAGGGCAATCCCGAGCAAAGTGATCCTTCGACCCGCAAATAAAACATGTGCCCTTCTTCGGACTAGGGCAATTCGGTGCGATATGACCCTCCTGACCGCAGTTAAAGCACACTCTCTTACCCTTCAAACAAACACCCACATGGCTCTTTCCGCAGTTACTGCATACCTCCACCTTCCTTTTTTGACTTCCCTGCTGATTGCCACCAGAGTTACTATCACTCCACTTTCTCTTTTGATTGCTGCCACCATGGCTAGCACTTGCTTTATTATCATTTTCACTTTTCTTTTTCTTCTGCTCTTGATTGTATTTAGACAGAGCATCACTCCCTCCTTCAGCGATTATTGCCTTTTCTAATACTGCCGCAAATGAATTCAGTTGGAACATTGAAACTCGGCTATACAGCCAGGGCTTCAGTCCCTACTCAAACCTTCTAGCCTTTCGCTCATCCGTGTTGACTTGATATGGCGCAAACCTTGCCAACTCATTGAATTTTGTAGCATACTCAGGCACCGTCATGGTACCTTGCTTCAATTCCAGAAATTGCACCTCCATTTGATTTTGCGCGCTTGCCGGAAAGTAGGTCTCGAAAAACATCTCTTTAAATCGCTCCCACGGTATTATCCCTTGCCCGCCTCGGGTTTTATTAGCTTGCCACCAGTAACTTGCTTCTGATTTGAGCATAAATGTTGCAAATGCAGTCTTCTGGTCCTCGTTGACTCTAGCGACATCAAACACTTTCTCCATCTCCATGACCCAGGTTTGTGCCTCGATCGGATTCATAGACCCTTAAAATTCTGGGGGTCCAACAGCCTTGAAATCTTTAAAAGTCGTGGCCTGAGCTTGGGGTTGATTCGAAAATGCTCCCGTTAGCAGATTTACCAGTTGCTGCATTGGATTAGCGTTGACATCTTCGTTGTTATTGGTGGATCCCTCAGGGGTCTGTTGACGGGTTTGTCTTCTTGGCGGCATCTTACTATCAAGAATTCGCGCTATTAGATTATTACTCAATTACTTAAACATTTAAGTCTCAATTTAAACGTTTATAAACAACACTTAACACATAGCACATCTGATAAACTTTCGCATTTTATTCATTTACTGCTTTAAAACATAATAAAAATAACGTCATAGTTATTTACATCAAATCATCTATCCTGACATCATAAAGTTCCAGGATTACATCATTATTCTATCCCATTATATAAAACTGGGATTTACAACTTATTAACTTCATAAATTTTCATACTAGCATATCTAATCATTATCTACAATGACATTCCACGGCGCACAGCTTCCTTACGTTCCTGCTCCATAATACGAGTCACCATCCTTCGATTCACCATATCTGGATGACGATGAACTCGATCCAGAGCTCTATCAACTGTGGTGTGAAAAATATACTCCATCTCATCAATCTTGGCCTTCTTTGACCGCACCTCACACTCAACACGATCTGCGCGCGGGTATCCTCTCTCCACCAAGCGTTTTTAGCTCTAACCCACTTAGCTGACTCCTCTTTCAATTCATCTCGTACAATTTCATTCCTAGCCAACAACCGGCCTCGTCGGTACTCAGACTGAGCTAGTCTCTGCTCGACCTTTGCAAGACGTGATGAAAGGTCTTGGATCTGGACATCCTTCTGCTCTAGAGCGGCTTGACATTCCACGACTTGATTTTCTAACTCCTCCTTTTGGCTCTCTTCATGAACCAGCTTCCACTCCACGTCCCCAAGACATATATCGAGCTCGTCAATCTCATTGTTCTTCTGCTCTAAGACAGTCTGTCGCTCAGCCAGCTGCCCCTCTAACTCCTCCACTCTATCTTGCAACTCTATGTTGTGGTCATACACCTGCTCGTACATCTGAACACCTAAGGAGGTTAGTGATATCTCCTCAGGGTCCTTCTCCTCCTCCTCCTCCTCAACCTCCTCCGGATCCTCCTCAGGATCAGTCTCAGGCTCATACTCGGGACCTGCAACTATAATCAATGGGGATGGCTCCCTCTGCACTAGCTGCTCCCGAACTACATGAACATCCCGGGGCTCCTCCTCCCTAGCCTGGCTGGGTTCTCCTCTATCAGTCATCCTGACAACAAAATTTTAAGTTTTAATTACTACTCGATAATACTCGCGAGCACATAAGTTTGTTATCAAATAAGCACATAGCACATAATCATTTTATTGTCTTTTATGAATTTTCGTAATCCATTCCTTAGAACTCGATAAGAGTTTATCACCACTAAATTCTCTATCTTCTAAAAGGCTACTACCCTAAGGTTTTCCCCACCTAACGGTTCATAACCTATTGGCTCTGATACCAACCTGTGACACCCCCAAATCCGGGTACTTCAACTCCACAGATTTGGTGTTCACTATAGCATGCATTCATTACTAACTACCCATGATTAAGATAATATAATTAAACTGAATAAAACATCTTCCCACAAAAGGGGTTACATCTCCAATCTCTTAAATAAACAAATCCCAGGTTATCTAACCTGTAACGAATGCAAATTTTGTAATTGAATAAAAATATTTATTGAGTTATATAAATATTTTTATTAATTTATTAAGCTAAATAAATAATTTATTAAGTTTTTGTGGAATGGGTATATGTTAAGTTTAATAATGTTAAATGTTATTTGAATGTGATTTGTTATGTTTATTCTAATTTAATTTAATAATTGAATTAGATGATGAAAAGGTTTATTTGAATAAATGATTTAATTGAATAAGAGAATTTATTTGGTATTATTGTTATTTGTTAAATGAAATTATTAATTTAGTTTAGTAAGGTTTAATTGAATTTATTTAATAATAAGTTCAATTAAATTAGAAGTGTGACATTTTAAACTATATGTTATAATGATTTATTAAAATAAATGGAAGGAGTTTTAATTTAGTTTTTCCAAACAAGGCCTTGTGACATTTGGTTGGAAATAATGGGTTATTTTAATTAGTATTTGCCAAACAAGCCTTAGAGGCTTTTGAATTGTGTAACTGATGAGTTAATATTAGAATACGTTATTATCAGTTTTTATATTTTTGTTAAAGCTTATCAGTTGTTAAGGAAAAGAAAACAAACACAGAGTTTTAAAGAAAAAGAAAAGAAAAGAACAGAGCTGGAGAGAACTCTGCGAATTTGAGGGTTGAGAGAAAAGAGAGAATTGAGAAGGAGAGTTTGGAAATTGAAGGTAGAATTTCTAGAACCCAAGGAGTTTAATCAAAGCAATAGAAGGTATAATTCTTTTCCTCTTTGTTTTACTTTACTGTTTATGGTTTTCTAGTTTTCTGTAAGTGAACTCAATTGCTCAAAAGATGAAATATTTGATATAAATGTTAGAAAGCATGTGTTAGATGATTATGTGATGATTATAGATTAATTTGAATGATTAATCCATGAAATCATGTTTTGGAATTGAGTTTTTAGTTTTTACAGAGTTTTATTTCATGAATGGTTAATATGTATAAAATTGATGTTTAATTTGATTATTAATTGGTTAATTGATAATTGTTTATGACTATATGATGAAAAACAAGAATAATGCAAGAAGAATGGTTTTAATTGATTGAAAGATGAAGTTACAGAGCTTAGTTTCATAAAAATGATTAAAACATGAATAAATTGTTTAACAATGAAATTCTTGGGTCTAAATTGGTTGTTTATGTGTTAGAATGATTAAAATGTTTAGAAAACATGTTGGGTAATTGTTTTCTAGCATATTTGATGTCTGGGTAAGTTTAAATTATGTATTGGATAGTAGAATTCGGAAAATTTGGCCAAAATTGGCCTAAGTTTTCACTGTTCGCGAACTGCAGGAGCCGATTGTCGAGTATCTTGCCCCGACGAGAAAATGTAAAGGAAATCTTCGCCCCGGCGAAGTCTCACCCTGGCGAGATTTTTGTGCTGTAAATTCCCGCCCCGGCGAGAAAGTTTAAAAGGGAATTCTCGCCCCGGCGAGAATCACTGCTGGATAAAATTTTTTTATTTATTATTTTGTTTTCTTTTCTTGGTAGTTATGATATATCATTTTATGCAGGATTAAATTTATTAAGTGACTAATGAATTGCCAAGATGGTTGTTAAACTAGTACTTGTTGATTATGGTATATAAAATGAGATATTATAATAAAATGAGATAAAGAGCAAACCTAAAATACTTTTAATCTTGTGACTAATTGTGTTACCATTTTATAATTAAAATATATAGGTTGTTTAAGGATCGTGAATTACTTAAATTTGTAATCTACGCTTGAGGCAAGTTCCTTATCTCAACTTATTACTTTTACGTTGAGCAAGTTTTCCTATCTCAAACTTGTTATTTTATTTAAAGCGAGTTTAATATCATTGAGCAAGAATATTTACCTTAGCTTATTGTTATTCAAGCAATGTTGTTGACATGATTAAATGCTAAAGCTTTATTCCAGTTGTTTATTGTTCGATCATTGATCGTTATTCAAAACTTTGAACATAATTTCTATTGTTTGACTTTATTGATGAGTTAGACTAGCAAACCCTTATTGATTCAGCTAGTCCTTAGTTGATGAGCGATTTCAAAGACTTAGAATATTTTTTTTTATTCTTGTTCCAAACCAAGTTTCTTTTGGTACGGATTCAGACGATAAACTGAGATGAACAACCCTAATATAGGGGATTACTTACGCGACAGCGTTAAAACGTTTGTGCACAATACATTGTACAAAGGGCTGATCCCCCTGAGTACGAGATGTTGGTCCATAGTCCTATATGACTGTTAAAAGTTGCAGTAGAAATACCTGTTAACCTAGGACATAGTTCGAGGTCTTGTGACCCTCAGATATAATTTCTAAATCTTGAAATCTATTTTTCTTTGAATCGAGCATTCAAACGAGCTTTTAGACTTTGATCATTTATTGACTGAGATTCAGAAAACTATTATTCCTCAGTTGAAATCCATTTCATTTAAATATTATTGTTATCGTACTTGTGAGCAATTGTTTGCTCACTCTTGCATTAATCATTGTAGCTTAGCCAGAAAAGCAGGACGAACCGTCCACGAGTAAAGGCAAGGGCAAGATGCCAAAGTAGCAAAAGATTTATTATTCATTTGATGTTTATTTGTATCAAAGACTTGTTTTAAATTATGTTTTCTTTCCGCAGTGATGTAATAAGGTTAAGATAACCTGAGATTTGATTGTTTAAGAGTTTGGTGATGTAACCCAATTTTTGGAAGATGTTTCATTAAGTTTATTTAATTGTCATTTTATTGGGTAGTTAGTTTTGAATATATGTTATAGTGAACACCAAATCAGTGGGAATTAAGTACCTGGATTTGGGGGTGTCACATAACCTCTATTACATTAATGCGGAATAAAAACATAAAATGTAAATAAGTTTTGTTACAAATAAACATCAAGTGGATAGTAAATCCCTTGCTACTTTGGCATCTTGTCCTTGCCTTTACTCGTGGACAGTTCGTCCGACTTCTCTGTCTTAGCTGCAATGTTTAATGCAAGAGTGAGCAAACAATTGCCCACAAGTATGATAATATTTATAATTGAGTAATCAATGAAATAGATTTCAACCAAGGTATAATGGTTTTTCTGAATTCAATCAATAACTAGTCAAGATCTGAAAGCTCAATAAAAAGCTTAGCTCAAGAATTGAATATAGATTCAGGATTAAAAGTGTATCTGAGGGTCACAAGACCTCGAACTATGTCCTAGGTTATCAAGTATTTCTACCGTAACCTTTAACAGTCTTATAGACTATGGACCATCCATCTCGTACTCAGGGGGATCAGCCCTTTGTACAATGTATTGTGCACAAACATTTTAACGCTGTCGCGTAATTAATCCCCTATATTAGGGTTGTTCATCTCAGTCTAGCATCAGAATCCGTACCAAAAAGAACTTGGTTCGGAACAATTATTAAAATATTCTAAGTCTTTAGAACGCTCATCAACTAAGGACTAGCTGAATCAATAATGGTTTGCTAGTCACTAAAGCATTTGATTCATCAATGAAGTTGTACAATGGAATTTATAATCAAAGTCTGAATAATGATCAATGATCGTATAACAAATGACTTGAATAATACGTAGGTACTTGACATGATAACAACCTTGCTTGAATAACAATAAGCTAAGATTAATAAGTTGGCTCAATGAAATTAAACTTGCTTTAAACGAAATAATAAGATTAAGGGTGAAAAACTTGCCTCGAGCGTAGATTACAGATTTAAATAATGCACGTCCCTTAATCACCCTATACATTTTGATTACAAAACGATAACGATAATTAGTTACAGATTCATATACATTTTAAGTCTCGTTCTTACCCTATTTTATTGTACCATCTCGATTGACATTCGATATTCCACAAATATTTGCTAACAACCCTCGTGGTATCTCATTGGTCATTTAATACCTCAATATAGGTCTTAAACATACATATAACAACATAGCAATATCACAAAACAAATAAATAAATTTTAATATTTTTTTTTCAGTTACTGTTCCACCACCGCCGGGGCGGTGGATTTCTATACAAAACCGTCGCCGAGGCGAGGCTGTCGCCGGGGCGAGGAACAAAGTTCAAATATGCCGCTGGGGCGACAAGACCGCCGGGGCGAGACTTCCAGTTCATTTCTACCGCCGGGGCGGTAGACTCGACTGTCACCTTCTACAGTTCGCGAACTAGTGAAAACTTAGGCCAAATTTGGCCAAATTTCTCGAATTCTACCATCCAACACATAGTTTAAACATACCCAGATATCAAATACAGTATAAAACAATTACCCAACATGTTTCTAAACATTCTAACCATTATAATACACATAACCAACCAAATCGAACCAAAAATTCTCTGTTTAAAACCAAATATTCATGTTTTTAGAGCCATTTTAATAAAAATTAACCACTATAAACTCATCTTTCAACCATTTTAATCCATTCCACCTGCATTCTTTACGTTTTTATTATATAATCATAATCAAAT
The DNA here is from genome assembly GCA_034770075.1 of Aralia elata. Classification (NCBI taxonomy): domain Eukaryota; kingdom Viridiplantae; phylum Streptophyta; class Magnoliopsida; order Apiales; family Araliaceae; genus Aralia; species Aralia elata. The sequence goes on along the minus strand of CM068379.1, from coordinate 28,355,630 downwards.
GTCAATTTACCGATTAATAACCAAATTGAACATCAATTTTCATACATATACGCCATACATGAAAATAGAACTCTGTAAACCAAAAAAATCAATTTTAAAACATGCTTTCATGGATTAATTCATTTAAATTGGTTTATAATCATCATGAAATCATCTAATACTTGTTTACTATCAATCACATCAACTAATTCATGCTTTTAGCAAATAATTCACCTACATGAAACTAAAAACCATATACAGTGAAAACAAAACTATTAATAAAATTTAAAAGAGACTATACCTTCTATTGCCTAGAGAACTTGGTGACTTCTCTTTTGATTCTTCTCTCCAATCTCCAACCTCTTCTCTCAATTTCTCTCTATTCTTACTCTCTCTTTTTCTCTGAACTCTCAAGCTCTGCTCTTTCTTCTTCTTTTTTTTAACTGATGAACCTTATTTTAACGTACTCATACTTCAATTGATCAGTTGAGGAAATCAAGAGTTAGGCCATGTTTGGCCAACCTAAAAATAAAAAAAAATGGAATCCTAAAAGGCATAAGGCTTCGTTTGGCTGAATAAGAACAAAATAACCCTTTTTCCTAATCAAGGGTCACAAGGTCTTGTTTGTTAAAACAAAAACAAAACCCTTTCCATTTATTTTAATAAATCATTATATTATATTGTTTTAATCGTCACACTTCTAATTTAATTAAACTTATTATTAAATAAATTCAATTAAACCTTACTAATTAATTAATAATTCTATTTAACCAATAACAATAACACCAAATAAATTATCTTATTCAAATAAAGTATTTATTCAAATAAATCATTTAATCATCTAATTTAATTATTAAATTAAATTAGAATAATCGTATCAAATCACAATTGAATAACATTTAACATAAATTCTTTCACCATAACTTTATAAATTATTTAGTTTACTCAATAAATAAATTAATAAAAATATTTATATAACTCAATAAATATTTTTATTTAATCACAAAAATTGCATTCATTATAGGCAATCGGTGAACGACTATATCCATGGATAGTCCGATCATGTCTTCATGTGACCAAACAAAGACATCTTCATATTGGGTTAATAGTTTTGGTCATATTCATTTTTTTGGTCTGAGGTTAAATCTGAACCTATCTAGAGTTCTTTGGGATTGTCGGGGGTTCCGATGTTGAAGGTGGTGGTTTGTTCGAGGTTAGGTTTAGGTTTGTCTTCGACCCATCCTTTAATTTCCTCAAAAACTTCGTCATCATCCATCTCCTCATATTCAATCCCCAGCAAGTCGAAATCCAGTTCGATATCAAAATCGTATCCATCTCTGAAATTTGGACAATCATCAATAGGGCTAGAATTATTCAAATCGGAATACTTGACAACAAAACATAAATACTTATTATATATAAAACTAACCCCATCAGTTGGCACAATGGTTCAAATGACGCTCCGGGATGAGTCGTAGACCCGAACATCTTGGGATCGAATCCCACTTGCAATAATTGTTAAGGCAGAAATATTCATGGGGCCACGGACCCCCAGTGCAAGCTGGGAAGCAAACCCACACCGGTCCGGGTTGGGGAGATTAGTCCGATTGCGGTTGAGAAACTCCACATTATCAAAAAAAACTATTTTTTAATACATAAGCTCCTTTTGATAAGCGATAAACATAGCAAAGATATGCATAAAATAAAACAAGACAGAAATCTAGGCAAATAATAATGCCCCCCCCACACTTCTTGGGGCTTATAACCACTTCTCCCTAAATTTACCCTTTTTGGACTATCCTGGGCTCCACCGTCCAGTTATTGGTAGTCATACTGTCGTCAATGCTAGAAATGGAGGTCGCCTTCTTATCGGGGATATCTTCAATGATTGCCATGATTTGATCACCTCCTGACTGGTCACACTTCTGAGGGATGACCAAACAGGATCAATTGATGAAGGGAATGATCTCTTGACCTTTTAGCTGGTCGTCCTTCTCTACATCTTCCTTTCCTTTCTCTTGATCTCCTCCCTGACCTTGAAGGTCTGCATGTGAAACTTCTCCTCAAACTACTGTTGAATTTTTAGGAAGAACCTCTCGTTCTTGACCTTTTCTTTAGATGAAAAGAGCAGAATTTCCTCCTCCTCATCTAGGAGGGTTGGTGTAACGATCGGGAATTTTAATTTTCTTGTAACCCGAGTTTATGTGTGAATAAAGTGATTTTTATTTTTTATTTATATTATTATGTGTTATGTGCTTAAAGGTTACGTTATAACCTAGAATATGTGTATGTGTTGAATTTTACGTGTTGTTGTTCATTGGAGTGAATATATTGATTTCGTGAAAAATTACAGAATCACTATTCACGGGCACGTTTATTGAGGCACTATTCACGCCATAATATTTTGCGTCTTTTCCGACCTTAATAAATTTCATTAATATATGTGTGCGAAGTGATAATATTTTGCGTCTATTCAGATTTTCATTTTGAGACCCAATCATGTTTTTATTCGGTATCCAAAATGTATTATATGGTTGTTCCGAATATTTGGACAAACCCCATAATAATTATTTTTATGTGTCCCAATAATTTATGGGAGTACCCATTTTAATTTTGGGTAGAGTTATTTACTAAATTGGGTACAAAAGTGGGAGGATTTCGGATATATTTTTGTGTATTTGGGTATTTATTTTGGCTTGTTACTCCAAGAGGGAATCAACCCCCAATTTTAGACCAATCAAATGCAAGGAGGGAGAGCTTAGCCGGCAAGCCTCATGGAGCAACCAACCCACTCCCTTCATTCTCCCAAAATTACTCCTCCACTTCTCCCAAATCATTCAACTCCCAATCCATTCCACACTTCTCCCATCCCATCAGCAGATAAAGAGAGAGCTGCAAAGAAGGAAGAAGGAAGGAGAAAGAGTTCACCGGAAAAAGGGAATAGTCGCCGGAAAAGGGAAAAGTCGCCGGAAAAAGAAAGGAGGAAGAAGAAGAAAAGAATCCAAGCAAGAAGAACCCTCAAAATCAAGCCCAGCCGAGCTTCTTAACCTCTAGGAAGCATTTACAGAGGAAAACAACCAACCAAATCCATTCCATTCGATTTCTTGTTAAGTTTTTTAAGTTTTTCTTAGTTTTTGAGCTCTTAAGCTTGTGGGTCGGATTTATGGCGATTCTTGGTGTTTTTGTTTTGTTGTGATTGTTTGTAAATGTTGTTAAGAGGTTATATAAGCCATTAATATCATCAAAGTGAAACAAAAACGCAAGAAATCCTTACTTTGGCTTAATGGAGCAAGAACAATGGACAAAACATGGACTTTGGATGTTCGGACTATTTTAGAGGACTATAAAGCTATGATTTCTTGTTTGTTAATTTTGTTTGTTGTTATGGTATTGTAGTTCTATGGGTTACGAAGCTAACCCAGTTGGAATGGAGCAAAAAGGAGTTCAAACGAGTTCATAGTAATGATTTTTGTAAAACTTGTCAAGAACTTGAAGAACATAGTATGAACTTTGTATTTTGGCCTAAGATTTGGCCATATTAATGTTTATGGGTAATTCTAAATTTTTGATATGTTGTAGCCCCATAAGTTAGGAGTCCATAGAGTCCAGAATGGACTAATTTGCTTATGTATTGAAGGAGTTTTGGGGTTAGAGTGGCCGGAGGATGGAGTCGCGAACTGGGATCAAACCCAGAATCCGGCTACTGAAGAGTGACGCCGCAGCGTCACTCATAAGCCCTGCAGCTCACGCCGCAGTGAGGGGCAAGATGGGAAAAGACCGGGACTCACGCTGCAGCGTGAGATCCAAGCTCTAAGGCTCACGCCGCAGCTGAAGCCCTGTCATGTGAAAAGCACGGGTCTTGCGCCGCAACGTGGGAACTAGTATTAAGTGTCATGCCACAGTGCCAACCCCGTGTCCGACCTGGGTCAGGTCGGGTCAGACCTAATAAACCTTTCCAGCGGGTCCAACACTTATATTTTTGTACAATAATTAGACAAGTTAGTTATTTATATTTTGTTAAGCCTTAATTGCTTAATTATATGCTAAGTGTCAATCAAATCAGTGTTGTCTTAAGGCGTAAATTGACTAACCTGGTTGCAGCTTATGTTTGGCTTCTAGGGCGCGCTGCCCCCTTAGACCCCCCTGCTCACCGGCGAGCTGGGCAACCGCTCGCTCACCGGGGAGCGAGACCCTCGACTGGGTAGTCATAGGGCAATTAATGTGTTTTAATGATGCAACGTCTGTTTTGAACCTAGTCTTTATGTGGCTAATTGCTATACGAATATGTATTTACATGTGTAGGATATTAAGGAGCGTGTGTTGTAATATTGTAGTAGCGCACTAGGCAAGTTCTTCTTTAACCCTTATCTAACCCTTGTGTTGGGAAAATTTCTAAACCTTGTGCACTATTTTTATTTCATGCAAACAGGTATATTTTAGGCAAGTTTTCCTAACGCTTGTCTAACCCTTGTGTTGAGCAAGTTTCCTATCTTATACAAATGTTGTATATTGTTGCAAGTATTACTCCATTAAGCGAGTTTTTATCTTATTCAACATATTCTGGACAGATTCCTTTACTTCAAATCATTGTCATGTTGCAAGTACTCTTAGAATGAACTGTTAATCGTTCACGTTACCCAGCTATGCTTCAACGCATGTTATTAAAGCTTTCAAATTCTATATTCCATGAATTGCATAAGATAGATGTCAAAGCCAATTGTTTCGGCTAGACGTATGTTTAATCATCATTGTTGTTAAGTAAAGCTATCTGATCATATTGTTTGGTTTGGATTCCTATATAAAACTGAGATGAACAACCCTCATAGCAGGGGAAACAGTATGTATGTCGGGGGATCGACACGCGCACCGAACAGTATGTAAAAGGAGTTATGCATAACACCGGGTACATTAGGCTGATCACCTAGTGTATTAGTATGTTGGGTTATTAGATGAAATTCTGGTGATTCTAGTAAAAGTTCAGTGTCATGATGACCACTCAGTATAGAATATTTCCTCCATTTGGAAACATTGAAATCATTCGGTCCACAGAGGCCCTACAATTGTGTTAAGGAGATCATTCGTTGAGATTGTGCAAATTCTTGAGCTATCTTTTATTCTCTTGATTCTTGTAAGCTATAAAGTATTCATGTGATGATTCATGATTATTGTTATTATACTTGTTGAGCAAATTTGTTTCTCACCCTTGCTTTTCTTAAAATATTTCAGTTAGTGGAGCTCGTGGTGAAAGCTCAGGGAAGGATAAAGGCAAAGGCAAAGCTACTGATTAGCTTTGTACCGTTAAGATTACCATTTTGATTATGTATTAAGACTCATTGACTTTTGTGATATATTAAGACTTAATTACCCTTATGTATTAAGTTACGTTTTGTAGAAGTTTTGGTTTCGAGACTTGGGACAGGATTATTTATGTTATATCAATGTAAATATTCCTTTATTTCTGCTGTAAAGTATCGCTAGTATGATGCATGTATGAGAAAGTGACGAACCAGGTCCGCGGTTCAGGTAACCCAGATTTGGGGGCGTCACAGGTGGATTGATAAGTATAAAATATGTTATGTTTTTATCTCTTAATATCTAGTCTTTTATACTTATTTGACACCTAAATGTACTAACTATTCTTATATTTTGATTTAGGTTGCAAATGGAGCCATTAAATAAAAACTGTGTTATTTCCGCACTTTTGGATTATTTTGAAATCCGTCTGTCTGCTTGAGGCTTAATTTTATCCTTGATCAGGCCTTATTCTCTCAAAGCTCAAAGAAGGAAAATTGTAGATTTATTTCTTAACTTTTCGGATCATCTTGAAACGCTTAAATCGAAGCTCGAATGAGAGAGTTATGACCATTTTACCAACATACGTCAAAGTTGAAAATTTCAGGAAATTGATCTTTTGGACAGATTGACCTTTGGGGCTTCGGTTGAGATTTGAATTGTGTTAAAGTTTCCAAATGAAAATGTGATCTTCTTGAAGTTTTTAGTAGACTTATCAAGCTTTCCAGAATGGTATGGTGAGTAAAAATTCGAGTTCATTTAGGCCTCCAAATAGTACTTTTTAGACAGCTGATCCGAATTCTGCATGGACTGGATTCCTGTTCAGACCAGTTGGAGTATTTGGGACATAACTTGAGCTTCTTTACTCCAAATCAGGTGATTCAAAAGCCCAAATTCATTAGAAACTCCAGGGCTACAATTCTTTGCTCAAGTCCAAAATCGGCGATCTACTAATTCAAAATTAGCTTGCAAGGTGCTGATCAGTTTTGGTGTCAGATTTTGACTTCTCATGATGTGCACGTTTTTAGGTTTTTGATTGCCTTAGATGGTTGATTCACATGACCAAGATTAGTTGTTGGATCTTGACATCTTGTACACTTGAGTGCTTATAAATACCAAGTGAAGCTAGGATTGTATTTTGCTAATTCACACATTAATACACACCATCTTCTCCATCTTCTCCAAAATTTTAGTGTAATTAGTAGGGAAAGAGGATCATCTCCATAGTGAAGTTGTTGTCCTCGCCCCTTTTATAAATTAGTAGGGAAAGAGGATCACCTCCATAGTGAGGTTTTCGTCCTCACCCCTTTTATAATTCAAGAAAATATTCATTGGACTTAATATGTTAGGCTAGTTCCCTTACTCAGTTCGAAAGGAATGTTGAACCTTGTTTACAGGTAATGTCCCTTATTCCTTCTTACATGAAGTTCATTCTTGATAATCTATTTTAATTGTTGAATGATATTTATTCCGATTGGTTTAATGTGATCGGATTAATTTCATCTGCTAGATTAAGGGACAGTATTACGTGTAATTGATATTGTTCCTAATCATAAGTAGCAATTAGTGATACATGATTGTGATCAAGCTTTTGAGTATTGCTATTATTATCGAAAGACAAGTTAAATAATCCGAACTTGTGTGATTGTTGCTTGGATTAGTCTAAGTCCCTAGTTCTTAATACAACTATTATATTAAATCTAGAGAGCTTGTTCTAGGTTGTATAATGGTTAGAATCTTGTGAAGAGCTTGTTTCATTAAGTGATAATCTAAGGGGAGTTTCAGGTAGTAGAGCTTGTTGCTACCTAGGGCTATTAATTTCATTGAAGGATAGATATTGCTTTACTTAATTATTCTATTGTTGTAAAAAGGTGATACTGAAACCGGAAGAACTGAAATCTTTAATTAATTGGTTATTCTAATCACTTTAAATTTTGTTCTTGATAATTAGTGAAATCAAATTATAAACCCCCCCTCTATTTGGTAAACAAAGAATAATTTTAGACTAATCACTCTCTGTGGGATCGACTTCTTACTTGCATTGCTACATTATTATCTTTCACAGTAAGGTTTTATTTTTGGTTGCTTGCGACAGCACACCAAATTTTTGGCGCCGTTGCCGGGGAGTGATTTTAGTTTATTTTTCTTTGTTATCATTATTTTTGTCTTTATTTATTATTATTTTTTTTTTGTTTTTGTTGTACTCAGGTAATTTGAATTTCCTTCGATTGTTTATGTCCAAAACTCGACCTACTAATCAAGGTGATTTAAAGTGTGATCCAGAAATAGAGAGAACCATTCGTAGATTAAGGAAGGTAGCTCGGAATAATTGTGAAGAGAAGGACACCATGGCAGAAACCTGAACTTTAAAGGAGCTTGCGGCCCCTACTTTGAATCAACAACCTTTATGCATAAACTTCCCTAATCTAGATGCTAATACTCATTTTGAATTAAAATCTGGACTAATACATCTTTTAACTACTTTTCATGGTTTGGCAGGTGAAGACCCTCACAAACATTCGAAGGAATTTCATGTGGTATGCACAAGTATAAAGCCTATCGGAGTAACGAAAGAACAAATCAAGTTAAGAGCCTTTCCATTTTCTCTAAAAGATTTGGCTAAGGATTGGATTTACTATTTACCCTCCGGAAGTATCACAAAATGGGAATAGATGAAAAGATTATTCTTAGAAAAATATTTTCCCGCTTCAAGAGCAGCCAACATTCTAAAAGAAATTTGTGGTGTGAGGCAGAATAATGGAGAAACCCTTTATGAGTATTGGGAACGTTTTAAGAAACTATGTGCAAGTTGCCCCCATCATCAAATTAGTGATCAACTCCTCATCCAATACTACTATGAAGGTCTTTTTATCTACAGATAGGAGCATGATTGATGCTGCTAGTGGAGGAGCTCTGGTGGACAAGACTCCCGAGGCTGCAAGAAATCTCATTGCAAATATGGCAGCTAATTCTCAACAATTTGGCAGTCGACTTGATTTCTCACCTAGGAATGTGAATGAGGTAAAAGTTTCTGCTATTGAACAATAAATTGCAAGTCTAACTTCTCTTGTTCGTCAAATGGCTACAGGAAACATGTCAGCAGCAAAAGCTTGTGGTATTTGTTTGTTAACAAATCACAATACAGATGCATGCCCAACACTGCAAGAGGGATGATTACTATTGCAACAGGCAAATGTAGTGGGGAATTATCAAGGACAATCCCAGAGAAAAATATGATCCTTACTCTAACACTTACAATTCCAGATGGAGGGATCATCCCAATTTGAGCTATGGAGGTACTAAAGGCCACCAGTGCAAGGTGTTTTTCCCAAATGGGTAGCAAAGTTTTCAACCAGCTCAACCACAGTACCAACCTAGACAAGCTGCTCCTGTTAATTCTGGAACATCTCTTGAGGACATGTTTAAGGCATTCATGAATCAAACACAACAATTCCAGCAAGAGACAAGGACTTCCATCCATAATCTAGAAAATCAAATGAGTCGACTTGCTACGACAGTTGGTCGATTGGACTCTCAAAGTTCAGGGAAGCTACCTTCTCAAACTATTGTCAATCCGAGAGAGAATGCATGTGCCATAACTTTGAGGAGTGGAAAACAATTGGAAGCACCAAAAGTTACTTGTGAACTTGAGGAAGATAAGGCTAAGGAGGATGCAGAAATATCAAAGGTAAAACCTAACACTCATGTTCAGCTAAAGACTAATCCTTTACCTTTTCCTCCCGGAATCCTAAAACTTCAAAGAAGGATGAGCAAGAAAAAGAAATTCTAGAAACTTTCAGGAAGGTAGAGGTGAATATTCCTTTACTAGATGCAATTAAGCAAGTGCCCAGGTATGCAAAATTTTTGAAAGAATTATGCACTAACAAAAGAAAATTGAAAAATGATGAAAGAGTCATTGTTGGTGAGAATGTATCAGCAGTCCTTCAAAGAAAAATGCCCCCTAAATGTAAAGATCCAGGCATGTTTACAATTCCATGTAGAATAGGTAATACCAGATTTGAGAAAGTTATGCTAGATTTAGGAGCTTCAATTAATGTCATGCCATTATCTATTTTTGCTTCTTTAAATCTAGGTCCTTTGAAACAAACTGGTGTTATTATTCAATTGGTTGATCGTACTAACACTTACCCCCAAGGGGTAATTGAAGATGTCTTGGTGCAGGTGAATGAACTAATCTTTCCTGCAGATATTTACATAGTGGATATGGATGATGATAAATTCCCAAATCCTGCACATATACTTTTAGGGAGGCCATTTTTGAAAACAGCAAGGACTATGATTGATGTGCATAATGGAACCTTAAACCATGGAGTTTGATGGTGAAAAGATACAATTCAACATATATGAGGCCATGAGGTATCCTAGTGATATTCACCCTGTTTTTGCTATTGATGTAACTTGACTCTTTAGTGCAGAAGTCTTTTGAACAAACACAAAGGGAAAAGTTTAGAGGTCGCTATCCACCAACAATCTGGAATTAGATAAAGAAGAAGAGATTGAGCAGAATCTGGACTTGAAAGAGACTGTAGCTGCATTACATTCTTTACCTAAAACCTCAGCTAAATATGCAGTTTATTCTATTCAATTGCCTAGTTCTCATCAAAAGTTATTACCATATTGTTGTGTAGGCCCCCAACCTTAGAAACTGAAACCATTACCTGCACACTTGAAGTATGCATTCTTAGGGAAGAATGAGACGCTACCAGTGATTTATTGCTAACAATCTAACCCAAAGTACAGGAAGACAAACTGCTCAGAGTCCTAAGGGACCATATAACAGTCTTTGGTTGGGACTAATAGCAGATATCAAAGGTAATCAGTCCTGCTACGCGCATGCATAGAATCCTTTTGGAAGATGGAGCCAAGCCCACTAGAGACGCACAAAGAAGACTTAATCCACCCATGATGGAGGTAGTGAAGAAGGAGGTGGCTGAAATTACTTTGATGCAGGTATAATTTTATCCTATCTTAGACAGTCAATGGGTAAGTCCAGTACAGGTAGTACCAAAGAAATCTGGAATCACAGTCATCAAAAACGATGATAATGAGTTGGTGCCTACACGTATGCAGATAGGATGGAGAGTTTATATTGATTACATGAAGTTAAATGCTGTCACTAGAAAGGATCATTTTTCTCTTCCTTTTATTGATCAAATGTTGGAAAGATTAGTTGGGGCATGCTTATTACTGTTTTCTAGTTGGTTTTTCAGGTTATAACCAAAATTGTGATTGCACCCGAAGACCAAGAAAAGACCAGATTCACATGTCCTTTTGGTACATTTGCGTATCGTAGAATGTCCTTTGGACTGTGTATATGCACTAGGTACCTTCCAACGTTGTATGGTAAGCATCTTTTTTAATTTTCTTAAAAAATTGCATTGAAGTATTTATGGATGACTTCACAATACATGGTTGATTTTTTAGATGTATGCCTCGATAATCTGACTCGTGTGCTAAATAGATGCTTAGAAACCTAATCTTGTTCTTCATTGGGAAAAGTGTCACTTTATGGTGGAGCAAGGTATAGTACTTGTCCCATGTAGTTTCAGCTAAAGGATTAGAAGTGGATAAAGCTAAGATAGAAATTGTTATGCTCTGCCTTACCCCGTAAGTGTGCTGGAGATCCGTTCTTTCCTTGGTCATGTAGGTTTCTATTGTAGCTTTATCAAGGACTTCTCAAAAATAGCTTTGCCATTGTGTAAGTTGCTACAAAAGGATGTGGGAATTCCAATTTGATGACGAGTGCAAGGAGGCGTTTGACAAATTAAAGAAGTTATTGACCTCGGCACCAGTGATACAACCACCAAATTGGAAGTTTCCGTTTGAGATCATGTGTGACGCAAGCAAACTATGCAGTAGGGGTTGTCTTAGGGCCAACGAGTTGACAAAGTTGTCCATACCATTTACTATGCTTCTAGGACTCTAAATACTGCTAAGATTAATTACACTACGACCTGAAAAAGAACTCTTATCTGTTGTATTTGCTTTAGACAAGTTTAGATCGTATTTGCTTGGTACTCAAAGTTGTAGTATTTATTCTGACCATGCGCTCTTTAGGGTATTTGCTAACCAAGAAGGAATCCAAAACCAAGAATCATTAGAGATGGATTTCTATTGCTACAACAGAATTTAACTTGGAGATCAAGGATAAGAAAGGAGCGGATAACTTGGTGGCAGATCACTTGAGCAGGCTGATTAAGGATGAAGAGGTGCTACCATTGCATGATTCTTTTCTAGATGAGCATTTATTTTTCCATCGATGAGGCTATACCTTAGTATGCCAATATCGTGAATTACTTAGTGAGTGCCTATATTCCTAGAGAGTTCTCTAAATTCCCAAAAAGAAAAGCTTAAGAGTGATGCCAAATATTATATAATGGGATGATCCATACTTATAGAAAATTTTGTACTGACCAGATAGTTAGAAGGTGTGTGCCCTAAAAGTGAGTTTTTATCTATTCTAAACTTTTTGTCACTCTTATGCTTGTGGAGGCCATTTTGGACCTAAAAGAACAGCTCATAAGGTTTTTGGAATGTGGTTTCTTTTGGCCGACCTATTTTTAGGGACTCCTATCAGTTCTGTAAGTCATGTGAAAATTGTCAAAAGACAGGAAATATATCAAGTAGGAATCAAATGCCACAAACACCTATTTTTAATTGTTGAAATTTTTGATGTTTGGGGTATTGAATTTTATGGGATCATTTCCTACTTCTTATGGTAATGTTTACATTCTTTAGGCAATTGATTATGTTTCTAAATAGGTGGAAGCTAAAGCCACCAGGACTGATGCCTCTAAAGTTATTGCAGATTTTATCAAGTCTAATATATTTGTCAGGTTTGGAACACCAAGGGCCATAATCAGTGATAAACCCACTTCTGCAATAGGATGCTAGCGACACTATCCAAAAAATATAATGTGATGCATAAAGTTTCTACATCCTACCATCCACAGAGTAATGGGCAGGCTGAGATATCCAACCGGGAGGTCAAGTCCATTTTGGAAAAAGTAGTCAAACCGAGTAGAAATGATTGGGAGTCTGAGGTTAGAAGATGCACTTTGGGCCTATAGAACAGCTTACAAAACTCCAATAGGTATGTCACCTTATAGGTTAGTGTTTGGGAAACCATGTCATCTACCAGTGGAGTTAGAACACAAGGCTTTTTGGGCAGTTAGACAATGTAATATGAGCTTAGATTCAGCTGGAGTCCATAGGAAGTTGCAGTTGCAAGAGCTAGAGGAATTAAGGAATGATGCATACGAGAGTGTTGTCAGATTTCACAATCAGCAATTACGTGCAAGTACACACGATCAACAAGTAAATAAAAGTGATAAGAAAGAGTGTCGAACCCACAGGAATTACTATGTTTAAATCTCCAACTGTCAATCTAAATTATGCCTATTCTATTAAACAATTTGCAATTTGCATTTTTGATTGAAACTAATTAAATTAATACTAACACTGATGATTATCACAAAAGTTAAAATTCAGATGTAATAAGATTAAGACTACAATATCCCCAGTTATTTATCATAAACCAATCTATCTATACATTCCAATTATTCACTTCATTGAAGTTGTTAACAGAAATTCAATTGTATTTATAAGCCCTTTTCCAAATGATCAAATAAATCTATCTAATCCAATTAACTCTGCGATATTCTTATGCAAAACTAATGGATTAAATTCATTAAACTTCAATTTCCAATTGTTACATGCAGCAAAGAGATATCCCTATTCACTTCACAATCTTAATTATTCAACACATATAAATAATTAAGAATACATGCTATCTTATCCAGTTCTAACTCTAGATTGCATCTCCCAAATTCATCTAGAATAATTTGCTAATTGTCGGCCAAACAATTTAATCAATAAGTATAGAATAAGATAGACAACTCCCATCAATTGAATAACTGGAATTAAATAGATAATTAATTCATAACATAACTAGTTCAATCGTAGCCTTAACTAATGGTTTAGTTCATAGTGACAATAAAAACTAAAATACCAAAATAAGTTATCATAATTAATTACAAATCAGAGAATAAAGATCAAAAGAAAGCTCAATATAATCTCTAGCTCTCCAATCTGAATTCCTCACGATGCTTGATTTGTTCTTCAATCTTCTTGTTCAGCTCTGAAATTCCATCTTTGAAAAATATATATATCCCTTTAATCCAACCCTTGATCTCCTATTTATATTTTCCTTTAGTCTCCCAATCAGAATAATAGCAAGAATCCTTAATCACTTCAACCTTTCCAAAATAACTGAATGTTGGCAAACTTAAATTTTCCATCAGCCGCATTCTCGCCCCCGGCGAGAGGTTCTTATAAAAATCTCTCGCCCCGGCCAGCTTCCGCCCCGGCGAGAAAAACAAAGCACGACTTCTCGCCCCGACGAGGTTTCCCTGCACCCAGCCAATTTTCTTCTTTTGAATCTGCAGCCAGCCATGACCTACAAAAGCAATATGAAAACAAGTAAAAGATACCAAAAACACTTAAAAAACAAGTAAAGAATAAGCCAAAGACAATATCAAACTCGTAGGTTAAAACCTACTCATCAAATACCCCCAAACTCAAAACTTTGCTTGTCCTCAAGCAAAACACAAAACAAACCAAAAATCACCCTCTAAACTTAGCTAACCAACATTAATGCATATGCATAACTAACCATAGTCAAGTAATTTAATCAACAGACATCATAAAAATTCAGCCTCAGAAATCAGTAACTACCAATTCCAACAGAATTTCAACCTCACACCATCCAAGAGCCAACTATCAGCAGTTATGAATTACCCTCAAACCCATCCATAAGTGTATAACATATATTCAAACTAACTAGGATATGAATTCAACTCTAAGTATCACAATGCTCAACAAGAGTCAAATTCACATATTTTACTTTTAAGCTCAACTGCTATTCACTTGCCTTCTCATTTTATTTTCTTTTTTTCATTTTTTTCTTTAACGAGTGCGTTTTTACGCTCCATCTCGTCATTTATCTCGACTAGTGCAATGTTCATCTTTATTAGGCTATTTCAATGTCACCCGTGTAACGAACTTTCCAACCAACGACTCCCAAACCAGACGATTTTAGGGCGCTGAGTTGTAAAGACATCTCCTAAGGGCATACTCATTCAAATGACACCAGCCCACAAAAGACAAACTAGTCACGACCTGCTCTTATCTGTCTATATTCATTAATTCTTCTTTTTCTTGCACTTAGACAAACATCGAAGCAGAATTTATTCAACAACTTTTTTTTTTCGATCCCAACAAGCGATAACAGTTTATATCTTTCATATGAGCACTGAAAGTAGTATGCACACAAGCCAATCATATTTGATATGATGTAGCATATACTTTATTAATCTTATTCATTTAATTAATAAAAGAATTGATTTTCCTAAAAGGCATTTTATATTATCTACATGGTGCTGTTATATTAAATGTGATAAACCCATAGTTTTTGAGCAATGCTTTTTAGAATCATGATGGTAATCATGCTAATGAGATCTAAATTCTAGATAGCTCACAAACTAAAATTGTTCCTAATCATTGGATTACTAAATTGGGGATTAGTGAATCCGGATAGATTAGTACATACGTTGCTTTGCTCTTAGGAAGAGGATGATTGATCTCATAATCATTTATGTGGAGACACTAAAGCAAGAATGTAGGTGCTTATTAGAGAATAAGTTCACTGAACGTGACTCGCTAAGGAATACCTAATGGAGTTTTACTCGCCTGTCAATAGGAATTCCTCTAGTGATAGTTAGTACAAGTGATCCTTGGACTTGAGATCATCATAGTATCTTGTGTATGATGAATTATACTTTGACATGTCCCTTAAGACCTTTGGGGTTATATCAAAGGGTATGATTGAGTATAATAAGTTTGTACATGGAGATAGGTGAATGATCAACAAAGAATCTACCACGTCTAGCAAAAGATGTGAATGTCCTATGTGATTCGATAAATGACAACTCAGTAGTCCTTGGCCAAGGCAGAATGAAATTAGAAAGGAGTTTCTAATTTGCATTATTTGGAGTTGTGCATTTGGGAATCAAAATGCATATAATTAAATAAAATAAGAATTGACAGTAAATCCATGTCTTATATTTAATTGGGACATTGTATGGTAGAAGGATTGAATTGTATGGTAAACTATTTACTCAAAGGTTCTTTTGTGATTGATGTTGAAATCTATATTATCTGGAAAGTCGTTGATCTCTAAGGGGGCTTACCTTTATTCTAGAATAAATATTATTTATTTAAATGAATTAAATAGTTTAATTTATTTATTTAAATAAGATTAGAATTGTTCTAATTGATTTATTCACAACCGGTTTAATATGGAGAACCTAGAGGGTCACACCGCAAAAGGAAAATATTTATTTAAGAAGTAAATGACATAATTGTAATAATAAGTTAAGTGTATTTAATTTAATCTATGGAGATAAAATAAATTAAATAGCTTAATACTTATTATTTAATATTTTGGAAATATTAAATATAAATTAATAAGAGGAGTCTTATTATTATTATTATTATTATTATTATTATTATTACTATTATTTAATTCCTAATAGGGATTGGGAATTAATTAATAGAACTATTATTTATTTCCTAATAGGGATTGAGAATTAATTAATAGAAGTACTCTCTCACAAATTCCTAATTGGATTAGGAGCATAATTAATTAAAGGAGTTTAATTAGAATATAAACCCTATCCTAAATAGTTTAGGGAAGGGCTATTCCTACATCTATAAATAAGAAGAGTCTTATCATAGATTAGGGTTACATACTCTTGCATTAGATTATGGAGAGTACTTACAATTTCTATAGAGATAGAAACTAGGATTTTTGCTAAATACCCAACTTCTTGAATATTTGTTCTTCCTTGGTGGATCACCTCTAGAGGCCAAACACTTGGGTGGCTAACGTTGATCAAAGGAAGGAATCACACCGTAGCATTCGAGGAGAACACGAAGGACTAGGAATTGAACTTGTACCCGAGGAAGCTTTGTTCTACGAGGGTATAATTTCTTATTCTCTTTCTCTTTCGTTTATATCGTTAATTGAGCACATTGATCGATCATGGTGATGGTTTGTATAAAATTTTAAAATCCGTTTTATCGCGCTTTTCCGTCCGCTCTATTTATGTAATTTGATTGCCATGCTCGCGTTATATACAAACCTAACAGTGGTATCAGAGCCTAATCATGTGCTAATTATCGATCTTGATGATTCCATGTATGAATTGATATGCGATACGATCGGATTTTGGGCTGAAGAAATTTTTTTTTCTAAATCTGCGTCGCGGCGCGGCCGCGCCGCTTCCAGTTCATTCTGGAGCGCGGCCGCGCCCTAACCCAGAAAACGTTTCTGGGGGTGCAACGCGGCCGCGCCGGTGTCCAGACTTTAAAATTTTTTTTTGTTTTTCTCAATTAAAATAAATTATTTATTTAATTGATAAAAGTTTAAAATAAAAGAGTTTAATTTATCTGGAATAGGATTTCAGATTGCTAAAATTAAAGGAGTTTAATTTAGATTTGGTTTTTGATTAAAATAAAAGAGTTTATTTTGTTTCAAAACTAAATATTAGCAAAACGTTTGCCCATTAATTGATATCAATGCATATATGGAATGGTTTTATTATTCATGGGATGAATGTTATTTATTGATACATATAGAGATATGTATGATAATAAATAGGGATTGATTATGGACTATTGACCAATGTGTGATTGGATTTATTTTAGTGGATGCTTGAATGTATGGGTTTTATAAATGGGGTCTGCGTACCTCGTCTTCTCTACTTTTTTCTTAATGTAAATTCTATCTCACTCTTATGTACTTCCCCTTGATTGCTGATCAAGGTTTCTATTTATTGTAAATAGTTTCTGTAATAGGACTAATTAGAATTAATTTTTAACAATTGGAGACAAAGGAGCAAGGAGCGCTTGAAGACCCTTTTGTAATTGGAGCCCGGGTTTAAATGTAATAGTTATATTTAAATTTAAATCTTGCACCTTAGGTTTGACCTTTTGGTTCACTTGGTGGCTCTAGTGAACCAAACTAGAATAAAAGTCCATAATCAATCCGGGTAGAATATAGTATTCTATATGTGCATGTTTACTATATATATTATATATTATACAACATGCTTCGCATGTTAAATAATATGACGCGTATTTTATATATATATGTGCATGCGCGCTAAATAAGATGAGACTAATAATAACAAACCCCTCAAAGTAATATATTAAGTCCTAAGCGTTCAAAGATATTTGGAATATCGAACGTCGCCTTCTAGCATGGTAAAACAATAGAGTATTAAATATTTAATATGAGTTTGTTGTGTCACCACAAGGCAAGTATTAAATATTTAAGATGTTGCTTTATCACATTTGATTGCTTATAATAGACTGAACGATGCTGTTTTGTTGTGTCACCACAAGGACAGTGTTTTTCTTTCGAATATATGGAAGTGCTAGGTTGGACTTAACTTGGATAATTTTGATTCGGATGTGTCACCACTTGATCAAAATATTCTAAGAGGCAAAATACAAGGAGTTACATAGTGATGTAATTGACAATAGTTGTCTACCTATTTATTTATATATCGTTTGTTGTGTCACCACAAGGCTATATACATTTGAAATGGGATCCTTAATCTCACTAGCAGATCTTTAATTAGAATTGCCGAACTATATAATGAGGGTAATATAGTTTGAGAAAAAATCGTGGGAGATACCAATTTAAAATAAAGACCTAATTTATTTTGGTAATTAATAAAATGAATGTATGCTAAAATGTTGTCTATTTCACATGCAGAATTTAAAAATGTCAAACTCACTATCACTGCGTAGCATACTTGATGCTAACAAACTGACCGGACCGAATTACACGGACTGGTTAAGGAATCTGAGAATTGTTCTCAGTTCTGAAAAGATTTCTTATGTCCTAAATTCGCCTGTCCCTGCAAGTGTTGCAGAAAACAGCCTCTGAGGAAGAGATTGCTACTTTCAGAAAGTGGCAAGATGATGCAATCTTGGCTCAATGCATCATGCTCGCATCCATGAGTAACGAGCTTCAGCGTCAGCATGAAACTATGGATGCTCCTATTATATTGCTGCATCTCAAAGAGTTGTATGGTGAGCAAAGTAGGACTGCTAGATATCAGATATCTAAGGAGCTCTTCCGATCTCGTATGACCGAGGGCACTGCTGTTGAGACTCATGTCCTTAAGATAATCAATCTGATTGAACAGCTTGGACAGCTTGGGTTCGTGATGGATGGGGAGTTAAGCCAAGATTTGATCTTGCAGTCACTCCCGGACACCTTCTCACAATTTGTTGTGAATTTTCACATGAATAAGTTGGACGTCAACTTGCCTGAGTTACTTAACATGTTGAAAACTGTTGAAGGTCACTTCTCATCCAACAAGAACCAAGTCTTACTAGTGGATGATTCTTCCAAGGAAAGGAAGAGGCCCAAGGTATCTTCTGAAAAGAAGAAAAACAAGAAGGCTAAGGGCAAGGTGAAGAGGAAGGATAAAAAGAAACCTGATCCAGATAGCAAAGGAATTTGCTACCATTGCAATAAGCCGGGACACTGGAAGAGGAACTGCAAGGAGTACCTTGCGGACCAAAAGAGGCTTGGAGAAGCTTCGACTTCTGATCTAGGTTTGTTCATGATTGAAATTAATTTTTCTGAAAGTCAAAATTCTACTTGGGTATTGGATACCGGCTGTAGTTCTCACATAATGTAATAATGTGCAGGGACTAAGCAGAAGTAGAAAGCTAGACAAGGATGAAGTCGTCCTACGAGTGGGAAATGGAGCAAAGGTTGTTGCATTAGCTGTAGGGACATTATCGTTTAGCACTGCCTTCGGGGCAATGTTCATTAGTTTTATAATAATTGTTTATCTTATTGTTTCCCGACACACTCATTAGGAAACATTATTTTCAATTTCTGTATTGGATATGGATGATTTTGATATTTATAATAAAGAAAACAACAGTTGTTCTATTTATAATAAAAATGGTTTTATATGGTGTTGGGATAACATTTACTGAATGGACTATTACTATACTTGACTTGCATGAAAATATACTTCAAATTGAACAAACTAAGAAAAAATAAAGAGATGATGTTAATCTTATACCTTTATTTGTGGCACTGTAGACTTGGTCATAAACATCTCAATGAAAACATAGAATTATCCAAGTTGGCTTAAAGATGGGCTTTTAGAGCTATCTGATTTACGAATCATATTCCAACATTGTGAATCTTAATTCTCATGGGTAAAATGACTTCAAATCTCCTTTTACTGGAAAGGAGAAAGAGTTATAGAGGTTGTTAGCATTGGTACAATACACACAGATCGTATGTGGAACCTATGACAACCGAATGCCACGAGGGGGGTATTCTTATTTTATTTACTTTCACTGATGATCATTCTAGATTTGTGATATGTGTATTTAATGGAAATACAAATCTGAAATCGTTTGAAATAAGTTCAAAGAAATCAAGAAGTGAAGTAGAGAAAGCACACTGGATAAGAGTATTGAAGTTTCCCTCTCGTTCGGGATCAGAGGAGGGGAATACCTTAACCAATGAGTTTCTCAATTGTCTCAAAGAAAATGGGTATGAATCTAACAATGGACTCCACCAGGGAACGCCACAGTTTGAATGGTGTAATCTGAAAGGAGAAAATCGAAACATTGGTTGGACAATGGTTCGTTTCATGATGAGTGTTTACCGACCTTTCCAGTATCCTTCTGGGGTTTATTATGCCCTTAGAATCCGGCTGCATACCTACCTTAAACAAGGTACCTACCAAATCCCGTCCCCAAAGACACCCATATTGAGAATATGGACCAGGGAGGAAACCAAATCTTAAGCATGTTAAGACTTGGGGTTTGGTCCAAGGCTTATGTCAATAAGGTTTGAGGCAAGATAAGTTGAAGGACCTAGATCCCGACAAGTGTAGATTTATGAGATTAATCCTAAAGAAACATCAGGGTATTATTTTCTAACCACCCGACTGAATCAAAATGTGTTTGTTGCTGAACACACTGCCTTCTTGGAAATAGGAGTTTATCCTTGAAGGGGTCAGTGGGGAGTAAGATATATTCTTGAAGAAGTTCAAAGAACCACAAAATACCCTAACGGATCACAAGTTAGGTTACCTGACCATAGTAGGAAGAAAAACCTACTGTACCACTACCTATTCGTAAATCTGGAAGAGTACCGAAGATATCCTGATAGGTATGGATTCATCATAAGAAGATGGTGATGAGGTTACACCCCATCATAGATGATCGATGATCCATTTGACTTACGAAGAGGCTTATGAGTAGTGGCAAGACTCAAGAGAATATGGCCAAGAAGCCATGAAATCCGAGATGGAACTCCATGTATGAAAAACCAAGTATGTGACTTTTGGTTTCCACCACATGGAGGGCATTAAGCCTATTGGGTATAAATGGGTCTTTTAAGAGAAATGGGACTAGAGCAGATGGCCAAGGTAGAGATCTATTAAGGCCCCGGACTGGTTGCCAAAAAGGTTTCAAACAAAGGACAAGGAATTGACTATGATGAAAAACTTTCTCAC
The DNA here is from genome assembly GCA_034770075.1 of Aralia elata. Lineage (NCBI taxonomy): Eukaryota > Viridiplantae > Streptophyta > Magnoliopsida > Apiales > Araliaceae > Aralia > Aralia elata. The sequence continues at coordinate 28,334,709 of CM068379.1, read as the reverse complement.
CAAGTTAGCTATGCTCAAGTCCATTCGGATTTTGCTTGCAATTGGCAGCTTAGTTATGACTACGAAGGATCTGGCAAATGGAACGTGGAAAACGGCCCCCCCCCCCTTCCTCAAATGGATGAGGCTATGAGGAAGAATGTAATATATGATACAGCCAGAGGAGTTTTTGTTTCAAAACGGTTGGAACAAACCAAGTCTGTAAGCTACAACAATTCCCATTTTATGGATTGATATGCCAAGCTTCCTACGAAGATGGAACATCCCATTTTGATGAGATAATCAAAAGTCCTAGTTTTGATTTTATCAAAAATTGGAGGATGAACCTTGGTGTGTACAAGAAGGGTTAGTTGGGAGCGCTGTTTCATTCCTTGTACTATATGTTTGGATGATCATTATATACTGAATTAGGGAATGATGTTTTATGCTACAGTCGATCATAATTTGGTTATATAAACACTTTATCCATGAAGGACTTTGGGGTGAGGCATCCCTATATTTTTGGGGGTTATGATATATAGAGATAGATCTAAAAGGATGCTTGGGCTTGACCAATGGAAAGTACATTGTATCGATGCTAAAGAGGTTTAGCATGGAAAGTTTCATAAGAGATGGTCTCATGCCGATGATCCATGGAATAAATCTCTCCAAGAAACAGGCCCCAAAGACACCTGAGGGAGAGAAACCCGAATGAGTAAGATTCCTTATGCTTCAGGCAATAGGATTTATCATGTACGGTATGATATGTACTAGACCAGATGTCGTTCAATGCACTTAGTTGTAACAAGCAGATATCCAGTCGAATCCAGGAGAAGAGGCACTGGAAGGCTGTGGGAAAAACATCCTTAAAATACTTGAGAAGAACTAAGGATGTATTTCTTATTTACGACGGGGTCTGAATTAAAACTAGAGGGCTATACAGACTCAAGTTTTCAAACGGACCAAGGGATGACTATATATCCGTTTCCAGGGTTTTGGGTTTACCTTAAACCGGTGGCGCAGTGAGTTGGAAG
>CM068379.1:28182416-28333599 GCA_034770075.1 Aralia elata | reverse complement strand
TACCGAAGCTATTCGGTATGGGGCTTTTGATATAGTAGCTGTAACCCGGTGCTAAATCAATTACAAACTTTATTTTTCCCAATCTGGCGGGAATCCTGGCAAATCATCAGGAAACACATACCGCAAAAAATCCCCCAAACTACCGGAATCCTCCTCTAGCTTTGCACTCCATCTTTCGTGTATCGACTATGTAGGCTAGAGATCCTATCACATCCTTGTCTCAACATCTTTCTGGTCCGGCATCGATCGTCAGACAACTTGTATGCCTAGGGCGACTTGCTGCCAAAAAAACACGACCTTCGACGGAGTCTTAAAAGATTCACAAATCCACTTCTTATGAGAGTCAATAACTGCCCGCATGGTTGAATCCAACCCAATCCATTCCCAAACTAACGTCAAACTCCCCAAAGACGAATTGGAAATCAAATTACTGTCATCCACATGACCATTAATGTCTACCTGACGAGTTCTTGTGGACAAACTTAACAGGAACCACTTCCCTATTAAGCAATATTCTATATTCATAGGGTAAATCTAACTCTTCCTGAGGTAAACTCTAATTTTCCCCTATCAAAATTATCGGATATAAATGAACAAGTAGCACCTGAGTCAAATAATACGTAAGCATTTACACTATTGATTCGGAATGATACCTGACTCTACATCCTTTGAACGCAACAGCATCCTGCAACTGTCATGTTGAATGTTTGAGCGGTAGGTCGATTGGTGGGGCTTGCGTCGGTCCTGTGATAGTCAGATTGCGCACCACTGTTGTTCCTCTTTCCTGCCCTAGCTCTACCTGTAGCTTTCTTAGGGGCAGATCCCGAGCAAAGTGATCCTTCGACCCGCAAATAAAAACATGTGCCCTTCTTCAGTACTAGGGCAATTCGGTGCGATATGATCCCTCCTGAACCGTACATTTAAAGCACACTCTCTTACCCTTCAAACAAACACCCACATGGCTCTTTCCGCAGTTACTGCATACCTCCACCTTCCTTTTTTGACTTCCCTGCTGAATTGCCACCCAAGAGTTACTATCACTCCACTTTCCTCTTTTGATTGCTGCCACAGATGGCTAGCACTTAGCTTTATTATCATTTTCACTTTTCTTTTTCTTTCAGCTCTTGATTGTATTTAGACAGAGCATCACTCCCCGCCTTCAAGACGATTAATGCCTTTTCTAATACTAACTAGGCCCGCGCAAAAGCATTCAGTAGGAACATTGAAACTCGGCTATAACAAGCAGGGCTACAGTCCCAACTCAAACCTTCTAGCCTTTCGTCTCATGCCCCGTGTTGAACTGAAATGGCGCAAAACCTTGCCAACTCATTGAATTTTGTAGCATACTCAGGCACCGTCATGGTACCTTGCTTCAATTCCAGAAATTGCACCTCCATTTGATTTTGCGGCCGCTTGCCGAAAAGTAGGCTCTCGAAAAACATCCTCTTTAAAATCGCTCCCAGCGGTATTATCCCTTGCCCGCACTCGGGTTTTACTAGCTTGCCACCAGTAAACTTGCTTCTGATTTGAGCATAAATGTTGCAAATGCAGTCTTCTGGTCCTCTGTTGACTCTAGCGACATCAAACACTTTCTCCATCTTCTCCATGACCCAGCTTTGTGCCTCGATCGGATTCATAGACCCTTAAAATTCTGGGGGTCCCAACAACGCCTTGAAATCTTTAAAAGTCGTGGCCTGAGCTTGGGGTTGATTCGAAAATGCTCCCGTTAGCAGATTTACCATTTGCTGCATATGGATTAGCGTTGACAATCCTTCGTTGTTATTGGTGGATCCCCTCAGGGGTCTTGTTGACCGGGTTTGTCTTCTTGGCGGCATCTTACTATCAAGAATTCGCGCTATTAGATAATTACTCAATTACTTAAACATTTAAGCCTCAATTTATACGTTTATAAAACAACACTTAACACATAAAGCACATCTGATAAACTTTCGCAATTTATTCATTACTCTACTGCTTTAAAACATAATAAAAATAACGTTTTAGTTATTTACATCAAATCATCTATCCTAACATCATAAAGTTCCAGGATTACATCATTATTCTATCCCATTATATAAAACTGGGATTTACAACTTTATTAACTTCATAAATTTTCATACTAGCATATCTTATTCATTATCTACAATGAAACATACCACACGGCGCCAAGCTTCCTTGCGTTCCTGCTCCATAATACGAAGTCCCCACCACCCTTCGATTCACCATATCTGGATGACGATGAACGCGATCCAGAGCCTCTAAATCAACTGTTGGTGTGAAAAAATATACACCATCTCATCAATCTTCGCCGTCTTTGACCGCACCTCCCACACTCAACACGATCTGGCGCGGTTATCCGCTCATCAACCAAGCGTTTTTAGCTCGAACCCACTTAGCTGACTCCTCTTTCATTTCATCCTCGGAAAATTTCATTCCCTAGCCAACAACCGGGCCTCAGGCGGTACTCAGACTGAGCTAGTCTCTGCTCGAAACCTTTGCAAGACGTGATGAAAGGTCTTGGGAGCTGGACATCCTTCCTGCTCGAGAGTGGCTTGACATTCCACGACTTGATTTTCTAAACTGCCTCCTTTTGGCTCTCTTCATGAACCACGCACTTCCACTTCCCAACGTCCCCAAGAACATATATCCGAGCTCGTCAATCTCATTGTTCCCGTACTGCTCCTAAAAGATCAGTCTTGTCCGCTCAAGCCGCCCAGCTGCACCTCTAACTCCTCCACTCTATTCTTGCAACTCTATGTTAGTGGTCATCAACACCGCTCGTACATCTGAAACACACTAAGGGAGGTTTTAGTGATATCTCCCTCAGGGTCCCCTTCTCCTCCTCCTCCTATCTCCTCAACCTCCTCCGGATCCTCCCTCATGATCAGTCCTCACGAACCAGGCTCAATAACTCGGGGACCATGCAACTATAATCAATGGGGATGGCTCCCTCATGCACTAGCTGCTTCCCCCAGAACTACATGAACATCCCGGGGCTCCTCCTCGCTCCCTCTAGCCCGGCTGGGGTTCCTCCTCTATCAGTCATCCTGACAACAACATTTTAATTTTTAATTACTACTCGAGAATACTTCTACTCATCACTCGGCGAGCCACATAAGTTTGTTTATCAAATAAGCACATAGCACATAATCATTTTATTGTCTTTTATGAAATTTTTCGTATTCCATTCCTTATAACTCGATTAGAGTTTATCCTATCACCACTAAATTCCTCTATCTTCTAAAAGGCTACTACTCCATGGTTTTCCCCACCGAACGGTTACATAACCTATTTTGCTCTGATACCAACCTGTGACACCCCCAAATTCCGGGTACTTCAACTCCACTGATTTGGTGTTCACTAATAAGCATGCATTCATTACTAACTAACCCATGATTAAAGAATAACTATACATGAAAACTGAATAAAACATCTTCCAGCCGTTTATACACAAAAGGGGTTCACATCTCCAATCTCTTAAATAAACAAATCCCAGGTTATCTAACCTGTAACGAATGCAAATTTATGTGATTGAAATAAAAATATTTATTGAGTTATATAAATAGTATTTTATTAATTTTATTAAGCTAGAATAGAATAATTTATTAAGTTTTTGTGTGAGAATGGGTATATGTTTTAAGTTTAATAATGTTGAAATGTTATTTGAAATGTGAATTTGTTATGTTTAATTCTAATTTAATTTAATAATTGAATTAGATGATGAAAAGGTTTTATTTGAATAAATAGGATTTAATTGAATAAGAGAATTTATTTGGTATTATGTGCTTATTTTTTAAATGAAATTATTAATGTAGTTAGTAAGGGTTTAATGTGAATTTATTTAATAATAAGTTGTCAATTAAATTTAGAAGTGTGACATTTTAAACTATCATGTTTATAATAAATGGATGTTATTTAAAAAATAAAATGGTAAGGAGTTTTTAAATTTAGTTTTTTTTCCAAACAAGGCCTTGTGACATTTGGTTGGAAATAATGGGTTATTTTTTAATTAGATATTTGCCAAACAAGCCTTAGAGGCTTTTGAATTGTGTAACTGATGAGTTAATATTAGAATACGTTATTATCAGTTTTTATATTTTTGTTAAAGCTTATCAGTTTGTTAAGGAAAAGACAAACAAACACAGAGGTTTAAAGGAAAAAGAAAAGAAAAGAACAGAGCTGGAGGAGAGACTCTGCGAATTTGAGGGTTGAGAGAAAAGAGAGAATTGAGAAGTGAGAGTTTGGAAATTGAAGGTAGAATTATCTAGAACCTCAAGGAGATTTAAATCATAAGCAATAGGAAGGTAATACATTCTTTTCCTCTTTGTTTTAACTTTACTGTTTATGGTTTCTAGTTTTCTGTAAGTGGAAACTCCAATTGACTCAACAAAGATGAAATATTTGATATAAATGTTAGAAAGCATGTGTTAGATGATTATGTGATGATTATAGATTAATTTGAATGATTAATCCATGAAATCATGTTTTGGAATTGAGTTTTTAGTTTTTACAGAGTTTTTATTTCATGAATGGTTAATATGTATAAAAATTGATGTTTTAATTTGATTATTAATTGGTTTAATTGATAATTTGTTTATGACTATATGATGAAAAACAAGAATAATAGTGCAAGAAAGAATGGTTTTAGAATTGATTGAAAGATTGGAAGTTTACAGAGCTTAGTTTCATAAAAATGAATTAAAACAGTGAATAACATTGTTTTAACAAGTGCAAATTCTTGGGTCTAAATTGGTTTGGTTTCTGTGTTAGAATGATTAAAATGTTTTAGAAAACATGTTTGGGTAATTGTTTTTCTAGCATATTTGATGTCTGGGTAAAGTTTAAATTATGTATTGGATAGTAGAATTCGGAAAATTTGGCCCAAAATTGGGCCTAAGTTTTCACTGTTCAGCGAACTGCAGAGAGCCGATTGTCGAGTATCTTGCCCCGATACGAGAAAATTGTAAAGTGAAATCTTCCGCCCCGGCGAAAGTCTCACCCTGGCGAGAAATTTTTGTGCTGTAAATTTCCCGCCTCCGGCGAGAAAATTTAAAAAAAGGGAAAAATTCTCGCCCCGGCGAGAATCACTGCTGGATAAAATTTTTTTTATGTTATTATTTTTGTTTTTCTTTTTCTTGGTAGTTATGATATAATTCATTTTAATGCAGGATTTAAATTTTATTAAAGTGACTAATGAATTGCCAAGAATGGTTTGTTAAACTAGTGACTTGTTGAATTATGGTATAATAAAATGAGATATTAATAAATAAAATGATATAAAGAGCAAACCTAAAATAACTTTTTAATCTTGTGACTAATTGTGTTACCATTTTATAATTAAATATGATTAGGTTTGTTTAAGGTATCGAGAATTACTTAAATATTTTTTTGTAAATCTAGCGCTTTGAGGCAAGTTTCCTTATCTCAACTTATTACTTTTACGTTGAGCAAGTTTTCCTATCCTCAAACTTGTTATTTTAATTTAAAGCGAGTTTAATATCCATTGGAGCACAGAATATTTACCATTAGCTTATTGTTATTGCAAGCTATGTTGTTGACATGATTAAATGCCTAAAGCTTTATTCCAGTTGTTTTATTGTTCGATCATTTGATCGTTATTCAAAACTTTGAACATAATTTATCTATTGTTTGACTTTATTGATGGAGTTAGACTAGCAAACCCTTATTGATTCAGCTAGTCCTTAGTTTGATGATGCGATTTCATTCAAAGACTTAGAATATATTTTTTTATTTCTTTGTTCCAAACCAAGTTTCTTTTGGTACGGATTCAGACGGATAAAACCTGAGATGAACAACAACCCTAATATTACGGGGATTACTTACGCGACCAGCGTTAAAACGTTTTGTTGCACAAGTACATTGTACAAAGGGCTGATCCCCCTGAGTACGAGATGGTTGGTCCATAGTGCCCTTATATGACTGTTAAACAGTTGCAGTAGAAATACCTTGTTAAACCCTAGGACATAGTTTCGAGGTCTTGTGACCCCTCAGATATAAATTTTTCCTAAATCTTGAAATCTATTTTTTCTTTGAATCGAGCATTCAAACGAGCTTTTAGACTTTGATCATTTTATTGACTGAGATTCAGAAAACTATTATTCCTCAGTTGAAATCCATTTCATTTAAATATTATTGTTATCGTACTTGTGAGCAATTGTTTGGCTCACTCTTGCATTAATCATTGTAGCTTAGCCAGAAAAGCAAGGACAACCGTCACCACGGAGTAAAATGGCAAGGGCAATGATGCCAAAGTAGTAGCAAAAGATTTATTATTCATTTGATGTTTATTTGTAATCAAAGACTTGTTTTAAATTAATGTTTTCTTATCCGCAGTGTTGTAATAAGGTTTAAGATAACCTGAGATTTGAATTGTTTAAAGAGTTTGGTGATGTAATACCCAATTTTTTTGGAAGATGGTTTCCATTAAGTTGTATTTAATTGTCATTTTATTGGGTAGTTAGTTTTTTGAATATATGTTATAGTGAACAAACCAAATCAGTGGGAATTAAGTACCTGGATTTGGGGGTGTCACATAACCTCTATTACATTAATGCGGAATAAAAACATAAAATGTAAATAAGTTTTGTTATAACAAATAAACATCAAGTGGATAGTAAATCCCTTGCTATCTTTGGCCATCTTTGCCCTTAGCCTTTTACTCGTAGGACATTCGTGCCGACTTCTTCTGTCTTAGCTGTCAATGGTGTAAAATGCAAGAGTGAGCAAAACAATTGCCCACAAGTATGATAATATTTATAATTGAGTAATCAATGAAATAGATTTCAAACCAAGGTATAATGGTTTTTCTGAATTCAATTCAATAACTAGTCAAAGTATCTGAAAGCTCAATAAAAGTTCTGCTTAGCTCAAGAATTTGAATATAGATATTCAGGATTAAAAGTGGTATTCTGAGGGTCACAAGAACCTCGAACGTATGTCCCTAGGTTAATCAGTATTTCTACCGTAACCTTTAACATCTTATTAGACTATGGGACCATCCATCTCGTACTCAGGGATCAGCCATTTGTACAATGTATTTGTGCACAAAAAAAAAAAAAATACATTTTAACATGCTGTCTTCGCGTAATTAATCCCCTATATTAGGGTTGTTCATCTCAGTCTAGCATCAGAATCCGTACCAAAAAGAACTTGGTTCCCGGAACCAATTATTAAAACATATTCTAAAGTCTTTATGAACGCTCAGTCAACTAAGGACTGAGCTGAATCAATAATGGTTTGCTAGTCACTAAAAGCATTTTGATTCATCAATGAAGTTGTGACAATGGAATTATATAACTCCAACAGTCGTGAATAATGATACAATGATACTGTATAAACAAATGACTTGAATTAAATACGTAGGTACTTGACATGATAAACGAACCTTGCTTGAATAACAATAAGCTTAAGATTAATAAGTTGGCTCAATGAAATTAAACTTGCTGTTAAACGAAATAATAAGATTAAAGGGTGAACAAAACTTGGACCATCGAGCGTAGATTACAGATTTAATATAATGCACGACCCTTAATCACACCTATACATTTTGATTACAAAACGATAACGACTATATTAGTTTACAGATTCATATACATTTTAAGTCGTCTCGTTCTTCAACCCTAATTTTATATTGTATCCATCGTCGATTGACCGATTCCGATATTCCACAAATATTTAGCTAACAACCCTCCGTGGTATCTCATTGGTCATCTTTAATTAACCTCAATATAGGTCTTAAACATACATATAACAACCATAGCAATATCCACAAAACAAATAAATTAGAATTTTAAATATTTTTTTTTCAGTTACTGTTGCCACCACCGCCGGGGCGTGGATTTTCTATACAAAACCCGTCGCCAGAGGGGCGAGGCTTGTCGCCGGGGCGAGGAACAAAGTTCAAATATGCCCGCTGGGGCGACAAGACCGCCGGGGCGAGACTTCCAGTTCATTTCTTCTCTAACCTGCCGGGGCGGTAGACCTCGACTTGTCACCTTTCTACAGTTCGCGAACTAGTAGAAAAAACTTAGGCCAAATTTTGGCCAAAAATTTCTCGAATACTAACCATCCAAACATCATAGTTTTAAACAATAAGCCCAGATATCAAATACAGTATAAAAACAATTACCCAACATGGTTTTCTAAACATATCCTAACCATTATAATTACACATAAACCAACCAAATCGAACCAAAAATTTCTCTGTTTAATAAACCAAAATATTCATGTTTTAGCCATTTTAATAAAAATTTAACACACTAGACAACTCATCTTTCATCAAACCATTTTAAATCCATTCCACATGCATTCTTTACTGTTTATTAATTATATAATCATAATCAAATGTCCAATGTTACCGATTAATAACCAAAATTGGGGGAACATCAATTTTCGATCATCATATACCGCCATACCATGAAAATAGAAACTCTGTAGAACCAAAAAAAATCAATTTTAATAACATGCTTTCATGGATTAAGTTCATTTAAATTGGTTTATAAAACTCATCATGAAATCATCTAATAACTTGTTTACTATCAAAAACACATCAACCTAATTCCATATGCTTTTAGCAAATAATTCACACTACATGAAACTAAAAACCATATTACAGGTGAAACAAAAAACAAAACTATTAATAAAATTTAAAAGAGACTATACCTTCTATTGCCTAGAGAAACTTGGTGACTTCTCTTTTGATTCTTTCTCGTCCAATCTCCAATCCCCCCTCTTCTCCATCAATTTCTCTCTATTCTTAACTCTCTCTTTTTTCTCTGAATCTCTCATCAAGCCTCCGTGCTCTTTCTTCTTCTTTTTTTTAACTGATGAACCTTATTTTAACGTACTCATACTTCAATTGGTGATCAAGTTGAGGAAATCAAGAGTTAGGCCATGTTTGGCCCCAACCTAAAAATAAAAAAAAATGGAATCCTAAAAGGCAATAAGGTTTCGTTTGGCTGAAATAAGAACAAAATAACCCTTTTTGCCTATTCAAGGGTCACAAGGTCTTGTTTTGTTAAAAACAAAAACAAAACCCCTTTCCCATTTAGTTTTTAATAAATCCTTATATTATACTTGTTTTTTAAAAATTCGTCACAACTTCTAATTTAATTAAAACTCTATTAATTAAATAAATTCAATTAAACCTTACTAATTAATTTAATAATTCCTATTTAAAACCAATAACAATAACACCAAATAAATTATCTTATTCAAATAAAGTATTTATTCAAATAAATCATTTAATCATCTAATTTAATTATTAAATTAAATTAGAATAATCGTATCAAATCACAATTGAATAACATTTAACATAAATTCTTTCACCATAACTTTATAAATTATTTAGTTTACTCAATAAATAAATTAATAAAAATATTTATATAACTCAATAAATATTTTTATTTAAATCACAAAAATTGCATTCATTATAGGCAATCGGTGAACGACTATATCCATGGATAGTCCGATCATGTCTTCATGTGACCAAACAAAGACATCTTCATATTGGGTTAATAGTTTGGTCATTTCATTTTTTTGGTCTGAGGTTAAATCGGAACCTATCTAGAGTTCTTTGGGATTGTCGGGGGTTCCGATGTTGAAGGTGGTGGTTTGTTCGAGGTTAGGTTTAGGTTTGTCTTCGACCCATCCTTTAATTTCCTCAAAAACTTCGTCATCATCCATCTCCTCATATTCAATTCCCCAGCAAGTCGAAATCCAGTTCGATATCAAAATCGTATCCATCTCTGAAATTTGGACAATCATCAATAGGGCTAGAATTATTCAAATCGGAATACCTGACAACAAAACATAAATACTTATTATATATAAAACTAACCCCATCAGTTGGCACAGTGGTTCAAATGACGCTCCGGGATGAGTCGTAGACCCGAACATCTTGGGATCGAATCCCACTTGCAATAATTGTTAAGGCAGAAATATTCATGGGGCCACGGACCCCCAGTGCAAGCTGGGAAGCAAACCCACACCGGTCCGGGTTGGGGAGATTAGTCCGATTGCGGTTGAGAAACTCCACATTATCAAAAAAAACTATTTTTTAATACATAAGCTCCTTTTGATAAGCGATAAACATAGCAAAGATATGCATAAAATAAAACAAGACAGAAATCTAGGCAAATAATAATGCCCCCCCCACACTTCTTGGGGCTTATAACCACTTCTCCCTAAATTTACACCCTTTTTTGGACTATCATGGGCTCCACCGTCTAGTTATTGGTAGTCATACTGTCGTCAATGCTAGAAATGGAGGTTCGCCTTCTTATCGGGGATAATCTTCAATGATTGCCATGATTTGATCAACCTCCTGACTGGTCACACTTCTGAGGGATGACCAAAACAGGATCAATTGATGAAGGGAATGATCTCTTGACCTTTTAGCTGGTCGTACCTTCTCTACATCTTCCTTTCCTTTCTCTTGATCTCCTCCCTGACCTTGAAGGTCTGCATGTGAAACTTCTCCTCAAACTACTGTTGAATTTTTAGGAAGAACCTCTCGTTCTTGACCTTTTTCTTTAGATGAAAAAGAGCAGAATTTCCTCCTCCTCATCTAGGAGGGTTGGTGTAACGATCGGGAATTTTTAATTTTCTTGTAACCCGAGTCTATGTGTGAATAAAGTGATTTTTATTTTTTATTTATATTATTATGTGTTATGTGCTTAAAGGTTACGTTATAACCTAGAATAATGTGTATGTGTTGAATTTTACGTGTTATTGTTCATTGGAGTGAATATATTGATTTCGTGAAAAATTACAGAATCACTATTCACGGGCACGTTTATTGAGGCACTATTCACGCCATAATATTTTGCGTCTTTTCCGACCTTAATAAATTTCAGTAATATATGTGTGCGAAGTGATAATATTTTGCGTCTATTCAGATTTTCATTTTGAGCCCAATCATGTTTTATTCGGTATCCAAAATGTATTATATGGTTGTTCCGAATATTTGGACAAACCCCATAATAATTATTTTTATGTGTCCCAATAATTTATGGGAGTACCCCATTTTAATTTTGGGTAGAGTTTATTTACTAAATTGGGTACAAAAGTGGGAGGATTTCGGATATATTTTTTGTGTATTTGGGTATTTATTTTGGCTTGTTACTCCAAGAGGGGAATCAACCCCCAATTTTTAGAACCAATCAAATGCAAGGAGGGAGAGCTTAGCCGGCAAGCCTCATGGAGCAACCAACCCACTCCCTTCATTCTCCCAAAATTACTCCTCCACTTCTCCCAAATCATTCAACTCCCAATCCCATTCCACACTTCTCCCATCCCATCAGCAGATAAAGAGAGAGCTGCAAAGAAGGAAGAAGGAAGGAGAAAGAGTTCACCGCGAAAAAGGGAATAGTCGCCGGAAAAGGGGAAAAGTCGCCGGAAAAAGAAAGGAGGAAGAAGAAGAAAGCACGAGTGGAAGAAGAAAAGAATCCAAGCAAGAAGAACCCTCAAAATCAAGCCCAGCCGAGCTTCTTAACCTCTAGGAAGCATTTACAGAGGAAAAACAACCAACCAAATCCATTCCATTCGATTTCTTGTTAAGTTTTTTTAAGTTTTTCTTAGTTTTTTGAGCTCTTAAGCTTGTGGGTCGGATTTATGGCGATTCTTGGTGTTTTTTGTTTTTGTTGTGATTGTTTGTAAATGTTGTTAATAGGTTATATAAGCCATTAATATCATCAAAGTGAAACAAAAATGCAAGAAATCCTTACTTTGGCTTAATGGAGCAAGAACAATGGACAAAAACATGGACTTTGGATGTTTCGGCACTATTTTAGAGGACTATAAAGCTATGATTTCTTGTTTGTTAATTTTGTTTGTTGTTATGGTATTGTAGTTATATGGGTTACGAAGCTAACCCAGTTGGAATGGAGCAAAAAGGAGTTCAAACGAGTTCATAGTAATGATTTTTGTAAAACTTGTCAAGAACTTGAAGAACATAGTATGAACTTTGTATTTTGGCCTAAAGATTTGGCCATATTAATGTTTTATGGGTAATTCTAAATTTTTGATATGTTGTAGCCCCATAAGTTAAGAGTCCATAGAGTCCGGAATGGACCAATTTGAACGTGTATTGAAGGAGTTATGGAGGTTAGAGTGGCCGGAGGTTGGAGTCGCGAACTGGGATCAAACCCTGAATCCGGCTACTGGAGAGTGACGCCGCAGCGTCACTCATAAGCCCTGCAGCTCACGCCGCAGCGAGGGGCAAGATGGGAAAAGACCGGGACTCACGCTGCAGCGTGAGATCCAAATTCTAAGGCTCACGCCGCAGCTGAAGCCCTGTCATGTGAAAAGCACGGGTCTTGCGCCGCAACGTGGGAACTAGTATTAAGTGTCATGCCACAGTGCCAACCCCGTGTCCGACCTGGGTCAGGTCGGGTCAGACCTAATAAACCTTTCCAGCGGGTCCAACACTTATATTTTTGTACAATAATTAGACAAGTTAGTTATTTATATTTTGTTAAGCCTTAATTGCTTAATTATATGCTAAGTGTCAATCAAATTCAGTGTTTGTCTTAAGGCGTAAATTGACTAACCTGGTTGCAGCTTATGTTTGGCTTCTAGGGCGCGCTGCCCCCTTAGACCCCCCTGCTCACCGGCGAGCTGGGCAAACCGCTCGCTCACCGGGGAGCGAGACCCTCGACTGGGTAGTCATAGGGCAATTAATGTGTTTTAATGATGCAACGTCTGTTTTGAACCTAGTCTTTATGTGGCTAATTGCTATACGAATATGTATTTACATGTGTAGGATATTAAGGAGCGTGTGTTGTAATATTGTAGTAGCGCACTAGGCAAGTTCTTCTTTAACCCTTATCTAACCCTTGTGTTGGGAAAATTTCTAAACCTTGTGCACTATTTTTATTTCGTGCAAACAGGTATATTTTAGGCAAGTTTCCTAACGCTTGTCTAACCCTTGTGTTGAGCAAGTTTCCTATCTTATACAAATGTTGTATATTGTTGCAAGTATTACTCCATTAAGCGAGTTTTTATCTTATTCAACATATTCTGGACAGATTCCTTTACTTCAATCATTGTCATGTTGCAAGTACTCTTAGAATGAACTGTTAATCGTTCACGTTACCCAGCTATGCTTCAACGCATGTTATTAAAGCTTTCAAATTCTATATTCCATGAATTGCATAAGATAGATGTCAAAGCCAATTGTTTCGGCTAGACGTATGTTTAATCATCATTGTTGTTAAGTAAAGCTATCTGATCATATTGTTTGGTTTGGATTCCTATATAAAACTGAGATGAACAACCCTCATAGCAGGGGAAACAGTATGTATGTCGGGGGATCGACACGCGCACGAACAGTATGTAAAAGGAGTTATGCATAACACCGGGTACATTAGGCTGATCACCTAGTGTATTAGTATGTTGGGTTATTAGATGAAATTCTGGTGATTCTAGTAAAAGTTCAGTGTCATGATGACCACTCAGTATAGAATATTTCCTCCATTTGGAAACATTGAAATCATTCGGTCCACAGAGGCCCTACAATTGTGTTAAGGAGATCATTCGTTGAGATTGTGCAAATTCTTGAGCTATCTTTTATTCTCTTGATTCTTGTAAGCTATAAAGTATTCATGTGATGATTCATGATTATTGTTATTATACTTGTTGAGCAAATTTGTTTCTCACCCTTGCTTTTCTTAAAATATTTCAGTTAGTGGAGCTCGTGGTGAAAGCTCAGGGAAGGATAAAGGCAAAGGCAAAGCTACTGATTAGCTTTGTACCGTTAAGATTACCATTTTGATTATGTATTAAGACTCATTGACTTTTGTGATATATTAAGACTTAATTACCCTTATGTATTAAGTTACGTTTTGTAGAAGTTTTGGTTTCGAGACTTGGGACAGGATTATTTATGTTATATCAATGTAAATATTCCTTTATTTCTGCTGTAAAGTATCGCTAGTATGATGCATGTATGAGAAAGTGACGAAACCAGGTCCGCGGTTCAGGTAACCCAGATTTGGGGGCGTCACAGGTGGATTGATAAGTATAAAATATGTTATGTTTTTATCTCTTAATATCTAGTCTTTTATACTTATTTGACACCTAAATGTACTAACTATTCTTATATTTTGATTTAGGTTGCAAATGGAGCCATTAAATGAAAACTGTGTTATTTCCGCACTTTTGGATTATTTTGAAATCCGTCTGTCCGCTTGAGGCTTAATTTTATCCTTGATCAGGCCTTATTCTCTCAAAAGCTCAAAGAAGGAAAATTGTAGATTTATTTCTTAACTTTTCGGATCATCTTGAAAACGCTTAAATCGAAGCTCGAATGAGAGAGTTATGACCATTTTACCAACATACGTCAAAGTTGAAAATTTCAGGAAATTGATCTTTTGGACAGATTGACCTTTGGGGCTTCGGTTGAGATTTGAATTGTGTTAAAGTTTCCAAATGAAAAATGTGATCTTCTTGAAGTTTTTAGTAGACTTATCAAGCTTTCCAGAATGGTATGGTGAGTAAAAATTCGAGTTCATTTAGGCCTCCAAATAGTACTTTTTAGACAGCTGATCCGAATTCTGCATGGACTGGATTCCTGTTCAGACCAGTTGGAGTATTTGGGACATAACTTGAGCTTCTTTACTCCAAATCAGGTGATTCAAAAGCCCAAATTCATTAGAAACTCCAGGGCTACAATTCTTTGCTCAAGTCCAAAATCGGCGATCTACTAATTCAAAATTAGCTTGCAAGGTGCTGATCAGTTTTGGTGTCAGATTTTGACTTCTCATGATGTGCACGTTTTTAGGTTTTTGATTGCCTTAGATGGTTGATTCACATGACCAAGATTAGTTGTTGGATCTTGACATCTTGTACACTTGAGTGCTTATAAATACCAAGTGAAGCTAGGATTGTATTTTGCTAATTCACACATTAATACACACCATCTTCTCCATCTTCTCCAAATTTTAGTGTAATTAGTAGGGAAAGAGGATCATCTCCATAGTGAAGTTGTTGTCCTCGCCCCTTTTATAAATTAGTAGGGAAAGAGGATCACCTCCATAGTGAGGTTTTCGTCCTCACCCCTTTTATAATTCAAGAAAATATTCATTGGACTTAATATGTTAGGCTAGTTCCCTTACTCAGTTCGAAAGGAATGTTGAACCTTGTTTACAGGTAATGTCCCTTATTCCTTCTTACATGAAGTTCATTCTTGATAATCTATTTTAATTGTTGAATGATATTTATTCCGATTGGTTTAATGTGATCGGATTAATTTCATCTGCTAGATTAAGGGACAGTATTACGTGTAATTGATATTGTTCCTAATCATAAGTAGCAATTAGTGATACATGATTGTGATCAAGCTTTTGAGTATTGCTATTATTATCGAAAGACAAGTTAAATAATCCGAACTTGTGTGATTGTTGCTTGGATTAGTCTAAGTCCCTAGTTCTTAATACAACTATTATATTAAATCTAGAGAGCTTGTTCTAGGTTGTATAATGGTTAGAATCTTGTGAAGAGCTTGTTTCATTAAGTGATAATCTAAGGGGAGTTTCAGGTAGTAGAGCTTGTTGCTACCTAGGGCTATTAATTTCATTGAAGGATAGATATTGCTTTACTTAATTATTCTATTGTTGTAAAAAGGTGATACTGAACCGGAAGAACTGAAATCTTTAATTAATTGGTTATTCTAATCACTTTAAATTTTGTTCTTGATAATTAGTGAAATCAAATTATAAACCCCCCCTCTATTTGGTAAACAAAGAATAATTTTAGACTAATCACTCTCTGTGGGATCGACTCTTACTTGCATTGCTACATTATTATCTTTCACAGTAAGGTTTTATTTTTGGTTGCTTGCGACAGCACACCAAATTTTTGGCGCCGTTGCCGGGGAGTGATTTTAGTTTATTTTTCTTTGTTATCATTATTTTTGTCTTTATTTATTATTATTTTTTTTTTGTTTTGTTGTACTCAGGTAATTTGAATTTCCTTTGATTGTTTATGTCCAAAACTCGATCTACTAATCAAGGTGATTTAAAGTGTGATCCAGAAATAGAGAGAACCATTCGTAGATTAAGGAAGGTAGCTCGGAATAATTGTGAAGAGAAGGACACCATGGCAGAAACCCGAACCTTGAAGGAGCTTGCGGCCCCTGCTTTGAATCAACAACCTTTATGCATAACCTTTCCTAATCTAGATGCTAATACTCATTTTGAATTAAAATCTGGACTAATACATCTTTTACCTACTTTTCATGGTTTGGCAGGTGAAGACCCTCACAAACATTCGAAGGAATTTCATGTGGTATGCACAAGTATAAAGCCTATCGGAGTAACGAAAGAACAAATCAAGTTAAGAGCCTTTCCATTTTCTCTAAAAGATTTGGCTAAGGATTGGATTTACTATTTACCCTCCGGAAGTATCACAAAATGGGAATAGATGAAAAGATTATTCTTAGAAAAATATTTTCCCGCTTCAAGAGCAGCCAACATTCTAAAAGAAATTTGTGGTGTGAGGCAGAATAATGGAGAAACCCTTTATGAGTATTGGGAACGTTTTAAGAAACTATGTGCAAGTTGCCCCCATCATCAAATTAGTGATCAACTCCTCATCCAATACTACTATGAAGGTCTTTTATCTACAGATAGGAGCATGATTGATGCTGCTAGTGGAGGAGCTCTGGTGGACAAGACTCCCGAGGCTGCAAGAAATCTCATTGCAAATATGGCAGCTAATTCTCAACAATTTGGCAGTCGACTTGATTTCTCACCTAGGAATGTGAATGAGGTAAAAGTTTCTGCTATTGAACAATAAATTGCAAGTCTAACTTCTCTTGTTCGTCAAATGGCTACAGGAAACATGTCAGCAGCAAAAGCTTGTGGTATTTGTTTGTTAACAAATCACAATACAGATGCATGCCCAACACTGCAAGAGGATGATAATATGCAACAGGCAAATGTAGTGGGGAATTATCAAGGACAATCCCAGAGAAAATATGATCCTTACTCTAACACTTACAATTCCAGATGGAGGGATCATCCCAATTTGAGCTATGGAGGTACTAGGCCACCAGTGCAAGGTGTTTTCCCAAATGGGTAGCAAAGTTTTCAACCAGCTCAACCACAGTACCAACCTAGACAAGCTGCTCCTGTTAATTCTGGAACATCTCTTGAGGACATGTTTAAGGCATTCATGAATCAAACACAACAATTCCAGCAAGAGACAAGGACTTCCATCCATAATCTAGAAAATCAAATGAGTCGACTTGCTACGACAGTTGGTCGATTGGACTCTCAAAGTTCAGGGAAGCTACCTTCTCAAACTATTGTCAATCCGAGAGAGAATGCATGTGCCATAACTTTGAGGAGTGGAAAACAATTGGAAGCACCAAAAGTTACTTGTGAACTTGAGGAAGATAAGGCTAAGGAGGATGCAGAAATATCAAAGGTAAAACCTAAACACTCATGTTCAGCTAAAGACTAATCCTTTACCTTTTCCTCCCGGAATCCTAAAACTTCAAAGAAGGATGAGCAAGAAAAAGAAATTCTAGAAACTTTCAGGAAGGTAGAGGTGACTATTCCTTTACTAGATGCAATTAAGCAAGTGCCCAGGTATGCAAAATTTTTGAAAGAATTATGCACTAACAAAAGAAAATTGAAAAATGATGAAAGAGTCATTGTTGGTGAGAATGTATCAGCAGTCCTTCAAAGAAAAATGCCCCCTAAATGTAAAGATCCAGGCATGTTTACAATTCCATGTAGAATAGGTAATACCAGATTTGAGAAAGTTATGCTAGATTTAGGAGCTTCAATTAATGTCATGCCATTATCTATTTTTGCTTCTTTAAATCTAGGTCCTTTGAAACAAACTGGTGTTATTATTCAATTGGTTGATCGTACTAACACTTACCCCCAAGGGGTAATTGAAGATGTCTTGGTGCAGGTGAATGAACTAATCTTTCCTGCAGATATTTACATAGTGGATATGGATGATGATAAATTCCCAAATCCTGCACATATACTTTTAGGGAGGCCATTTTTGAAAACAGCAAGGACTATGATTGATGTGCATAATGGAACCTTAACCATGGAGTTTGATGGTGAAAAGATACAATTCAACATATATGAGGCCATGAGGTATCCTAGTGATATTCACCCTGTTTTTGCTATTGATGTACTTGACTCTTTAGTGCAGAAGTCTTTTGAACAAACACAAAGGGAAAGTTTAGAGGTCGCTATCACCAACAATCTGGAATTAGATAAAGAAGAAGAGATTGAGCAGAATCTGGACTTGAAAGAGACTGTAGCTGCATTACATTCTTTACCTAAAACCTCAGCTAAATATGCAGTTTATTCTATTCAATTGCCTAGTTCTCATCAAAAGTTATTACCATATGTTGTGTAGGCCCCAACCTTAGAACTGAAACCATTACCTGCACACTTGAAGTATGCATTCTTAGGGAAGAATGAGACGCTACCAGTGATTATTGCTAACAATCTAACCAAAGTACAAGAAGACAAACTGCTCAGAGTCCTAAGGGACCATATAACAGTCTTTGGTTGGACTATAGCAGATATCAAAGGTATCAGTCCTGCTACGCGCATGCATAGAATCCTTTTGGAAGATGGAGCCAAGCCCACTAGAGACGCACAAAGAAGACTTAATCCACCCATGATGGAGGTAGTGAAGAAGGAGGTGCTGAAATTACTTGATGCAGGTATAATTTATCCTATCTTAGACAGTCAATGGGTAAGTCCAGTACAGGTAGTACCAAAGAAATCTGGAATCACAGTCATCAAAAACGATGATAATGAGTTGGTGCCTACACGTATGCAGATAGGATGGAGAGTTTATATTGATTACATGAAGTTAAATGCTGTCACTAGAAAGGATCATTTTTCTCTTCCTTTTATTGATCAAATGTTGGAAAGATTAGTTGGGCATGCTTATTACTGTTTTCTAGTTGGTTTTTCAGGTTATAACCAAATTGTGATTGCACCCGAAGACCAAGAAAAGACCAGATTCACATGTCCTTTTGGTACATTTGCGTATCGTAGAATGTCCTTTGGACTGTGTAATGCACTAGGTACCTTCCAACGTTGTATGGTAAGCATCTTTTTTAATTTTCTTAAAAATTGCATTGAAGTATTTATGGATGACTTCACAATACATGGTGATTTTTTAGATGTATGCCTCGATAATCTGACTCGTGTGCTAAATAGATGCTTAGAAACTAATCTTGTTCTTCATTGGGAAAAGTGTCACTTTATGGTGGAGCAAGGTATAGTACTTGTCCATGTAGTTTCAGCTAAAGGATTAGAAGTGGATAAAGCTAAGATAGAAATTGTTACTGCTCTGCCTTACCCCGTAAGTGTGCTGGAGATCCGTTCTTTCCTTGGTCATGTAGGTTTCTATTGTAGCTTTATCAAGGACTTCTCAAAAATAGCTTTGCCATTGTGTAAGTTGCTACAAAAGGATGTGGAATTCCAATTTGATGACGAGTGCAAGGAGGCGTTTGACAAATTAAAGAAGTTATTGACCTCGGCACCAGTGATACAACCACCAAATTGGAAGTTTCCGTTTGAGATCATGTGTGACGCAAGCAACTATGCAGTAGGGGTTGTCTTAGGCCAACGAGTTGACAAAGTTGTCCATACCATTTACTATGCTTCTAGGACTCTAAATACTGCTAAGATTAATTACACTACGACTGAAAAAGAACTCTTATCTGTTGTATTTGCTTTAGACAAGTTTAGATCGTATTTGCTTGGTACTAAAGTTGTAGTTTATTCTGACCATGCGCTCTTAGGTATTTGCTAACCAAGAAGGAATCCAAACCAAGAATCATTAGATGGATTCTATTGCTACAAGAATTTAACTTGGAGATCAAGGATAAGAAAGGAGCGGATAACTTGGTGGCAGATCACTTGAGCAGGCTGATTAAGGATGAAGAGGTGCTACCATTGCATGATTCTTTTCTAGATGAGCATTTATTTTCCATCGATGAGGCTATACCTTAGTATGCCAATATCGTGAATTACTTAGTGAGTGCCTATATTCCTAGAGAGTTCTCTAAATTCCAAAAAGAAAAGCTTAAGAGTGATGCCAAATATTATATATGGGATGATCCATACTTATAGAAATTTTGTACTGACCAGATAGTTAGAAGGTGTGTGCCTAAAAGTGAGTTTTTATCTATTCTAACTTTTTGTCACTCTTATGCTTGTGGAGGCCATTTTGGACCTAAAAGAACAGCTCATAAGGTTTTGGAATGTGGTTTCTTTTGGCCGACTATTTTTAGGGACTCCTATCAGTTCTGTAAGTCATGTGAAAATTGTCAAAAGACAGGAAATATATCAAGTAGGAATCAAATGCCACAAACACCTATTTTAATTGTTGAAATTTTTGATGTTTGGGGTATTGATTTTATGGGATCATTTCCTACTTCTTATGGTAATGTTTACATTCTTTAGGCAATTGATTATGTTTCTAAATAGGTGGAAGCTAAAGCCACCAGGACTGATGCCTCTAAAGTTATTGCAGATTTTATCAAGTCTAATATATTTGTCAGGTTTGGAACACCAAGGGCCATAATCAGTGATAAACCCACTTCTGCAATAGGATGCTAGCGACACTATCCAAAAAATATAATGTGATGCATAAAGTTTCTACATCCTACCATCCACAGAGTAATGGGCAGGCTGAGATATCCAACCGGGAGGTCAAGTCCATTTTGGAAAAAGTAGTCAAACCGAGTAGAAATGATTGGAGTCTGAGGTTAGAAGATGCACTTTGGGCCTATAGAACAGCTTACAAAACTCCAATAGGTATGTCACCTTATAGGTTAGTGTTTGGGAAACCATGTCATCTACCAGTGGAGTTAGAACACAAGGCTTTTTGGGCAGTTAGACAATGTAATATGAGCTTAGATTCAGCTGGAGTCCATAGGAAGTTGCAGTTGCAAGAGCTAGAGGAATTAAGGAATGATGCATACGAGAGTGTTGTCAGATTTCACAATCAGCAATTACGTGCAAGTACACACGATCAACAAGTAATAAAGTGATAAGAAAGAGTGTCGAACCCACAGGAATTACTATGTTTAAATCTCCAACTGTCAATCTAAATTATGCCTATTCTATTAAACAATTGCAATTTGCATTTTTGATTGAAACTAATTAAATTAATACTAACACTGATGATTATCACAAAAGTTAAAATTCAGATGTAATAAGATTAAGACTACAATATCCCCAGTTATTTATCATAAACCAATCTATCTATACATTCCAATTATTCACTTCATTGAAGTTGTTAACAGAAATTCAATTGTATTTATAAGCCCTTTTCCAAATGATCAAATAAATCTATCTAATCCAATTAACTCTGCGATATTCTTATGCAAAACTAATGGATTAAATTCATTAAACTTCAATTTCCAATTGTTACATGCAGCAAAGAGATATCCCTATTCACTTCACAATCTTAATTATTCAACACATATAAATAATTAAGAATACATGCTATCTTATCCAGTTCTAACTCTAGATTGCATCTCCCAAATTCATCTAGAATAATTTGCTAATTGTCGGCCAAACAATTTAATCAATAAGTATAGAATAAGATAGACAACTCCCATCAATTGAATAACTGAAATTAAATAGATAATTAATTCATAACATAACTAGTTCAATCGTAGCCTTAACTAATGGTTTAGTTCATAGTGACAATAAAAACTAAAATACCAAAATAAGTTATCATAATTAATTACAAATCAGAGAATAAAGATCAAAAGAAAGCTCAATATAATCTCTAGCTCTCCAATCTGAATTCCTCACGATGCTTGATTTGTTCTTCAATCTTCTTGTTCAGCTCTGAAATTCCATCTTTGAAAAATATATATATCCCTTTAATCCAACCCTTGATCTCCTATTTATATTTTCCTTTAGTCTCCCAATCAGAATAATAGCAAGAATCCTTAATCACTTCAACCTTTCCAAAATAACTGAATGTTGGCAAACTTAAATTTTCCATCAGCCGCATTCTCGCCCCCGGCGAGAAGTTCTTATACAAATCTCTCGCCCCGGCCAGCTTCCGCCCCGGCGAGAAAAACAAAGCACGACTTCTCGCCCCGACGAGGTTTCCCTGCACCCAGCCAATTTTCTTCTTTTGAATCTGCAGCCAGCCATGACCTACAAAAGCAATATGAAAACAAGTAAAAGATACCAAAAACACTTAAAAAACAAGTAAAGAATAAGCCAAAGACATATCAAACTCGTAGGTTAAAACCTACTCATCAAATACCCCCAAACTCAAAACTTTGCTTGTCCTCAAGCAAAACACAAAACAAACCAAAATCACCTCTAAACTAGCTACCAACATTAATGCATATGCATAACTAACCATAGTCAAGAAATTAATCAACAGACATCATAAAAATTCAGCCTCAGAAATCAGTAACTACCAATTCAACAGAATTTCAACCTCACACCATCCAAGAGCCAACTATCAGCAGTTATGAATTACCCTCAACCCATCCATAAGTGTATAACATATATCAAACTAACTAGGATATGAATTCAACTCTAAGTATCACAATGCTCAACAAGAGTCAAATTCACATATTTTACTTTTAAGCTCAACTGCTATTCACTTGCCTTCTCATTTTATTTTCTTTTTTCATTTTTTTTCTTTAACGAGTGCGTTTTACGCTCCATCTCGTCATTTATCTCGACTAGTGCAATGTTCATCTTTATTAGGCTATTCAATGTCACCCGTGTAACGAACTTTCAACCAACGACTCCCAAACCAGACGATTTTAGGGCGCTGAGTGTAAAGACATCTCCTAAGGGCATACTCATTCAAATGACACCAGCCACAAAGACAAACTAGTCACGACCTGCTCTTATCTGTCTATATTCATTAATTCTTCTTTTTCTTGCACTTAGACAAACATCGAAGCAGAATTTATTCAACAACTTTTTTTTTTCGATCCAACAAGCGATAACAGTTTATATCTTCATATGAGCACTGAAAGTAGTATGCACACAAGCCAATCATATTTGATATGATGTAGCATATACTTTATAATCTTATTCATTTATTAATAAAAGAATTGATTTTCCTAAAAGGCATTTTATATTATCTACATGGTGCTGTTATATTAAATGTGATAAACCCATAGTTTTGAGCAATGCTTTTAGAATCATGATGGTAATCATGCTAATGAGATCTAAATTCTAGATAGCTCACAAACTAAAATTGTTCCTAATCATTGGATTACTAAATTGGGGATTAGTGAATCCGGATAGATTAGTACATACGTTGCTTGCTCTTAGGAAGAGGATGATTGATCTCATAATCATTTATGTGGAGACACTAAAGCAAGAATGTAGGTGCTTATTAGAGAATAAGTTCACTGAACGTGACTCGCTAAGGAATACCTAATGGAGTTTTACTCGCCTGTCAATAGGAATTCCTCTAGTGATAGTAGTACAAGTGATCCTTGGACTTGAGATCATCATAGTATCTTGTGTATGATGAATTATACTTTGACATGTCCCTTAAGACCTTTGGGGTATATCAAAGGGTATGATTGAGTATAATAAGTTGTACATGGAGATAGGTGAATGATCAACAAAGAATCTACCACGTCTAGCAAAAGATGTGAATGTCCTATGTGATTCGATAAATGACAACTCAGTAGTCCTTGGCCAAGGCAGAATGAAATTAGAAAGGAGTTTCTAATTTGCATTATTTGGAGTTGTGCATTTGGGAATCAAAATGCATATAATTAAATAAAATAAGAATTGACAGTAAATCCATGTCTTATATTTAATTGGGACATTGTATGGTAGAAGGATTGAATTGTATGGTAACTATTTACTCAAAGGTTCTTTTGTGATTGATGTTGAAATCTATATTATCTGGAAAGTCGTTGATCTCTAAGGGGGCTTACCTTTATTCTAGAATAAATATTATTTATTTAAATGAATTAAATAGTTTAATTTATTTATTTAAATAAGATTAGAATTGTTCTAATTGATTTATTCACAACCGGTTTAATATGGAGAACCTAGAGGGTCACACCGCAAAAGGAAAATATTTATTTAAGAAGTAAATGACATAATTGTAATAATAAGTTAAGTGTATTTAATTTAATCTATGGAGATAAAATAAATTAAATAGCTTAATACTTATTATTTAATATTTTGGAAATATTAAATATAAATTAATAAGAGGAGTCTTATTATTATTATTATTATTATTACTATTATTTAATTCCTAATAGGGATTGGGAATTAATTAATAGAACTATTATTTATTTCCTAATAGGGATTGAGAATTAATTAATAGATGTACTCTCTCACAAATTCCTAATTGGATTAGGAGCATAATTAATTAAAGGAGTTTAATTAGAATATAAGCCCTAATCCTAAATAGTTTAGGGAAGGGCTATTCCTACATCTATAAATAAGAAGAGTCTTATCATAGATTAGGGTTACACACTCTTGCATTAGATTATGGAGAGTACTTACAATTTCTATAGAGATAGAAACTAGGGTTTTTGCCAAATACCCAACTTCTTGAATACTTGTTCTTCCTTGGTGGATCACCTCTAGAGGCCAAACACTTGGGTGGCTAACGTTGATCAAATGAAGGAATCACACCGTAGCATTCGAGGAGAACACGAAGGACTAGGAGTTGAAGTTGTACCCGAGGAAGCTTTGTTCTACGAGGGTATAATTTCTTATTCTCTTTCTCTTACGTTTATATCGTTAATTGAGCACATTGATCGATCATGGTGATGGTTTGTATAAAATTTTAAAATCCGTTTTATCGCGCTTCCGCTCTATTTATGTAATTTGATTGCATGCTCGCGTTATATACAAACCTAACAGTGGTATCAGAGCCTAATCATGTGCTAATTATCGATCTTGATGATTCCATGTATGAATTGATATGCGATACGATCGGATTTTGGGCTGAAGAAATTTTTTTTTCTAAATCTGCGTCGCGGCGCGGCCGCGCCGCTTCCAGTTCATTCTGGAGCGCGGCCGCGCCCTAACCCAGAAAACGTTTCTGGGGGTGCAACGCGGCCGCGCCGGTGTCCAGACTTTAAATTTTTTTTTTGTTTTTCTCAATTAAAATAAATTATTTATTTAATTGATAAAAGTTTAAAATAAAAGAGTTTAATTTATCTGGAATAGGATTTCAGATTGCTAAAATTAAAGGAGTTTAATTTAGATTTGGTTTTTGATTAAAATAAAAGAGTTTA
This sequence comes from Aralia elata, assembly GCA_034770075.1. Taxonomy (NCBI): domain Eukaryota; kingdom Viridiplantae; phylum Streptophyta; class Magnoliopsida; order Apiales; family Araliaceae; genus Aralia; species Aralia elata. The sequence goes on along the minus strand of CM068379.1, from coordinate 28,308,320 downwards.
TTTTGTTTCAAAACTAAATATTAGCAAAACGTTTGCCCATTAATTGATATCAATGCATATATGGAATGGTTTTATTATTCATGGGATGAATGTTATTTATTGATACATATAGAGATATGTATGATAATAAATAGGGATTGATTATGGACTATTGACCAATGTGTGATTGGATTTATTTTAGTGGATGCTTGAATGTATGGGTTTTATAAATGGGGTCTGCGTACCTCGTCTTCTCTACTTTTTTCTTAATGTAAATTCTATCTCACTCCTATGTACTTCCCCTTGATTGCTGATCAAGGTTTCTATTTATTGTAAATAGTTTCTGTAATAGGACTAATTAGAATTAATTTTTAACAATTGGAGACAAAGGAGCAAGGAGCGCTTGAAGACCCTTTTGTAATGGAGCCCGGGTTTAAATGTAATAGTTATATTTAAATTTAATTCTTGCACCTTAGGTTTGACCTTTTGGTTCACTTGGTGGCTCTAGTGAACCAAACTAGAATAAAAGTCCATAATCAATCCGGGTAGAATATAGTATTCTATATGTGCATGTTTACTATATATATTATATATTATACAACATGCTTCGCATGTTAAATAATATGACGCGTATTTTATATATATATGTGCATGCGCGCTAAATAAGATGAGACTAATAATAACAAACCCCTCAAAGTAATATATTAAGTCCTAAGCGTTCAAAGATATTTGGAATATCGAACGTCGCCTTCTAGCATGGTAAAACAATAGAGTATTAAATATTTAATATGAGTTTGTTGTGTCACCACAAGGCAAGTATTAAATATTTAAGATGTTCCTTTATCACATTTGATGCTTATAAATAGACTGAACGATGCTGTTTTGTTGTGTCACCACAAGGACAGTGTTTTTCTTTCGAATATATGGAAGTGCTAGGTTGGACTTAACTTGGATAATTTTGATTCGGATGTGTCACCACTTGATCAAAATAATCTAAGAGGCAAAATACAAGGAGTTACATAGTGATGTAATTGACAATAGTTGTCTACCTATTTATTTATATATCGTTTGTTGTGTCACCACAAGGCTATATACATTTGAAATGGGATCCTTAATCTCACTAGCAGATCTTTAATTAGAATTGCCGAACTATATAATGAGGGTAATATAGTTTGATGAAAAATAGTGGGAGATACCAATTTAAAATAAAGACCTAATTTATTTTGGTAATTAATAAAATGAATGTATGCTAAAATGTTGTCTATTTCACATGCAGAATTTAAAAATGTCAAACTCACTATCACTGCGTAGCATACTTGATGCTAACAAACTGACCGGACCGAATTACACGGACTGGTTAAGGAATCTGAGAATTGTTCTCAGTTCTGAAAAGATTTCTTATGTCCTAAATTCGCCTGTCCCTGCAAGTGTTGCAGAAACAGCCTCTGAGGAAGAGATTGCTACTTTCAGAAAGTGGCAAGATGATGCAATCTTGGCTCAATGCATCATGCTCGCATCCATGAGTAACGAGCTTCAGCGTCAGCATGAAACTATGGATGCTCCTATTATATTGCTGCATCTCAAAGAGTTGTATGGTGAGCAAAGTAGGACTGCTAGATATCAGATATCTAAGGAGCTCTTCCGATCTCGTATGACCGAGGGCACTGCTGTTGAGACTCATGTCCTTAAGATAATCAATCTGATTGAACAGCTTGGACAGCTTGGGTTCGTGATGGATGGAGAGTTAAGCCAAGATTTGATCTTGCAGTCACTCCCGAACACCTTCTCACAATTTGTTGTGAATTTTCACATGAATAAGTTGGACGTCAGCTTGCCTGAGTTACTTAACATGTTGAAAACTGTTGAAGGTCACTTCTCATCCAACAAGAACCAAGTCTTACTAGTGGATGATTCTTCCAAGGAAAGGAAGAGGCCCAAGGTATCTTCTGAAAAGAAGAAAAACAAGAAGGCTAAGGGCAAGGTGAAGAGGAAGGATAAAAAGAAACCTGATCCAGATAGCAAAGGAATTTGCTACCATTGCAATAAGCCGGGACACTGGAAGAGGAACTGCAAGGAGTACCTTGCGGACCAAAAGAGGCTTGGAGAAGCTTCGACTTCCGATCTAGGTTTGTTCATGATTGAAATTAATTTTTCTGAAAGTCAAAATTCTACTTGGGTATTGGATACCGGCTGTAGTTCTCACATATGTAATAATGTGCAGGGACTAAGCAGAAGTAGAAAGCTAGACAAGGATGAAGTCGTCCTACGAGTGGGAAATGGAGCAAAGGTTGTTGCATTAGCTGTAGGGACTTATCGTTTAGCACTGCCTTCGGGCAAGTTCATTAGTTTAAATAATTGTTATTATGTTCCGACACTCATTAGAAACATTATTTCAATTTCTGTATTGGATATGGATGATTTTGATATTATAATAAAGAACAACAGTTGTTCTATTTATAATAAAAATGTTTTATATGGTGTTGGGAACTTACTGAATGGACTATACATACTTGACTTGCATGAAAATATACTTCAAATTGAACAAACTAAGAAAAAAAAAGAGATGATGTTAATTATACCTTTATGTGGCACTGTAGACTTGGTCATATCAATGAAACAAGATTATCCAAGTTGCATAAAGATGGGCTTTTAGAGCTATCTGATTACGAATCATATCCAACTTGTGAATCTTATCTCATGGGTAAAATGACTAAATCTCCTTTTACTGGAAAAGGAGAAAGAGTTATAGAGTTGTTAGCATTGGTACACACAGACGTATGTGGACCTATGACAACGAATGCACGAGGAGGGTATTCTTATTTTATTACTTTCACTGATGATCATTCTAGATTTGGATATGTGTATTTAATGAAATACAAATCTGAATCGTTTGAAAAGTTCAAAGAATTCAGAAGTGAAGTAGAGAAGCACACTGATAAGAGTATTAAGATTCTTCGATCGGATCGAGGAGGGGAATACTTAACCAATGAGTTTCTCAATTGTCTCAAAGAAAATGGTATAATCTAACAATGGACTCCACCAGGGACGCCACAGTTGAATGGTGTATCTGAAAGGAGAAATCGAACATTGTTGGACATGGTTCGTTTCATGATGAGTTTTACCGACCTTCCAGTATCCTTCTGGGGTTATGCCCTAGAATCGGCTGCATACCTACTTAACAAGGTACCTACCAAATCCGTCCCAAAGACCCCATATGAGATATGGACAGGGAGGAAACCAAATCTTAAGCATGTTAAGACTTGGGGTTGTCCAGCTTATGTCAAAAGGTTTGAGCAAGATAAGTTGAAGACTAGATCCGACAAGTGTAGATTTATGAGATATCCTAAAGAAACATCAGGGTATTATTTCTATCACCCGACTGATCAAAATGTGTTTGTTGCGAAACACACTGCCTTCTTGGAAAAGGAGTTTATCCTTGAAGGGGTCAGTGGGAGTAAGATATATCTTGAAGAAGTTCAAGAACCACAAAATACTACGGATCAAAGTTAGGTACCTGACCAAGTAGAAGAACCTACTGTACCACTACCTATTCGTAAATCTGGAAGAGTACCGAAGATACCTGATAGGTATGGATTCATCATAGAAGATGGTGATGAGGTACACATCATAGATGATGATGATCCATTGACTTACGAAGAGGCTATGAGTAGTGAAGACTCAGAGAAATGGCAAGAAGCCATGAAATCCGAGATGGACTCCATGTATGAAAACCAAGTATGGACTTTGGTTTCACCACATGAGGGCATTAAGCCTATTGGGTATAAATGGGTCTTTAAGAGAAAGACTAGAGCAGATGGCAAGGTAGAGATCTATAAGGCCCGACTGGTTGCAAAAGGTTTCAAACAAAGACAAGGAATTGACTATGATGAAAACTTCTCACCAATAGCTATGCTCAAGTCCATTCGGATTTTGCTTGCAATTGCAGCTTATTATGACTACGAGATCTGACAAATGGACGTGAAAACGGCCTTCCTCAATGGAGAGCTTGAGGAGAATGTATATATGATACAGCCAGAGAGTTTTGTTTCAACGGTTGGAACAAACCAAGTCTGTAAGCTACAACAATCCATTTATGGATTGAAGCAAGCTTCTCGAAGATGGAACATCCATTTTGATGAGATAATCAAAAGGTTTGATTTTATCAAAAATGAGGATGAACCTTGTGTGTACAAGAAGGTTAGTGGGAGCGCTGTTTCATTCCTTGTACTATATGTTGATGATATATTACTGATAGGGAATGATGTTCATATGCTACAGTCGATCAAAATTTGGTTATCTAAACACTTCTCCATGAAGGACTTGGGTGAGGCATCCTATATTTTGGGGGTAAAGATATATAGAGATAGATCTAAAAGGATGCTTGGCTTGACCCAAGGAAAGTACATTGAATCGATGCTAAAGAGGTTTAGCATGGAAGATTCCAAGAGAGGTCTCATGCCGATGAGCCATGGAATACATCTCTCCAAGAAACAGGCCCCAAAGACACCTGAGGAGAGAAACCGAATGAGTAAGATTCCTTATGCTTCAGCAATAGGATCTATCATGTACGGTATGATATGTACTAGACCAGATGTCGCTCATGCACTTAGTGTAACAAGCAGATATCAGTCGAATCCAGGAGAAGAGCACTGGAAGGCTGTGAAAAACATCCTAAAATACTTGAGAAGAACTAAGGATGTATTTCTTATCTACGACGGGTCTGAATTAAAACTAGAGGGCTATACAGACTCAAGTTTTCAAACGGACCAAGATGACTATAAATCCGTTTCAGGGTATGTGTTTACCTTAAACGGTGGCGCAGTGAGTTGGAAGAGTTCCAAGTAGCAAACAGTTGTTGATTCAGTGACAGAGGAAGAGTACATAGCTGCAAGTGAAGCTGCAAAGGAAGCTGTTTGGATGAAGAAGTTCATAACTGAACTTGGAGTGGTTCCTAGCATTAGAGGAGCCGTACCTCTATTTTGCGACAACACCGGAGCTGTTGCGCAGGCTAAAGAACCCAGGTCTCATCAGAAATCCAAACACGTGTAGCGGCGGTTTCATTTGATTAGAGAAATCATTGGAAGAGGAGATGTCACCTTGGAACGTGTGGACTCTCAAGACAACATTGCAGATCCATTTACTAAAGCTTTAACTCAACAGCAGTTTGATCGTCACTTAGAGAAGATGGGTATTAGATATCATGGCGATTGGCTTTAGTGCAAGTGGGAGATTGAAAGTAGTATGCACACAAGCCAATCATATTTGATATGATGTAGCATATACTTTGTAATCTTATTCATTTATTAATAAAAAAATTGATTTTCTTAAAAGGCATTTTATATTATCTACATGGTGTTGTTATATTAAATGTGATAAACCCATAGTTTTGAGCAATGCTTTTAGAATTATGATGGTGATCATGCTAATGAGATCTAAATTCTAGATAGCTCACAAACTAAAATTGTTCCTAATCGTTAGATTACTAAATTGGGGATTAGTGAATCCGGATAGATTAGTACATACGTTGCTTGCTCTTAGGAAGAGGATGATTGATCTCATAATCGTTTGTGTGGAGACACTAAAGCAAGAATGTAGGTGCTTATTAGAGAATAAGTTCACTGAACGTGACTCGCTAAGGAATACCTAATGGAGTTTTACTCTCCTGTCAATAGGAATTCCTCTAGTGATAGTACAAGTGATCCTTGGACTTGAGATCATCATAGTATCTTGTGTATGATGAATTATACTTTGACATGTCCCTTAAGACCTTTGGGGTATATCAAAGGGTATGATTGGGTATAATAAGTTGTACATGGAGATAGGTGAATGATCAACAAAGAATCTACCACGTCTAGTAAAAGATGTGAATGTCCTATGTGATTCGATAAATGACAACTCAGTAGTCCTTGGCCAAGGCAGAATGAAATTAGAAAGGAGTTTCTAATTTGCATTATTTGGAGTTGTGCATTTGGGAATCGAAATGCATATAATTAAATAAAATAAGACTTGACAGTAAATTCATGTCTTATATTTAATTGGGACATTATATGGTAGAAGGATTGAATTGTACGGTAACTATTTACTCAAAGGTTCTTTTATGATTGATGTTGAAATCTATATTATCTGGAAAGTCGTTGATCGCTAAGGGGGCTTACCCTTATTGTAGAATAAATATTATTTATTTAAATGAATTAAATAGTTTAATTTATTTATTTAAATAAGATTAGAATTGTTCTAATTGATTTATTCACAACCGGTTTAATATGGAGAACCTAGAGGGTCACACCACAAAAGGAAAATATTTATTTAAGAAGTAAATGGCATAATTGTAATAATAAGTTAAGTGTATTTAATTTAATCTATGGAGATAGAATAAATTAAATAGCTTAATACTTATTATTTAATATTTTGGAAATATTAAATATAAATTAATAAGAGGAGTCTTATTATTATTATTACTATTACTATTATTTAATTCCTAATAGGGATTGGGAATTAATTAATAGAACTATTATTTATTTCCTAATAGGGATTGAGAATTAATTAATAGAAGTACTCTCTCAAAAATTCCTAATTGGATTAGGAGCATAATTAATTAAAGGAGTTTAATTAGAATATAAACCCTAATCCTAAATAGTTTAGGGAAGGGCTATTCCTACATCTATAAATAAGAAGAGTCTTATCATAGATTAGGGTTACACACTCTTGCATTAGATTGTGGAGAGTACTTACAATTTCTATAGAGATAAAAACTAGGGTTTTTGCCAAATACCCAACTTCTTGAATACTTGTTCTTCCTTGGTGGATCACCTCTATAGGCCAAACACTTGGGTGACTAATGTTGATCAAAGGAAGGAATCACACCGTAGCATTCGAGGAGAACACGAAGGACTAGGAGTTGAACTTGTACCCGAGGAAGCTTTGTTCTACGAGGGTATAATTTCTTATTTTCTTTCTCTTACGTTTATATCGTTAATTGAGCACATTGATCGATCATGGTGATGGTTTGTATAAAATTTTAAAATCCGTTTTATCGCGCTTCCGCTCTATTTATGTAATTTGATTGCATGCTCGCGTTATATACAAACCTAACAAGCACGTGATACACCAAAGAAGAACCAACTCCTAATTACCTCAATACACATTCATGAGCAGTTAAAAACTCAGGGTCTCAAGTAACCACAACTAAAACAGTCAAACTCCAGATTTAGCAATTACTATCCATCCCATTAAATTGAATTAGAACTGATCAAATTTCATCATCGGCCATCCCTAAATGACTTCCATTAATGCATTGCTTGAATACCTACTAAATGCAATATGATACTATGCTACTAAATTTTTGGGTTTTTGGATTTTTTTTTTTGAATAACTAATTAATGCAATCTAACATGAAACTAATACAAATAAAACTAAAAATGCAACTAAATGAGTAAATTCTAAAAATAACACACCCCCCAAACTCAAACGATACAATGTCCTCATTGTGCGAAAAATAAAGAAAAGAAAGAACAGAGGACTTCCCTGACAGATCAAGTAGTAGGCCCGAACTCGTCATCATCATCTGGGGTTGGTGGTGGAAAAACTGGCAATGGCTGCGCTTCTGTAAAGTGAACATAGTCCATCAACGGTTGCATATTAGAATACATGTTTGATATCGCTTGCGTACAACTCTGCTGATAAGCAAACATATGCTCCTGTCGATCCGCCAACCGTTGGTTCTGCCTCAATATGGTTTTATGGTGAGAATCAATAAGGCACTGCAGCTCCCGAAATTGAAGGCTGAACTTGGATTTCCCTGTGCCGGTAGAAGTAGAAGGACCCTCCGAAGGACCCGCTTCCTCGTCATCTGATTCATGCTCTTCTTCAACAGCAGGAGAATGAACGATATACCCCATACCACGAGGATGTGACTCACCACCTTCCCATTCCTTATAGCGTGCAATCAGACGGTGGTCCAAAAGTAGCAAAGGCTGCTGCAAAGCTTCCTCAGCTCCCCAACGAACTCCCGCACGAAGACATAACCCGCAGATCAAAGAAGGGTGTGGCAAACCACCCTGACTATGCAAAGTCCGTAAAGTGCGACGAATCGACGCCTCAATCAACTGACCCACATTGATCTCAATCCCCGTCACAATAGCATATAACAATAAAGCTTTCTGCTTGGGTACATCACTCACGTGCTGTGATGGCATCAGTTTAGCAGAGAGGAACGCATACCAAACCTTCCCATACCGACTCAAATCCTTGCTATGGAACGAGATTGCTGCACGTGGCCCTCTGGATATCCAAGTCGTCCCCGGTTTACACAAGTCGATAACCACCTTCTCCAAATTCGGTCCCTCCTCAAGAAACCGAGAGTATCTGCAACGTGTATCAGGCCTCAAGTTATAGTATTCATTGATCGTTTTGGCGCTGAATGACACTGTCTTGCCCTAAATTGTAACCTCGCATGGAGCCGCGTCCTTCGCATTGGCATAAAATTCTTTGACAATGGCTATACATGCAGGTTCCGGATGGGCAGTGAATGTCTCCCATCCCCTCTCTACTATCTGAAGCATCATCTCACGATCAACCACTTCGTCAGACGTGAGACCGCGCTCGGGAGTTAGAGCTTTACCCGATGCATACGATTCATACCTATTAGCCGCCTCCACACTGACAAATTTCCGTCTATCAAACTGCTTGGATGGTGTAGACGATGATCCCTCACCCCGATGCCGCTTCGGAGCCATGATTGATCACTTAACAAACAAACCCAAACAAATAATCTGCTATACAATACAACTTCCCCCCCAAACTCCAACTGTACTAACTCCCAACTGATAGTGGCTCGGTACAATGGAACCGATTGGGTGATGTTGCATGGGTGAACTGATTGATTTGCTCCTTAAATTAAATGTAAACCCTAAAACTCGTGCATGCAATGATGAAGCGGATGAAGATTGTGAAAACAACAGAGTATGCCTCCTATTGAATGACAGATGGTTTAGAATGAAGTTAGGGTTTGAGTTTAAAGAGGAGTGTATTAAGGTTTGTGTAGGAATCCGAATATGGAAACAAATTGGAAGGAAATTAGAAATGAAATTGGATAGAAGAAGATTTGGTTGGTATAGGAGAGTTAGAAATAAGAGTTCGGAGAAGTTGCATGGGTGTAGGAATGTTATAAATCGAATTGGGATCGGTTTTTTAAAAAAATAGAAATCTGCGATTCTCGCCGGGGCGAAAAGTTTATACTTGTGAATCTCGCCGGGGCGAGAATGGACAGAGAGGAATGGGCTGGGGCGAGAAAAATTCAAGCTGGGGTGAGTTTTGGCAGAGAGGTTCTCGCCGGGGCGAGAATCCCTAGTATATTTTTCTCACCGGGGCGAGAATCCTCTGTCTTGAAAAAATTTTCTTTTCCTGCTTAATCCTCTTGTCTTCCCTTGGTACCATCCCAATTAGCATGTCTCTTCTTCCAATGCATTCCCATAGACTTTATCCCTGTTCCAAAGAATAACATTATAAATGAGTTCAACCAAGAAGGATTTGAAGAACTAATTCAAACAAAAAAAATTAAACTCCTACTACTAACTAAAACAACTTAGTAAATATACTAAATCTATAAAAGCAATAAAATAACATGATTGGGTTGCCTCCAATCAAGCGCTTGGTTTATAGTCGTCAGCCCGACTTCCTCAACGATATTAGTCATCAGTTTGATCGGGAGAAGAGAGATGAATCACTGATGCTTGCCGATCCACATCGCCTCCCCAATAATGTTTGAGTCGCTGACCATTGACTTTGAATGTGCGCTTTAAATTTGGTTCCTCGACGTTAATTGCTCCGTGAGGACCTACAGTAGTGACAATGAAAGGACCTGACCATCTAGACTTCAACTTCCCAAGAAATAATCGTAGCCTGGAGTTGAACAATAGTATAGCTTGTCCCGGTTCGAATTTCCAATCAACTATCCGTTTGTCATGTTCACCTCTTGACTTTTTCTTTGTACAACTTAGCATTCTCATAGGCATGGTGACGAAATTCCTCCATCTCGTTCAATTGAAGCAACCTTTTCTCCTCAGCTGCTTGGAGATCAAAGTTCAATTTCTGAATCGCCCAATAGGCCTTGTGCTCAAGTTCGACCGGTAAATGACAGGCTTTTCCATAGACTATGCGATACGGCGACATTCCAATGAGATTCTTATAAGCTGTGCGATATGCCCATAAAGCATCGTCTAATTTCATCGCCCAATCCTTACGAGATGGGTTTACCACTTTCTCCAAAATTTGCTTAATTTCCCGATTCGAAACCTCCGCTTGGCCATTCATTTGGGGGTGATAAGCCGTAGCAATCCGGTGTTTGACTCCGTATTTAGCTAACAACTTAGTGAACTGTTTGTTGCAAAAATGGGTACCTTCGTCACTGATTATGGCTCTTGGTGTACCGAATCGAGTAAAAATATTCTTCTGCAAGAACCGTAGAACCACTTTGGCATCATTTGTGGGTAATACAAGTGCTTCGACCCATTTCGACACGTAATCCACAGCCAAAAGAATGTATTGATTGTTAAATTACGAAGGAAATGGCCCTATAAAGTTAATGCCCCATACATCGAAGAGTTCAACTTCAAGGATAGTGTTGAGAGGCATTTCGTGCCGCTTCGAAATGTTTCCAACCCTTTGACATCTATCGCACTTTAGCACAAAAAAATGGGCATCCTTGAACAACGAAGGCCAGAAAAACCCCGATTGTAGCACCTTTACTGCAGTCCTTTCTCCCCCATAATGTCCTCCATAATCTGACGAATGGCAACGAGTCAAGATGCTCTCCATTTCTTCCTGTGGCACACAACGTCGTATCATCTGATCCGCACAAGTTTTGAAGAGGAATGGCTCATCCAAGAAGTACTGCTTGACATCATGGAGAAATTTCTTTCTTTGCTGAGAAGTGAAATCTTGCGGAAGAACATTACTGACTAGGAAGTTCACGTAATCAGCATACCAAGGTACTTCGGTGTTGATACGAAATAACTGCTCATCAGGAAACGACTCATTGATTAGCACATCATTCTTTTCCTGAATGTCGGGATTCTCTAACCTTGAAAGATGATCGACCACTTGATTCTCCGTACCTTTCCTATCTCGAATCTCTAAGTCAAATTCTTGCAACAAGAGGACCCATCGAATCAACCTTGGTTTGGCATCCTTCTTTGCAATCAAGTACTTGATGGCTGAATGATCAGTGTAGACTATCACCTTGGTTCTAATCAGATATTCTCGAAATTTGTTAAAGGCAAATACTACTGCAAGCAACTCTTTCTCTGTAGTAGTATAATTCAATTGAGCTTCCGTGATTGTCTTACTTGAGTAGTAGATGGTGTGAAAAATCTTGTCCCTTCGTTGACCCAACACAACTCCCACTGCATAATCACTTGCGTCACACATCAACTCAAAAAGTAAAGTCCAATCCGGAGCAATTATGATCGGGGCTGTGACTAATTTCTGTTTCAGCACTTCAAAGGCTTCGATGCAAGCTTGATCCATCTTGAAGGGAACATCTTTCTCAAGGAGTGAACACAATGGTTTTGAAATTTTTGAGAAGTCCTTGATGAATCGACGGTAGAATCCTGCATGTCCGAGAAAACTTCTAACGCTTTTCACCGATGTCGGTGGTGGTAACTTTTCAATGGTTTCAATCTTTGCTCTATCCACCACTAAGCCTGCTTCAGACACTTTATGCCCCAGAATAATCCCTTCTTTCACCATAAAGTGGCATTTTTCCCAATTAAGAACCAGATTTGTCTCCACATAACGCTTCAACACTAAGATGAGATTGCTAAGACACAAATCAAAACTGTCACCGAACACAGAAAAGTCATCCATGAATACCTCCAAATTCTGCTCAATCATATCCAAGAAGATAGCCATCATGCATTGCTAGAATGTAGCCGGTGCATTACATAACCCGAAAGACATTCTCCGGAATGCGAACGTTCCATAAGGGCATGTGAAAGTCAAGCAGGCAGGCATAAAGTAACCGTCAAGCAGGCAGTAAAACTGATGACCGGATAACCTATCCAACATCTGATCAGTAAATGGCAGTGGGAAGTGATCCTTGCGAGTAGCTTTGTTCAACTTGTGGTAATCTATACACACTCGCCAACCTGTAACTGTTCAAGTAGGAATGAGTTCATTATTCTCGTTTTCAATCACTGTCATCCCCCCCTTTTTAGGCACAGACTGTACAGGACTTACCCAAGAACTGTCTGAAATCGGATAGATAATACCGGCATCTAACCACTTGATGATTTCCTTCTTCACTACATCCTTCATGATCGGATTCAATCTTCTTTGTTGCTCAATAACCAGTTTTGCTCCTTCTTCAAGCAGAATTTTGTGCATGCAAAACGATGGGCTGATTCCCTTAATGTCTGCTATTGTCCACCCAATTGCTGTTTTATACTCACGCAAAACCCTTAACAGTTTTTCTTCTTGAGATTCATTCAAATGAGCAGAAACTATTACTGGTAGCGTGTTCGAGTCTCCCAAATAAGCATACCATAGATGAGATGGAAGAGGTTTAAGCTCAAGCACCGGTGGCTCTTCTACTGACGGTTTGGACCTCTTTTCTCCTTCGTTTGGCCGGTCAAGTACATCAAATTGCCTGCTAAATTTCTGAGGAATAGGTAATGAGTGTAGAACCTTGACATAATCCCACTCATCACAATCATCAAAAGTGTTTATCCCAACCAGGGCAGCTTCTAAGGGATCTTCACAATAACTTGCACTGGTTCGCTTATGCACGATTTCATCCAGCAGGTCTATCCGTAAGCATTCCTCGCCTTCCTTAGGGAATTTCATCGATTTAAACACATTGAAGGTGACTTCCTGATCTTGAACTCTCATTGTCAATTCACCTTTTTGTACATCTATCAACATTCTCCCTGTTGCTAAGAATGGACGACCTAATATGATGGGGATTTCTTTATCCTCTTCGTAATCCAAAATGACGAAGTCAGCCGGGAAGACGAATTTATCAACCTTAACCAAGATATCTTCCACAATACCCCTCGGATATGTTACTGACCTGTCTGCCAACTACAAGCTGATGTTTGTCGGTTTTGGTTCCTTTAGCCCAAGATGAGTGTAAACTGATAACGGCATTAAATTGATCCTAGCCCCTAAGTCACACAATGCCCTTCCAGAGAACTGGTTACCAATTACACATGGAATATTGAAGCTTCCTGGATCCTTTAATTTGGGTGGCAATTTGTTCTGCAAAATTGCACTGCATTCCTCAGTTAATGCCACCGTCTCGAAATCACCCAATTTTCTCTTCTTTGACAAAACCTCCTTCATGAATTTCGCATAATTGGGCATTTGTTCCAAGGCTTCTGCAAATGGTATATTAATGTGTAGTTTCTTGAAAATATCTAAGAATCTGGAAAATTGCTTGTCTAGCTTGGCCTTCTGCAATCTTTGAGGGAATGGTACGGGAGGTACTACACTATCTGGCTTGAGTTCCTTTGACTTTGCCTCCGAACCTGTGTCCTTCACATTTTCTGATTCATTCACCTTACTTTTCACCGGGGCTTCCTCATCCTCATTCTCCACAACTATTTTTGGTTTAGAATTTCCTTTAACTGCATCAGGCAGCTCTTTTCCACTCCTTAAGGTGACAGCCTTGCAATGTTCCTTTCCATCCGTTCTTTGGTTAACCTCTGTATCGCTTGGAAGTGCTCCTTGTGGTCGATTATTCAAGACGTGAGCCAACTGTCCTAGCTGATTTTCCAAGTTCCTAATTGACACTGTCTGGCTTTTCACATTTAAATCTACTTGAGTTAACAGCTTATCTTGATCATTCATTGTTTTCTCAGACGCTGTGATGAATCTTGCCAATGATTCTTCTAAACTCGATTTTCTTTCTGCATGTTGTGGAGCTTGATTCTGAAAACCTGGGGGATTCTGTGATCTTAGAGCTGGATTTTGAGTCTGAGTGTTATTGCTCCACGAGAAACCCGGATGATTCTTCCACCCCGGATTATAAGCATTCTGATATGGCTGTTGCGGTCTGTTATAACTCCCCAAATACTGTACCGATTCCGGATTAATGGCACAATACTCCGTCGGATGTGCACCTGCACATAGCTCACACACATAAGCTACTTGCTGGACTTTCGATTCTGCCAAAGCTTCAATCTTCTTAGACATGGCTGCCATTTGCGCTGTTAGTGTCGTGACCGCATCTACTTCCAAAACTCCAGCTACCTTTTGTTGATTCATTCTGGAAGTCGGCCATTGATAGTTATTTGTAGCCATAGTCTCTAACAAAGTGAAAGCTTCCTCAAAATTTTTATTCGTAAGTGCCCCTCCCGCAGCTGCATCAATGCATGTTCGAGTGTCATTATTCAATCCATTGTAGAATGTCTGAACTTGTAGCCACTTGGGTAGCCCATGATATGGACATTTCCTCAATAACTCCTTGAACCTTTCCCAAGCCTCGTATAGTGACTCTCCATGCTGTTGCCCAAATGTAGAAATCTCGTTTCTCAACTTAGCCGACTTAGCTGGCGGGAAGAATTTCGCTAAGAATTTCTGAGCTAGATCATCCCAAGTTGTGATGGATCCTGGCGGAAGTGAATGCAACCAACTCTTTGCCTTATCTCTTAGTGTGAACGGAAACAGACGTAATCTCACTGCATCATCTGACACATTGGGATATTTGAATGTATCACAGATCTCTAAAAAGCTAACCAAGTGTTCATTCGGATCATCGTTAGCTAAACCCCCAAATTGTACCGTATTCTGCAGCATATTAATTGTTCCCGGCTTGATCTCGAAGGAATTAGCGGTGATGACTGGTCTCGTGATGCTCGATTTGATCTCGTCTATCTTAGGCATAGCATAGTCCCTCAATGATTTCTGTTCTTCGTTAGCCATTTTCTCTTTCTCAATTGTCTCCTGACAAAATTTTCTCAACTAACGAAGCTTGTTCTCAAGATTATCCTCACACTGCACAAGTTCCGGTTGTTTTGATTGCGTTTGCATAAACGAATCAAAAGACACCTAAACAAGAAACAAAAGAAAAAGGATGAGTTTGCTTAACTAGAACAGACTTAATTAAACTGATATTGAAAATTATAAACACAAATAACTCCCCGGCAACGGCGCCAAAAACTTATTGTCATATTTCACAATCAGCAATTACGTGTAAGTATACACGGTCAACAAGTAATAAAGTGATAAGAAAGAGTGTCGAACCCACAGGAATTACTATGTTTAAATCTCCAACTATCAATCTAAATTATGCCTATTCTATTAAACAATTGCAATTTGCATTTTTGATTGAACTAATTAAATTAACACTAACACTGATGATTATCACAAAAGTTGAAATTCAGATGTAATAAGATTAAGACTACAATATCCCCAGTTATTTATCATAAACCAATCTATCTATACATTCTAATTATTCACTTCATTGAAGTTGTTAACAGAAATTCAATTGTATTTATAAGCCCTTTTCTAAGTGATCAAATAAATCTATCTAATCCAATTAACTCTGCGATATTCCTATGCAAAACTAATGGATTAAATTCATTAAACTTTAATTTTCAATTGTTACATGCAGCAAAGAGATATCCCTATTCACTTCACAATCTTAATTATTCAACACATGTAAATAATTAAGAATACATGCTATCTTATCCAGTTCTAACCCTAAATTGCATCTCCCGAATTCATCTAGAATAATTTGCTAATTGTCGGCCAAACAATTTAATCAATAAGTATAGAATAAGATAGACAACTCCCATCAATTGAATAACTGGAATTAAATAGATAATTAATTCATAACATAACTGGTTCAATCGTAGCCTTAACTAATGGTTTAGTTCATACTGACAATAAAAACTAAAATACCAAAATAAGTTATCATAATTAATTACAAATCAGAGAATAAAGATCAAAAGAAAACTCAATATAATCTCTAGCTCTCCAATCTGAATTCTTCACGATGCTTGACTTGTTCTTCAATCACCTTGTTCAGCTCTAAAATTCCATCTTTGAAAAATATATATATCCCTTTAATCCAACCCTTGATCTCCTATTTATATCTTCCTTTAGTCTCCCAATCAAAATAATAGCAAGAATCCTTAATCACTTCAACCTTTACAAAATAACTGAATGTTGGCAAACTTAAATTTTCCATCAGCCGCATTCTCGCCCCAGTGAGAAGTTCTTTTACAAATCTCTCGCCCCGGCCAGCTTCCGCCCCGGTGAGAAAAACAAAGCATGACTTCTCGCCCCGGCGAGGTTGCCCTGCACCCAGCCAATTTTCTTCTTTTGAATCTGCAGCCAGCCATGACCTACAAAAGCAATATGAAAACAAGTAAAAGATACCAAAAACACTTAGAAAATAAGTAAAGAATAAGCCAAAGACATATCAAACTCGTTGGTTAAAACCTACTCATGAGAGAGCTATAAAATTTATAAAGAGAAAACAAAAGCCTTTCATGACAAGAAGATTACTAGGAAGAACTTTGTTGTTGGACAGAAAGTTCTCCTTTATCATTCAAGGCTAAAATTATTTCCAGGTAAGTTGCGCTCCCGTTAGGTCGGGCCTTTTATTATTACTGACATTTTTAATCATGGTGCAGTGGAAATTCAAAGTCCAAGCACAGGGAAGATTTTTAAAGTGAATGGTCACAGGCTCAAACCGTTCTATGAAGGATATCAAATGGAGAATATTGAGCTGCTGGATTTGGTGGATCCAGTTTATGAAGATTGAGAGGTTTAATGTCAAGCCAATGACAATAAACAAAGGCGCTGATTGGGTGGCAACCCAAGGGGAGTTCATTTCCTTTTATTTTCGCATTTATATTTCGGTTATATTATTTTTCTTTTCTTTGCATTTTACTTTACATTAGGGACAATGTAAGTTTTAAGTGTGGGGGAAGGATTTAGGGTGTTTTAAAACAAAAATATAATAAAATAAAATAAATTAAGTTTGTTTTTGTTAGTTTGAATTTTGAATTTTGTGGGTATATTCTCTGCAAACCCTTACGAGACAAAACTCGTCCACTTGGGGTAACCTTGGGGTTTAAAAGCTTGTTGTACATGCTAAGTGCAATCGTGTTTCTACGAAAATGGAGTAATTTTTAAAATAAGTCACTTGAGCAATGAGTTAATTTGGATTTTGATTTTTGACCAATGATAAAATCTTGATTCTCGTTGATAACATTTTGGAAAATTGATAGACGTTGTGTAGTTTGAATTTGGGTTTCTTTGTTGATTTTTACTTTATTTGAGACCCTTCAATTTTATTTTATTTTTTTGCACTTGTCCATTTGGTCAGCCTAGTTTTAACTTGGAAATGATTTTATTTATTCATTTATTTCGATTGAATGTCGAGGGTAGAAATTCTTGAACTCTATTATTTGTTTGATCATAACTTGAAGTAAACATGAGGTTTTATTTAAGAAAGGGGAAATGATTTAGGCAAAAGTTAGATGTTTGATTTAACAAAAAAAAATGAGAAGAAAAAGAAAAATTATGATTCATGTGGTGAATTGAGATGGAGCGTAAAACACACTCATTCATAAACACGTGACATGCGGGATGGAGCGTAAAACGCACTCGTTGGTAAGATGGAGCATAAAATGCACTTACCGAAGGAAGAAAAAACCTATTGATCCTCTGCTATTATTTGCTTATGTTAACTGGGAGTAGTGTGAAAAAAGGTGTTTAGAGTTTTTCTTTCTCCTTAAAGGCTTTGATTTTGTAAATTTTTCTGAGTTTTAATTGGTTTGATACATGTGGATTCACACACATACGAAGGGTTAAGAGTAGAGTAAGATTGATAATTAAGCTTGAATTTTAGATGAAGCAGTGTTTTGAAGTTTTTCAAGAGTTACTGTTTTTAATCTTTGAGGTCAATGTTGAAGTTCATTTTAATTTATGGCTCAAGGTTGTCAAGTTTGATTAGTTGAATTTTTTGTTATAGTTTATTTTTGTTTTGCCCGAGGACGTGCAAAAGATAAGTGTGGGGGAATTTGATAAGTATAAAATATGTTATGTTTTTATCTCTTAATATCTAGTCTTTTATACTTATTTGGCACCTAAATGTACTCACTATTCTTATATTTTGATTTAGGTTGCAAATGGAGCCATTAAATGAAAACTGTGTTATTTCCGCACTTTTGGATTGTTTTGAAATCCGTCTGTCCACTTGAGGCTCAATTTTATACTTGATCAGGCCTTATTCTCTCAAAGCTCAAAGAAGAAAAATTGTAGATTTATTTCTTAGCTTTCCGGATCATCTTGAAACGCTTAAATCAAAGCTCGGATGAGAGAGTTATGACCATTTTACCAACATACGTCAAAGTTGAAAATTTCAGGAAATTGAACTTTTGGACAGATTGACCTTTAGGGCTTCGGTTGAGATTTGAATTATGTTAAAGTTTCCAAATAAAAATGTTGTCTTCTTGAAGTTTTTAGTAAACTTCTCAAGCTTTCCAGAATGGTATGGTGAGCAAAAATCCGAGTTCATTTGGGCCTCCAAATAGTTCTTTTTAGACAGCTGATCCGAATCCCGCATGGACTGGATTCCTGTTCGGACCAGTTGGAGTATTTTGGCCATAACGTGAGCTTCCTAACTCCAAATCAGGTGATTCAAAATCCCAAATTCATTAGAAACTCCAGGGCTACAACTTTTCGGCTTTGCTCAAGTCCAAAATCGGCGGTCTACTAATTCAAAATTAACTTGCAAGGTGCTGATCAATTTTGGTGTCAGATTTTGACTTCTCATGATGTGCACGTTTTTGGGTTTTTGATTGCCTTAGATGGCTGATTCACATGACCAAGATTAGTTGTTGGATCTTGACATCTTATACACTTGAGTGCCTATAAATACCAAGTGAAGCTAGGCTTGTATTTTGCTAATTCACACATTAATACACACCATCTTCTCCATCTTCTCCAAATTTTAGTGTAATTAGTAGGGAAAGAGGATCACCTCCATAGTGAGGTTGTTGTCCTCACCCCTTTTATAAATTAGTAGGGAAAGAGGATCACCTCCATAATGAGGTTGTCGTCCTCACCCCTTTTATAATTCAAGAAAATATTCATTGGACTTAATATGTTAGGCTAGTTCCCTTACTCAGTTCGAAGGGGATGTTGAACCTTGTTTACAGGTAATGATTTAATTAAGTATAAGCTATTTATTCCTTCTTACATGAAGTTCATTCTTGATAATCTATTTTAATTGTTCAATGATATTTATTCCGATTGGTTTAATGTGATCGGTTAAGTCAATTTGATTAATTTCATCTGCTAGATTAAGGGACAGTATTACGTGTAATTGACATTGTTCCTAATCATAAGTAGCAATTAGTGATACATGATTGTGGTCAAGCTTTTGAGTATTGCTATGATTATCGGAAGACAAGTTAAATAATCCGAACTTGTGTGATTGTTGCTTGGATTAGTCTAAGTCCCTAGTTCTTAATACAACTATTATATTAAATCTAGAGAGCTTGTTCTAGGTTGTATAATGGTTAGAATCTTGTGAAGAGCTTATTTCATTAAGTGATAATCTAAGGGGAGTTTCGGGTAGTAGAGTTTGTTGCTACCTAGGGCTATTAATTTTATTGAAGGATAAATATTGCTTTACTTAATTATTCTATTATTGTAAAAAGGTGATACTGAACCGGAAGAACTGAAATCTTTAATTAATTAGTTATTCTTATCACTTTAAATTTTGTTCTTGATAATTAGTGAAATCAAATTATAAACCCCCCCTCCTTATTTGGTAAACAAAGAATAATTTTAGACTAATCACTCTCTGTGGGATCGACTCTTATTTGCATTGCTACATTATTATCTTTCACAGTAAGGTTTTATTTTTGGTTGCTTGCGACAGCACACCATGGATCAGGGATAAGATTGCCCACCTTAGGCATCAAAATGATCGACAGTTGAGGTGGTACTTTCTTTGCAGAAACTGCACCGTTGACTTTTGGCAAGAGGATGCTCGACAACTGAGGTGGGATTCTCTTGTACAGATTCTTTTGCCTCGAACTGCCGTGATAATCCAATCCAGCTCTACCCAATTGCATTGGTAGTTGGATCGGATAGTTGATTCCTTGTCCATATTTTCCCAATCCCTAACCTGATTAAAATCATCTCGTAATCATTTCTTGGGCAACCGACATCACCTCGGGAGATGATGTAGAGTTGACGGGACCGCCATGGCCATATAGATCCATGGTCTTCCTAGTAACAAATTGTAGCCCGTTGTGATGTTTAATACTTGAAAGAAGATATCGAAGGTATAAGGGTTGATTTCCATAGGTAGTTCAATCTCTCCCACGGTATCCCTTCTCGATCCGTCAAACGCTCTGACCACTATGTGGCTGCTTCAGATTCGATTGGGATTAATATTCATTCTTTCTATAGTATCATAAAGGCATATATTAAGGGTTGATCCTCCATCAATTAACACGCCACCCAGCACATATCCTGACAAAATGACAGCAATATATAGGGGTTTACGATGCCCCATTCCTTTAGCTGGTATATTATCATCTGTAAAAGAGATCACATTACTATCCATAATGTGGCTAATTAAATGGGTGAACTTTTCTGTGTCCACCGTCTTGGGGAGATGTGCTTCCTCGAAAACTTTAACCAAGATTTTTTGTTGGTCCGCTGATGCTAACACTAGATCAAGAATAGAGACTTGGGATGACGTTTCTTCAAGCTTCCTTACAACCTCTGCCTCATTATACCCTATCTTTTTGAGGAATTCAACTACCTTCTCTTCTGGTACTTTTTTGGCCAGCTTTTTCTCCGTCTTAGCTACCCGTTTCGGCAAGTATAAAGGATTATTCTTTGGCAATACTGTTGTGCATTCAGAAGTATCCTTTAATCCTTTTCCGTAATTCTAGGGAACTGCCTTCAAGCTCATAATGGGATATTGGGGTCTGGCCTCCAATACAATGGGCTCAGATGTTGATATTTCCACGGGGACTTTTCCTGCTCCGTTTGCCATTCCTTGGACTACCAGGGGTTCAACTCATGCTGCGTTGAGATTGGTAATCGTTACCACCACTTCGTCTAAACTTTATGCCTCTAATGGGTATGCCAAGCCCTTCATTTCTATTGTGCCTTCCACAACAGTGATGATTTCAATACAGCTTGCTATCTTCAACTCCCCGCTTTCGATGAGATTTTGGATCTTGTGTTTCAATGCCCAGCATTCCTAATTGGCATGCCTCGGTGAATTGGAATGATAAAGACATAATTTAGAGGGATCATATCTCTTTGCCCGCGGGTTTGGAGGTGGTAATAATTCTGTGACCTTCCCCTTATTGATTAATAGGTGTAGTACCTCTTCCTTTGATTGATTCATCGGAGTGAATTTTCGATTCATGGCTGCTTCATGATTCAATTTTTCCTTGTTCAGGAGTTCTTATCCATCAGATCGATAAATTTCCCTTGAGTTCCACTGTCGCGACTCCTTTAATATCTTATCAGCCCATCTTTCTCATTCTTTAAGTCTACTTTGATCTTACCTGGTTATCGGAACTAACTTGGGAGGGAGCGAGGTAGATTTGACCTCATTCATGCTTCGTGCTCTTGACGTTTGACTGCAAAGTTGTCATGTAAGTTGATGTTGATATACGACCAACTCTGCCAATTGGTTTATCTAGTGCTTAATCATTCCTAACTCCTATTCCACAATCTTGCTCTTTTCTGGATATTCCCATCCTAAAATACCCGTCTTGTGTCGTTAAGGATATTCTTCAATCCTTCTTAGATACTTGTAGTTTGGATCCCCTCCAACGTTTCCAGGCCCAATCATGTTTACATCCTCTACATTGTTGGAAGCTATCGTTACACTCTAAAATTAAAACCTTACTATTACTCTATGAACATAAAATTTAGTATAGTGATAAGCAAAGGTCGAACTCAGAGAGAGTGATATTATCCTAAATTTATTCTAATGTTTCTAACGATAAGTAAAAGATGGGAGTTTTTGAGTTTGATCAACTAATTAATAAAAATAGAATTTAAATTAATATGAATAACCAATGAATTAAAAACGTTAGTTCTTCGGTTCAGTATCACCTTTTTACATCAATAGAATAACTAAGTATAACATTATTTCTTCCTTCGATGAAACAAATAACCCTAGATAACAGCAATCGCTAATTACCCGAAATCCCCCTTAGGTTTTAAATCTAGTGTAACAATCGCCCCACTAGACCCTTACTATTATACAACCTAGAACTATCAGTCTAGATTTAATATAACAACAGTATTAAGAATTAGGGAATTAGGTTATTCCAAGCAACAATCACACAATTGCAGATTATTTAACTTGTCTCCTAATAATCATAGCAATACTCAAAAGTTTGACCACAATCATGTATTATTAACTATTACTTATGATCAGATGCAATATCAGTTGTTTAATATTATACCTTAATCTAGCGTACGACAAAAGCTTGATCAACTTACCTGGCCATTATTAAATCAATCAAAACAAATATCATTCGAACAATTAAAACAGATTATCAAGAATAAATATCATATAAGAAGGAATAAATAATGTATATCTCAATTAAACCATTAATTGTAAATAAGGTTCAACATCCCTTAGAACTGAAATAGAAAACTTATCCTGACATGACTTCATTTTTTCCTCCAATTCTAGGTTTTACAATTGTAGTCCACAGTTACATGATCCAAGTCATAAGCAAGGTATTTATAGTTCTCGTAGAAACCCTAATTAATTAATCATCCAAAATCTTATTACGCATCAACTTGCTCCAAAAATACATTAAATTCAGCATCCTTCTCGCACGTATGGCACGCCCCGCGCCGCTCATAGGCCATTATTAGCGCGGCCCGCGCTACCCCTTTAGAATGTTGTCCAGCCCTGGCGCGCCCCACTCTGGTCCTAGTACAATCCTGGCGCGCCCCGCGCCAGACCGTCAGAATCTTTATTTTGCTTCTTTTCTTCTTTTCAGCTTCAATTCTACCTGAAATCAATAAATACCTTAATAAGTTCATATACACATAAAACATGTAAGAAAACTAATCATAAAGGAATCAAAATCATAGAATATCATGCACTCATCAAATTTCTCCACACTTAGCCTTTACACGTCCTTGTGTAAACTAAAACAAAGGTCATATTAAAGATAATATGAATTCTATTCAACCAAACTTTCAAAGGTTTCAATTCAATTCTTAACCATGAATTTCAATACCAATCAACAAAAATCTAATCAACACATCATCAATCAATTTACAATAACAACCTTGTCATTCACCACTAAACATCTTCAAATTAAAATGCATCCACATAAGTAACTCCCCTATGATCAACATAAGTACTTAACTTAGCTCATATAGAACAACAACTGTGCACAACTGACTTACAACTGAGAACCTAATTTCCTGCTATTCTTTTTCACCCAATAGAACCTTTAAATGCAAACTCTTTATAGGTGAGTGCATTTTATGATTCATCTCATACTATACACATTCTTTTATTTTACAAGTGAGTGCGTTTTATGCTCCATCCCACTTATTGCACGTGTAACGACCCCAAAATCTGGACAGTTACATTCCCGACTCTGCTTGTTAACAATACATTTACAATCTTCCTTTACATCATTAAATGGTGAAATAATCAATAAAATTTTGGAATAAATTTTAAGTTTGTTGTCTTCTTTCTTTATTTTTCCTGAATCATAACCTTTACGATTACATATCTTCGAATCATATTTATTTCAAGATTCACTTTATTGGACTTATTATATGAGATTTCACGTCTCAGTACAATATCCTTCATATATAGAATAATTCAATATTTACATATGACATTAAATACACATCACAAATTGCCAACTACATTGAAAACCCTCAGCGAGGTTCAAAATAATTTCTAGATAAAGAAAATTTATTTTCTTGCACATCTTCTGATACTTATCATCCAGATGGCAGATAATGTTACATTGTATCCTTAACCTACAAAAAGTTTATTTTTGCAAGATTGAGCTCGATAGCTCAGCAAATCAAACAGTTTTCATGCATCATATAGCACATAATATCATGCTCAACTTGATAATCATAAATATTCTAACAAGTCATATATGTTGCATCTCACATAACACACATTAAGACTGAGTCCCTTACTCAATCAACATAGTCATATATTGACTTTTACACTTCATATATATTTCATATGCAACTCAACATTCTTACAACAGTACATAATTCCACTAATCAGGTATCAAATTCATATAGCAAATAGGACTTGAAAGACTTGCCTAGCTCATAGATTACCAATTACAGCATTTTGTCCTTGTGAACTTCCTATACAATATATGATCATGCACATCAACTATTAGCCATATAACAACACTTGGTAATCGTTTAAATAACTTTACTCTACATTCCATAATTTTCCTTTAATCGATACACAATATTTAATTTAGTTTTTAAGTCCCGTTAGGGCTCCTCATTGTCCATTCAGTTTATTTACGTTAAACTTCTTTTTTCCTTCTCATTACATTCCACTTTAATTGACACTTAACATTTACTTAAGTCTTAAACTTTGTCTGTACGGACCAAAAATTTTATATAATTATATATGTATATTTTTACGAATAAATTTTTTTTTATATTAGAAATTACTTGGGAGTATATAATTGAATGTGGATTAAGAAAGATGGTTAATTTATTTCTTTTAAGTTATCTAAGATGAATACTTAATCAAATTGATTAAGGAAAACCAAGATAAATTATGTTGAGGATTAACATAACTTGAATGTTAACCTTGAATGGTAAATAAAAGGTTTATAATCTTTAAATGATTAATTAGTATTACTAATACGAAGTGATTATATGCATGTGTAACAACTTATTAAAGGAAATAAGTATATTAAATTATTTGTAAGTGTAATGAACACTTTGTGACTTACATTGAATGGATATGTAGATAAATAAATATAATAATTATTGATCAATGATGATAAATATGTTACGACTTATGTGAAAAAATATATGCAATTAATTGTTAGTTAAAGTAGGGCCACTAATAGTCATTTAAATTAGTGGACTAACCTAAGAGTTTTAATAACAAGGAAATGGATAAGATAGTAACTAATTAAATATTCAATTAAAGTGAATATAGTAAGTAAATAAATTTTATACATTAATTAATATTGGTATTAATTAATGAGAATTAGGTGTTATATGAGTAATTAATTTTAATAGACCAATTAGTAAGGAATACTAGTGGACTAGCCTAATTAATTTACTAACCAAGCCACTAATTTATTTAATTGTGGACTTGGATACTTAATGTGTGAACTAATTAAATTAGCCCAACACCTAATTAAATTAGTAACTAAGCATGGATTAATAATCTTGGCAATTAGTAGCCCAAACTAAGTAAAAATGAGCACAAATGTATTTAAAACAAAGCCCAATTGTTAGCCCACTTGGAAGACATTTTGAGCAACTTAATTATCCATTAAAACAATAAAAGAAAAATCAAAAATTAAGCTAAAATAGAAGGGGGCTGCCGGCCATAGGGAGTCCTACATGGAGTGAGTTGTCAAATTTTGCTAAGCTTGCTTGTAAGAATGAACAAAGAAGTACAATTATTAATTACAACTCATCACCAAGTTGTCAAAGTTGTCTACTTACTCATGATGACAAAATGGATAGATACAACCTCTGTATCTATAGATTATTGTAAGTAATTAGTTGGTAAAGCAAAGTGATCTTTTATTCATCTTCTTTGTTGCAAAGCTAGAGAGAAAACTAGAGAGAAAGTATAGAGAAAAATACTTCGAGAAAGAGTTCTTGTGGGAGAAAAGAGTAGGAAGGTGCCGCCACCTAGAGAGAAAGGAGAAGAGCTTGTGGATGAACAATAATTTCATCTCCTACTTTGGAAAGAAAAGGAAGCAAGCCACCAAGCCTAGAAGGTATAAAAACTAACCTAAAAACCCTAAAAATCCTAATCTTGGGTTATTAGTGTAATATTATGTTAGAAATTTGAAGTTTATGTTTTAAATATTTAAAATCTTGCTAAATATGTTTATGTTTGATGATATGTGGTTGTGGTATAAGATGGTATGGGTTTGTGTAGAAATATTAAACTAAAAGCTTGAAAACCTTTTTACCGACGAACAAACCATAGCTTGTTCGAATAAATTATGTATTTTCAAATCTATACATGGTATTGATGATTTTCTTTTTTCTGAGTTTTAAGGGGTAAGTTAGGAAGATAACCTAGTTGGAATCGTTCAAAAAGAAGTTAAAATGAGAGAGTTATGTAATTTTTACCAAAATGCGCTAATTGTTGGTACACTGTCAGAATAGTCCACTTCCAGACGAGTTTCAGTCATCAAAAGGTGTCCAAATTTGGTGTTTGAAGATGAAAATTTTTCAGAAAGATACGAATCCAACGGTACCGACTAGGCCCTAATCCAAGATGTAAATTTCATTTTATTCCCGTTTTCGTGAAAGACCCCACGGCTGGAATAAAGAGGGCAGGCTGTATGGTTGTTTCAACTGAACTGATCCGGTTCATAAGGGACTTCCGACGACGGTTCAGGCCTCTTCCGGCCGGTTCCGACGACGAGTCCTGAGCCAAAATTTTTTTAAAATGTGAAAGAATATTATAATAATTAATTTGGTATTTGTTGGTGTAATTAAGTAATGATTTGAGTAGTTAATGGTCTAATCCTTTTTAGCTCACTTGAATTTACTAACTAATAAATTTTAATGCTACTAATTAATAATTACACTAATTAAAGATGGTTAAGTGTAATTAACTATTTAATTATTATTTAATTAACATCGGGTAATAATTAAATAGAGTTGGTATTACTAAACTAACTATTTGTTATTTAGTAAGACTAAATAACAAATAGGGATAAAGAATTAATTAATTATTATTTAATTAATGTTTAATAATGATTAAAGAATGTTAAAGTTAATTAAATAAAGTATTTATTATTTGAGTAAGATTAAGTAATTAATAATGATAATTACTTACTCACATGTTAGTTAATTAACATAAAAAGTTATGAATTTAGCATTTATTATTTAATTAAGATTAAATAATAAATAAGGATAAATAATTAATAATATTACATGAGAGTTCAAAAGAGGAGTTAAGATATTGAGTTGGACATTCAAAAACTTATATTGAATAATACGATGAATTGAATAGTGTGAATCCAGGTTGTTGCATTGGAAAACAATTTAATGAATTGAATAGCATAAATCCAGGTTGCTGGATTAGAGGTTAGTTTGAATCCAGCTTGCTGAATAGGTGTATTCAGTTGCTGAAATAGTGAATCTAGCTTAATGTATTGTAGGTTAGTTGAATCCAGGTTGCTGGATTGGATATAGTTTGAATCCAGGTTGCTGGATTGGATGTAGTTTGAATCCAGGTTGCTGGATTGGATGTCAAGTTGGATCCAGTACGCTAGATTGTAATCCAGGTTGGAATCCAGTTTGCTAGATTGGAATCCAGTTTGCTGGATTGCCATCTAGTTTGCTGGATTTAGAATCCAGTTTGCTGGATTAGGTTTTTAACATACGGGATCATAAAAAAAGACTTATATAATGAAAGACTTAGTGTTAATTGATAAAATATATGATAAAGTAGCGGTACAGTCGTACTCTTTAATAGTTGATGTATAGTATCTGGGCTAAACAATTCCTTCAGAGAGTGGAGTTATATACGAACTACTAACCGATCTAACTCACTATGAAAACAGTGTAGACGAGACGGAAATTAGTTTGTTGGTTGTTTGTGGGAAACCACTCAGCATACTATATTAAACACTATTAAAGACTCAATGTGTGCTAGTTTAAGAATTATGAATGTGTATGGTGTTAAGGTGTTATCTAATATTTGATTTTGTGGATAAATGTTAGATAATTTACTTATAAAGAAGTGATATTATAAGGTATAATATGATTTGCTGATTGAATGATCAATCTTATGACTGATAGGTCTTACGAAAGAAGTTTAAATTGTGTAGCAGTAATCAACGACCAAGGCAAGTTCCTAACCCTAAACTTCTTACATTATTGCAAGTTCCCTAACTCAAACTCGCGTTATTATATTTCAAGCATGCTAGTGGATTAATTATTGACAATTATTTAACATCTATGATTATTGATATTCGCACTTTGTGCAATTGATTTCTTGTTCTATTATTTGAAGTGAAAAATAATTAGAGTTCTTTATTCATAAATTGTTTATGAGCCATGTCTCAGCTAGTTGTATCAGCTGGACTAAATAATTATTTATTAGCCATGTCTTAGCTAGTTGTTTTGGCTAGACTAATGTTAAATTGATATCGCATGAAACGTTCTATTATTGGAACTAATTCGTTATTAAAGATATATGCCATTTGATTCGGCTAGATCAAAATTGATATAATATATTGAACTCAAAGTATTTCTTTAAAAGTAATCTAAACCATATTGATGTGGTACGGACTCATGATGTAAGACTGAGATGAACAACCCTGAAAAATAAATCAGGGGAAATTTTATTGTCGGTAACCCGACCGCGCGCTATGTTTGAGAATTATGCATAATCTCGGGTATAATAAGGCTGATCACCTTACGTACTTGCAGAAGAGTAAAGATTAGTTTTTATAGCTGACTTTTACTCTTGAGGTAGTCAATAATAATAACTGATGATTCCTTTAGTAATTCTTGATCCATTTGTGATCACTCAGCATGAAATCTGGGAATAACCCTATGCATTGAATACTATTGCAGAATTGCTAATCCTTCATAACCAATTGAATATTATTGAATCTTCGAAAGAATTTTAACTCTTTCATTCTTGATGTATTATTCAACATGAAATTCAAGAAAATCCTTGTTACTTGAAATGATTTATTATTAAGCTACTTTGAAATCTTTTGATTATTGGTGAAGTTCTATAAAAGTTAAACTCCTTTGTTCATGATATATATCCTTTATTGTACTCTTAACTTGCTGAGCAAACTCATTGCTCACCCTTGCTTAAATAAAACACTTCAGCTAAAGTCGAGGTAGCAGAGGGTTCTAATAAGGACAAAGGCAAAGCGAAGGCGACCGAGTAGTATCAAGTAGTATCACTCTTTTAATGTTTGTTTTTATTAAGGTAATATAATGAATGATATAATTCATGCATGAATGGGTAGTTAGATGAAATGTGTATGTTGTACCGTGAGCACCGAATATGAGGTTCAAGGGACCCGGATTTGGGGGCGTCACAGGTTGGTATCAGAGCTGTAGGTTATAAACCTTAGGTGGGGGAAAGCCTTAGGAATATAACCGTAAGAAAGATAGAAAAACTCATTTAGAGTTCTAAGTGATGAATTGAGGGAATTCATCCATAGTAAGATGTTGATATTTAGTAGTTATGAATGGTGTTTATTAGTAATGTACTAATAAAGTTGTTTAAACTAATTTAAGCATGTCAGGAGATGATGAGGTTAAAGGAACTCAAGTTGTTGCTGAGGAATTAGCAGCTGCACCAATGCCGTTAGCTGAGGTGGCAGTTCAGAGGCTGATAGTTGAAGAAGTTTTAAAAGACGAACCTATAATTAACTTAGGAAACGATCATGAAGAGTATCCTGAAATGGAACTGAGTGAAGATGAAGAAGTAGATTCCAAAGCGGCTAAGGTAGAGCTAGAAATAGAGGAAGAAGATGGAGAAAATGGCAGAGTAGTAGTCGTAGATGGTCAAACATCAGTTGTGACACCCCAAATTCAGGTACCAATACCTCGAATTTGGTGCTCACGATAAAATACATCCATACACCTCTAAACAACATAACTTAACTAATGCGGAATAAATAAACATATGTTGTTCATTATAAAAGGTTTACTACGGTCCCAAGGTCTATAACCTTAAATAATACATCGCAGAATACTTTAATAATACAAAACAATTCCACGATTACATAACGGGATAGTACATATAACTATTCCTTAAGCTTTCTTTTGCCTTTGTCCGCTTTAGAACTCTCCGACTTAACTGCAATAGGTTCATGATATAGCAAGGGTGAGCAACTACTTTGCTCAGCAAGTTTAAAATGAATAAAGAAGATATATCACGAATGAATAAGAATAATAATCGCATAGTTCAATAATTTAAGAACATTGAAGAAATAGTTGACAATATAATCAAAGTTCAAATGAAACAATGAATATTGATTATTTACTTCTTAGTGGTCCAATAGACCATGAACATTTTAGCCTAAGAATCAATCATTCAACTGACTCTTTTAAGAGTTGGCCCGTCAATAGTACTTGAGGGGATCAGCCTCTAGTACCCTATGTATATGCATAACATTTAACTCTGATTGCATCGAATAACCGACACATTAAAATCCCCTAACTAAGAGTTGCTCTCTCAGTCCAAGAATCCATACCAATAATCGGTTTGGATAGCTTTTAAAATAATAACCTGTATATGTCTAGCCAAAACAAATAGCGTAGACTATTTACTTAAACCGTTCATGAAAAAAGAACTTAAACGCTTCACAGTCCATCAACAAATAATGAATTAAAATGCATAAGGTGCGAATATCAATAATTATCTTTGAGGTGGAGTAATTGACAATAATTAGTCCACTAATATGGTTTGAAAGTAATAACTTCATTTGAATCATGAAACTTGCAACAATATACAATATTTGTATTGCTCAAATAAAGATAGTTGAGTAAGGAACTTGCAATTACATAGAATGTTTGCTCAATCAATAAATAATTCGCACATTAAATAAAAGTTGTACGATTAGGGAAACTGACTCAATAAATAAATTGAGTTACGGTAAGGAAACTTGCCCAACACAAGGGTTAGACAAGCGTTAGGAAACTTGCACAATATTGTTCGAGTAAGGTCAGGGAAACTTGCTCAATAAATAACTTGAGTTAGGATACGAAACTTGCAACAAGATATAATACTTGCTCAAATATAATTTTGAGTAAGGTAAGAAACTTGCATTCAATATGTAGAAAGAATGAAGTTAGGGAACTTGCACAATATTGTTCGAGTAAGGTTAGGGAAACTTGCTCAATAAATAACTTGAGTTAGGATAAGAAACTTGCAACAAGATATAATACTTGCTTAAATATAATTTTGAGTAAGGTAAGAAACTTGCATTCAAAATGTAGAAAGAATGAAGTTAGGGAACTTGCCTGAAGCGCTGCTGTAGACACCCAAATTTTGCACTTCGTATACTAACCCTGGCAGGAGGGCAAAATCGTCAATTAACCCAGCCTACGAGACGAAGGTGGACATAAGTGCGAACACTCAAAGCCACCTGCGATCAAAGTCGACACGACAACGAGCATTCCTGAATGATATGGCACATTTCCCAGCGGTTCTCGGACTGCAAAATACAGGCCTTTCAGCGAAAATCAGCGATACGACACGAGAATCAGGGTGCGGCTCGAAAATCAAGAAAATCAGCCCACCCAGCCGCGGATTGATCTGCGGCCAAACGATTAAAATAATTGAGTGCGCGGCGGGCACGGAGAAACCGAGGCCAGCCGCAGATCAATCTGCGGCTGCCTCTAGATGGCTTTATCAGTCCAGTTCTTCATCCAGCAGACGGACAGTAGCATTTGGGAAGAAAAAGAAGGGAAAAACAGCAGCAAAAGAGCTCGGAAAAGGAGAGAAAAGAGGGAAAAAAGAGAGGAATTAAACTCTTTTGATTAGATTGTATAACATACATCTCCTACACTATTCAATATACGAATTTTATACGCATCGTGGTGTCATTTGCAAGGTGAAAAACCTTCTTTTATAACATTTTTGTTATATCATTTTGTTAATCTTCTTGTCAATTGGGTTATGTGAAATGTAGTTTTTCTTGTATACTGTTGTGGATCCATGGATTGAGGACTATTAGTGAGGGTTCCAATTGGAACGAAATTCTTCCTAATGGCCCGATGATATCCATTTGATGATTTTTAGCTCGTTATAGTGATGTAGCAATTTTGGATGTGAGCCTAGGAACGCGACCCCGTGGTCCAAATCCGATGATGGATATTTTTGGATGTATGTAATAGGGCCGATGTACCCTTTATTGTAAATATGTAATTGTCGGGCCTTAAAACGATATCAAGTTGTAAATTGAGTTTAAGGCCCCGTAATAGTGAAATATGTGATGGTGGGCGTTGGGGTTATTCGGATGGCTTACATGCCCATGAATAGCCCCCACGCATTTTAATGCTTGATTTGATTTATGACACGAAATTGATTTCAAAGTTAAATGATAAGATTTTCATAAAATCAATTAAACTAGGCTATTAGCACCACGAGGCCAAAATTTGGAAATGCTAATGAATGTCGATTCCTATTTAACGAGAAAGATAAAGAAAAAATCGTTTTCAAACATCACAAAAATGATTTTATAAAAATAAGTAACGTTTTATTAAATCTTTGTGCATAGGGTTAAAGAGATCCTAGAAGTTGCCCACCGTTCTATTTACGAAAGCAACGTATAGATCTCGATTCCTATTTTGACGAAGGTTTAGAAAACTCTTGTTTTTGCCAAAACGACACCTAATGAAAATCTCATAAGTTTTTGACAATTAAAATCAAACCTTTCTCATAAAGCTTTCTCGGTAAGCCAAATGACATTCTAAAGCATTCTCAAAAGAAAGCACGACTTTTCATCAAAACCCAAATGGTTTCTTCATGCAAACTCACCACGACATTCACATAGGCACACACACACACACACGCATATACACACACACGTTCAAGAATTAAAGGATAGGAAAAGCATCAAGATTGCGGTAACCGTGTTTCACGGAAGTCGGGGGGTGCCTAACACCTTCCCCTCGCTTAAGCAAGCCCCCGAACTCTATGAATCTCCGTTCGCAGACCAATTAATTCGGAGTCACATATGAGCCAGCGATTTACGAAAACGAAACTCGGATGAGTTGGTACATCCATTTCAAATATACCAACTGGCGACTCTAGTTAATTGGCTCATCATAAAAAACGATCTTTCAAAACCCCGTCGACATTTATGCCGACCTTTTCCAAAAAAATCATTCAATCAAAAGGCTAAAATTGGAAAAGACAAAAAACTGGCGTCGACAGCTGCTACAATATTACAACACACGCTCCTTAATATCCTACACAATTAGGTACATATTCACATAACAATTAGTCACATACTGGATACCAAATAATGGTCTATACTACTCTATAATGTTTCATTCTTATTAAAAACATAATATTAGACAAGATTATACACACTAGTTACGGTGTTACGACGCTTGCACGTCTGTATGCCAAACTTGATTATTCGGACGCCCAAGCGACACGCATTTGCGTACGCCTAACATGCCCATTCAATTTATCTAATACTTATTGGTTAATACTAAGTATCATTGTAATTCATAACATTCATGTTTTAGAACTTAGAACGTCATTTTATATTGTCGGGAGCATTACATGTGCTTACGTGCATGCCCGACACCCTCCGATTGTCTCCAATTACACATCAGTCCTACAAATGGCCGATTTAGGCTATGCTACAGACCTCAAATTGAAAACCTTAAAGAAAGAAAGTTGTAGTTCTATGCTTTCTCTTTTTGAATCATCTTGGATCATCTCAATCCGAGTTTGTATGAGAAAGTTATGCCCATTTTACTAAAGGCCGTCAAAGCTATTTGCACAGTCCCTTGTCCAGCGCCTTAGGCGCTCAAAAATGGCCTTTGAGCAGCGCCTAGGTGCTCTCTCATAGTGGCTTAGCTCGTGGCCAGCGCCTAGCCATGCGCCTAGGTGCTCGGCCTGAGTCTCCTAGCCCGTTTTGCTTCTCGAAATGCTCTGTTTTTGGTGTTCTAGACCTATCTTGCTTCCAACCACCATAACTCCCTCAATACACGTTCAAATTGGTCCGTTCTGGACTCTATGGACTCCTAAGACACAGGGCCAAATCTTAGGCCAAAGTATCAACTCATGCTATATTTTCGTGTTCTTGGTGTTCTTAGTGTTCTGTACAAAAATCATCACCAAATCCTTGTTTTAATCCCTTTTTACTCCATTCCAACTAGTTTAAACTCATAACTCATGGAAGTACAACATCATAACAACAAAGAATTAAATAAAAACAAAATCATAGATATAAGGTCCTTTAAATCGTCCAAATGTCCAAGTTCATGTCCAAAGTTCATTGTTCTTCATGTTCTTCATCCTCCTTAAGCATAGGTACGGACTTATTGCATTTTTGTTCCACTTTGATGTTATTAATGGATTATATAACCTCTTAACAACATTTAAAAACATCCAACATAAATAAAAACAACAAGAATCGACACAAATCCGACCCACAAGCTTAGGAGCTCAAAACTAAGAAAACTTGAAAAAACTTAACAAGAAATCGAATGGAATGGATTTTGGTTGGTGTTTTACCTTTGTAAGTCCTTCCTAGAGGTTAAGAAGATTGCTAGGCTTTGCTTTGAGGGTTTCTTCTTGCTTGTATTTTCTTTTTCCTCCACCCGTGCCTTCTTCTTCTTCCTCCTTTCTTTTCCGGCGACTTTCTCCTTCTTTTCCGGCGACTTTCTCCTTCTTTCTTCTTCCTCTTTGCAGTTCTCTCCCTCTTGCTCTCTGTAATTGAGCTGATGGGTTGAATGGGTGTGCAAGAATGAGGCTTGGTTAGCTTCTTCACCTTCTTCCTCCTTGTTCCTTTCTTTTCTCCTCCTTTTTCCTTCAAGCTCTCGGCAGCTCTCTCTCTCTCTCTAAACTCTGTAGCTCTCTCTCTATAATTGAGCTGATGATATGGGAGAGAAGGAATGGGTTAGGAGAAGTGGAGGGAGTGATTTAGGGAGAATGGGTTGCTCAAGGAAAATTGTCCAAGGCTTAGCCGACCCTCCCCTCTACTCTCTCATTGATTAGTCTAAAATGGGAGGGGGGGTTTGTTCCCTCTTGGAGTAACAGGTCAAAATAAATACCTAAATACACCAAAAATATATTCGAAAACTCCCACTTTTGTACCAAAACTGGTAAATAACTCCACCCAAAATTAAAATGGGTACTCCCATAAATTATTGGGACGCATAAAGATAATTATTATGGAATTTGTCCAAATATTCGGAACACCTATATAATACATTTCGGATACGGATAAAATCACGTATCAGCTCAAATAAAATTTTCGACGCTTGAAAAAATTATTCGTACGCATACAAGTACTTATGACATTTATTAAAATCGAAAAAGACACAAAAATATTATGGCGTGAATAGTGCCTCGGGAAACGTGCCCCGTGAATAGTGATTTAGCGATGCTACGCAAAATCAATTATTCACTTAAACAAAATTATAACACGTAAAATTTCATGCATTCACATAATCCAAGTTGTCACACAACCTTTAAACATGCAACACAAAATAATATTAATAAAACATAATATATTCATTAATATTCAAAAATTCGAATTACAAGGCAAATCCAAAATTCCTGGTCGTTACATCCTCCCCCCTTATAAGAATTTTGTCCCTAGAATTACAACCTAGGTACAGAAAACTTAACATGAGTTCACTCAAAAAGATGCGGATAATTCTTCCTCATCTTCTCTTCTAGCTCCCACGTAGCTTGTTCAGCTGTGTGGTTCCTCCAAAGTACTTTGACCGAATGGATGACCTTATTTCTTAACGTCTGCTCTTTCCTATCTAATATCTGGACAGGAATCTCTTCATATGACAAATCTCGCTCAACTTGAATCGGTTCATAGGATATCACATGCTTGTAGTTGGGTTTATAGGGTCGTAACATAGAAACATGAAATACATTGTGAATGTGCTCAAGTTCAGGAGGTAAAGCTACCTCGTACGCCACTTCACCTACCCTCCTCAAAACTTCAAATGGTCCTACGAACCTGGGACTCAATTTCCCCTTCTTCCCAAATCTGATCTTTCCTTTCCAAGGAGATACTTTCAAAAACACAAAACTGCCAACTTCAAAGTTCGCTTCTGATGATGCAAATCGGCGTATTTCTTCTGTCGGTCCTGAACCGCTACCAATCGAGCTCTTATCACTTTGACGACATCCACGGTCCGCTGCACCAATTCAGGTCCCAACAGTCTCCGTTCACCGACTTCATCCCAACACAGAGGTGTTCGACACTTCCTCCCATATAATGCTTCGTATGGCGACATGCCAACACTCGCATGATAACTGTTATTATAGGCAAACTCCACCAATAGTAGGTGATCATCCCAGCTGCCTTTAAAATCCATCACACATGCTCTAAGCATGTCCTCAAGCTTCTGAATCGTTCGTTTGCTTTGCCCATCCGTTTGAGGATGATACGCCGTACTCAACCTCAACTGAGTTCTCAATCTTTCTTGCAAGCTCTTCCAGAAATTTGACGTGAAACGCGGATCTCTGTCAGATACAATAGATATCGGCACTCCATGTCGTGACACAATCTCTTTCACATATAACTTTGCTAGCTGCTCCAGATTGTCTTGATTGAAACGCGGATCTCTGTCTTGATTGAACTTTGCTAGAGCGTCGTTGCCTTCTTCAGCGATGATGGTCCTTTTCCAACAGTATAGAAAATGTGTCAATCCTTAGAACTGCCACTCTACTGTACACCCACGGTTTTAGGCCTAATTCAAATCTCCTTGCCCTTCTAGCTTCAGTGTCTACCTGGTGAGGTGCAAATCTGGCTAACTCGTTAAATTTAGCCGCGTACTCCGCGACTAACATGTTCCCCTGCTTGAGCTCTAGAAACTTCACCTCCATGTTCTGCTGCATACTCTCCGGGAAATAGTTCTCGAAGAACAGCTCTTTAAAACTTTCCCATGGTATCACACTATCTCCAGCACGGCTTTTGTTGGCCTTCCACCAATAGTTTGCTTCACCTTTCATCATAAAAGTGGCGAACCCTGTCGTCTGTTCTTCGGCCACCGTTGCAACCTCGAACACTTTTTCTATTTCTTTAATCCAGCTTTGGGCTTCAATCGGGTCTAGTGTTTCCTTGAACTCAGGAGGTCCTACTAGCTTAAAATCCTTGAAGCTAGCCAAAATGCTGCGCGGGCTGCCGCTCTGGCTGTTCTCCAACAGGTGGGGGTCTATTTCGTATGGCTTCTGCTAGTAACTCAGCAAACGCTCTCATTGGGTCTGGATGACCTTGAGTGTTATTAACAGATTCCTCAACCCTTTGGTTACGCGGTCGTCCTCTTGGCGCCATGATCTGATAAAGGAAAACCATCGACTTTTACTTATAGATCTAGGTCTCATGCAATAAGTCCTTTAAGTCAACAATTAAAAGTAAAAGCATCTATCAAATACATT
Organism: Aralia elata; assembly: GCA_034770075.1. Lineage (NCBI taxonomy): Eukaryota > Viridiplantae > Streptophyta > Magnoliopsida > Apiales > Araliaceae > Aralia > Aralia elata. The sequence goes on along the minus strand of CM068379.1, from coordinate 28,270,987 downwards.
TGGTTTAAATAAAACAACTGCATTTATAATCATACACCACTGTTTTAATACAACCAGACTCAACATGTGGCATACTTCTATAAACGCTAAATGGCATAGCCTGCCAACCATTAACTATCCCCTAACGAACAAAAGTGGGGAATAATAACGGTCCACCCCTCTATCAGAAACAAATTTAGGGTTCATCTACTATCCCATGCACGCTACAAGCATAAGGATTTACAACATAAGTAAGCCCCTATTATAGCAAAAGTGGGACCTACTGCAAACATAATGCAAAAAAATAACACATCACCGCCTGCTGCGGAGTGCAACTCGGAGCTCCCGTCGAGCCAGCCTGTCGACCACTCGGCACCTAATCACGCGCCTGTTGCTCCCCTCATCCCTGGGGTACCTCCTTACCCTGTCCCTCAGCCTGCCAATGGAAGTAGTCAAGCCTAACCTGAGGGAATCAATCTCTGTAGTTAGGGCTGCCAACTACTCTATAGCTTCATCTCGCTCCAGACGAGTAGTCTCCAGCTGATCCTCTACCCGCTCTATCTGTCCTACCAGTACCACATTCCTCTCTAAGAGGTCATAAACCATTACACCAAGTTGAACAGAAGCCCCACACTGACCGTGAACTTCTCTGCCTCTAGCTCGAGAATCCTCTGGTCCTTTTCCTGTAGCTCCTGGGTTAACTCAGCCTTTTCCCCCAAAGTCTGATACGCCAATGACCTGTACTGCTCCTCTCGGTCCTGGTGATCCTGGTTCTGCTCCTCTAAATGGGCTACTCGATTCTCAAGCTCCTCATTCCTATTTGTCAGCTTTTCAATGATGTTACTAGCAGTAGTGCCCATGCCATCTGCATACTCAGGTGGCTCATCTTCCTCCGTCACTGGATCCTCCTCGGGGTCCTCTTCCTCCCCCTCATCGCTCAACAACCTCAGCACTCCACCGGTAACTGGGTCCTCCTCAGAACCATACTCGGTCTCAGACTCATCCCTAGTGTCCATCATCTCTGGCTCACTCGGCTGCACCTCCACTAAATGCCCTGCGTCCACATGAATGTCTGTGAACTCTACCTCTCCAGCAGAACTGGACTCTCCCATCTCAGACATCCTATAGCCACAGACAAAAACAAATAGACAACAAGATGTCAGTGCTATAATAAAATATATTCATTGATACAATGAAATGCTATTTTATCATGCACAACTCGGCTCGATGGATTTCCGCAATCCACCTCCAGACATGACATCAAATGAATCTTTGTGATCCATCACCTAGTGTACTCAATACGAGTTTAACACTAAGGTTATAACCTAGGTTTCGCATTCCTAAAGTTTATAACCTAAAGCTTTGATACCAACCTGTGACATCCCCAAATTCAGGTACCAATACCTCGAATTTGGTGCTCACAATAAAATACATCCATACACCTCTAAACAACATAACTTAACTAATGCGGAATAAATAAACATATGTTGTTCATTACAAAAGGTTTACTACGGTCCCAAGGTCTATAACCTTAAATAAATACATCGCATAATACTTTAATAATACAAAATAATTCCACAATTACATAACGAGATAGTACATATAACTATTCCTTAAGTTTTCTTTTGCCTTTGTCCGCTTTGGAACTCTTCGGCTTAACTGCAATAGGTTCATGATATAGCAAGGGTGAACAACTACTTTGCTCAACAAGTTTAAAATGAATAAAGAAGATATATCATGAATGAATAAGAATAATAATCGCATAGTTCAACAGTTTAAGAACATTAAAGAAATAGTTGACAATATAATCAAAGTTCAAATGAAACAATGAATTTTGATTATTTACTGCTGAGTGATCCAATAGACCATGAATATTTTGGCCCTAAGAATCAATCATTCAACTGACTCTTTTAAGAGTTGGCCCGTCAGTAGTACTTGAGGGGATCAGCCTCTAGTACCCTATGTATATGCATAATATTTAACTCTGACTGCATCGAATAACCGACACATTAAAATCCCTTAAATAAGGGTTGCTCTCTCAGTCCAAGAATCCATACCAACAATCGGTTTGGATAGCTTTTAAAATAATAACATGTACATGTCTAGCCAAAATAAATAGTGTAGACTATTTCCTTAAACCATTCATGAATAGAGAACTTAAACGCTTCGCAGTCCATCAACAAATAATGAATTCAAATGCACAAGGTGCGAATATCAATAATTATCTTTGAGGTGGTGTAATTGACAATAATTATTCCACTAATATGGTTTGAAAGTAATAACTTCATTTGAATCATGAAACTTGCAACAATATACAATATTTGTATTGCTCAAATAAAGATAGTTGAGTAAGGAACTTGCAATAATATAGAATGATTGCTCAATCAATAAATAACTCGCACATTAAATAAAAGTTGTAAGATTGGGGAAACTGACTCAATAAATAAATTGAGTTAAGGTAAGGAAACTTGCCCAACATAAGGGTTAGACAAGCGTTAGGAAACTTGCACAATATTGTTCGAGTAAGGTTAGGGAAACTTGCTCAATAAATAACTTGAGTTAGGATACGAAACTTGCAACAAGATATAATACTTGCTCAAATATAATTTTGAGTAAGGTAAGAAACTTGCATTCAGTATGTAGAAAGAATGAAGTTAGGGAACTTACACAATATTGTTCGAGTAAGGTTAGGGAAACTTGCTCAATAAATAACTTAAGTTAGGATAAGAAACTTGCAACAAGATATAATACTTGCTCAAATATAATTTTGAGTAAGGTAAAAAACTTGCATTCAATATGTAGAAAGAATGAAGTTAGGGAACTTGCCTGAAGCGCTGGTACAATATTACAACACATGCTCCTTAATATCCTACACAATTAGGTACATATTCACATAACAATTAGTCACATACTAGATACCAAATAATGGTCTATACTACTCTATAATTTTTTATTCTTATTAGAAACATAATATTAAACAAGATTATACACACTAGTTACGGCATTACGACGCTTGCACGTCTGTACGCCAAACTTGATTATTCGGACGCCCAAGCGACACGCATTTGCGTACGCCTAACATGCCCATTCAATTTATCTAATACTTATTGGTTAATGCTAAGTATCATTATAATTCATAACATTCATGTTTTAGAACTTAGAACGTCATTTTAAATTGTCGGGAGCATTACATGTGCTTACGTACATACCTGACACCCTCCGATTGTCTCTAATTACACATCAGTCCTACAAATAGCCGATTTAGGCCATGCTACAGACCTCAAATTGAAAAACCTAAAGAACGAAAGTTGTAGGTCTACTCTTTGTCTTTCCGAATCATCTTGGATAATCTCAATCCGAGTTTGTATGAGAAAGTTATGCCCATTTTACTAAAGGACGTCGAAGCTATTTGTACAGTCCCTTGTCCAGCGCCTTAGGCGCTCAAAAATGGCCTTTGAGCAGCTCTTAGGCGCTCTCTCACAGTGTCTTAGGTCGTGGCCAGCGCCTAGCCAAGCACCTAGGCGCTCGGCCTGAGTCTCCCAGCCCGTTTTGCTTCCCGGAATGCTCTGTTTTTGGTGTTCTAGACCTATCTTGCTTCCAACCACCATAACTCCCTCAATACACGTTCAAATTGGTCCGTTCCGAACTCTATGGACTCCTAAGACATAGGGCTACAATATATCAAAAATTCAGAGCTATCCATTAATATTAACATGGCCAAATCTTAGGTCAAAGTATCAACTCATGCTATATTTTCGTGTTCTTGGTGGTCTTGGTGTTCTTTACAAAAATCATCACCAAATCCTTGTTTTAATCCCTTTTTACTCCATTCTAACTAGGTTAAACTCATAACTCATGAAAGTACAACATCATAACAACACACAAATTAAACGAAAATGAAATCATAGCTACAACATCTTCTAAATCGTCCAAATGTCCAAGTTCATGTCCAAGGTTCATTGTTCTTCATGTTCTTCATCCTCCTTAAGCATAGGTACATATTTATTGCGTTTTTGTTCCACTTTGATGTTATTAATGGCTTATATAACCTCTTAACAATATTTACAAACATCCAACACAAACAAAAACAACAAAAATCGACACAAATCCGACCTAGAAGCTTAGGAGCTCAAAACTAAGAAAACTTGAAAAAACTTAACAAGAAATCAAATGGAATGGATTTTGGTTGGTGTTTCACCTCTGTAAATCCTTCCTAGAGTTTAAGAAGATTTCTAAGCTTTGCTTTGAGGGTTTCTTCTTGCTTAGATTTTCTTCTTCATCCACCCGTGCCTTCTTCTTCTTGCTCTTTTCTTTTCCGGCAACTTTCTCCTTCTTTTCCGGCGACTTTCTCCTTCTTTCTTCTTCTTCTTTGCGGCTCTCTCCCTCTCCCTCTCTCTAATTGAACTGATGGGTTGAATGGGTGTGCAAGAAGGAGGCTTGGTTAGCTTCTTCACCTTCTTCCTCCTTGTTCCTTTCTTTTCTCATCCTTCTTCCTTCAAGCTCTTTGCAGCTCTCTCTCTCTAAACTTTGCAGCTCTCTCTCTCTCTCTAATTGAGCTGATGATATGGGAGAGAAGGAATGGGTTAGGAGAAGTGGAGGGAGTGATTTAGGGAGAATGGGTTGCTCAAGGAAAATTGTCCAAGGCTTGGCCGACCCTCCCCTCTACTCTCTCATTGATTGGTTTAAAATGGGGGGTTTGTTCCCTCTTGGAGTAACAAGTCAAAATAAATACCCAAATACACCAAAAATATATCCGAAAACTCCCATTTTTGTACCAAAACTGGTAAATAACTCCAACCAAAATTAAAATGGGTACTCCCATAAATTATTGGGACGCATAAAGATTAATATTATGGGATTTATCCAAATATTCAGAACACCAATATAATACATTTCGGATACGGATAAAATCACGTATCAGCTCAAATAAAATTTTTGACGCTTGGAAAAATTATTCGTACGCATACACGTACTTATGACATTTATTAAAATCGAAAAAGACACAAAAATATTATGGCGTGAATAGTGCCTCGGAAAACCTGCCCCGTGAATAGTGATTTAACGATGCTACGTGAAATCAATTATTCACTTAAACAAAACTATAACACGTAAAATTTCATGCATTCACATAATCCAGGTTGTCACACAACCTTTAAACATGCAACACAAAATAATATTAATAAAATATAATATATTCATTAATATTCAAAAATTCGAATTACAAGGCAAGTCCAAAATTCCTGGTCGTTACATCAGCTGAAGTTCAAGAACTAAAGAATAAGGTATTTTACCTAGAAGAAATGTGGAAGATGGAGAGGGCATTGCAGGAATTGACAGAAGAACGTAATGAGCTGAAAGCATGAATTAATAAAATAGGGGTGGAAAGCAGTAAGAAGAAAAAGGAGAAGAATAATAAAAGGAAAAAGAACAATGACAGTGACAATAACTCAGGGAATCAACAAGGAAATTCATAACCGAAGAAGAAGGTGTGTATTAACTGTGGAAAGAAACATTTTGGGGAATGTATAAAGGGTAAAAATGTGTGCTATAATTGCGGACAAGCAAGGCATATCACTCCCAATTGTTCCAAACCTAAGAAAGGACGACGTTTCACGTGTGGAGAGGTAGGTCATCGGGCCAAGAATTGTTCCAAGAAGAAGACTGGTGAAGGAAGAGGACGAAAAAAAGATTAAGTATAAGAGGTAGGACATTTGGAAGTAAGATAATATGTTAGTAATATAGTATCGTAGACGATGGATATCTATGTGTGTGTGTGTGTGTGTGTGTGTGTATATATATATATATATATATATATATATATATATGGATGTATCCCCACCTTATGTGTATAAGGGAGTATCGTTTTTAGTAGATCCCACCTTTTGCTGTTTAAACTGGGATAGTTGGCATTTATAGTAATATGCCAGAAGATGTAAGTATATGACACTATAATTTCGTAGATAAATGCAATGATATGAATATATGCTTGATTAAGTAAATAAGTTTTGAGAATTAAGATAGTAAGATGTCTATATAATAATATGTTAATTCAACAAACTGTATTGGTTAATTCAGCAAACCGAATTGGTTAATTCAGTAAACCGAATTGGTTAATTCAGTAAACCGAATTTGTTAATTCAGCAATCTGGATTCGTTAATCCAGCAAGCTGAATTGTAAAATCCAGTAAATTGAATTGTGGTATGAGATTAAATTATATGTTAAATTTGAATGTTAACGCTTATATGTTGAAGTATAAAATGTAAACCAAGGAAGAATAATTTAAAGTTTTATTCAGATAATGCTGCCAAAAAGAGAACCACGAAACCGAAGGGAAGAAAGGTCTATTAATAATGAAGAATGTAACACAAACCCAATGCAAGACTTTGTAAATATGTTAGCAGAGGTGATGAGTGGGTTTTATACCTGCGAATTGGATACCTTTTGAACCCAATTCTTTGCTATCCTTAAGTATGTTTAGTATCTATTTACTTGTTTTATGCTTTTGTTGTGTAGGGAACAGTTGTGGACGACCGTGGCAGTTTTTAGCAAGTCCAGGGGCAAAAGAGTAATTTTAGCAGGACAGGAGACCTCGTCGCGGCGAGCTCCCCAGGCCATTTTCCTCGCCGGGGCGAGCTCTCGCCGGGGCGAGCCTCCAAGGCTTAAAACCTCGCCGGGGCGAGCCCTCGCCAGGGCGAGCTCCCCAGGCTGTTTTTCTCGCCGGGGAGAGAGTGGCGTTTTGCAGGTGCGGCTTGCTTTGTCTGTTCAGCATTTGTGGCGCACTAGAGGAGGGAATTGAGGAACGGGAATATGAGGAGAAAGAAGAGAATTATCAGGCATCCAGGGAGTTGGGATTGCATTATTCAAGCTTGGTTACACATCTTTGAAAAATCTAGGGTTTGGAGCTAGAAAGAGAAGAACAAAGGAACAAAAGGAAATATTATCAGAATTTCATCAACCAAGGAGGCTAGGAGCACGAAATAGGAGGGCAAGGATTAGAGAAGAAGAACTACACCACACCAATTCGGGAATCTTATCACAAAAAGGGTGTATCTTCATATGTTTTAGTTCCTCTTTCTTATTTTGTAACTTCAACCATGTACTATAATCAGATTATGATGTTATTGAGATTTAATATGAACTAAATTCTTCTTTCTAAGATTGCAATGGAACCCAACTTGTAGTTTAAATTGAATGCTCTCTCTTGAATGGTAATTAGGCATTTTGTGAATTGGAGTTCATAACCTTTGCTTAAAGATTAATTGCTTGGCCCGTAATTACTTTGGTAACTTATATGGAATTGAGAGAGGAAGTATAAGTTGAGACCTAGTTATGAATTCATGTGAAAATTGGATATTCTTTATGGATAATGTATAAGATTATGTGACGTGAGTCTTATGTGTTATTTTTGAGGGTTGATAATTTGATTGTATTTAGGATAGACATATACCTAAATACCACATGTATCCAATTGAGAATCCGTATTTAATGATTTCTATTGTGAAAGTCCGTAGTTGATAGAATGGTTAATGGGATTTTATGTGACATGTGTCTTATTGATTATTCTTGATATGAAATTCTTGCTAGTGTGTAGAATAGAGATATATCTATACACCACAATAGGAAATACGTATTTGACCATCGAGAGAGGCTTAGACATGCTTGTGATTTCTCGGGTAACAATTATATGTCCTAATTTACTAAATAAGAGAGCGTATGATGTTTAAATGAAGAGTTGGGGGAAATTGTAATCTTAGATCTTTTTATCTTGAACTTTATCCGTGTGTAGTTAAACGTTGTTTTCTAAATTGTCTTTATTTAGTTTTAATCAACAACAAACACAAACCATATTGTCATTGTTTAAATTAGATTAATTTCTCATGCGATTGATATTTGGTAATTATTTAACATAATTCCTCGTGGGTTTGACACTTTACTTATCTTATATTACTTGTGGGCCGCGTATACTTGCGCGTGTTTTATTGATTGCGAAATCAAGCAAAAAGTTTTTGGCGCCGTTGCCGGGGAATTATTTTATCAATATTGATTATAGTTGAATTGATCTTAATTTAGACTTGTTTTTAATTTTTATTTACTTGATTGTGTAGGTACCCTTGATTTGTATGCGCCGATCACAAAGTCTTGAGTTATTTCCTTACGATCCCGAGATCGAGAGAAATACCTGAAGACTAAGAAGAGAAAGAATCAGGGATTCTAACAATCAAGAAACTATGGCGGCAGAGGAACAAAAAGCATTGAGAGACTACGTAACGCCGCAGATAAGTGATTTACAGTCTAGTATCACAAGACCGGCAATAACTGCAAATGCCTTTGAAATTAAACCGGGAACAATACAAATGGTGAAAAATTCGTTACAGTTTTGGGGTTTGGCTAATGACAACCCTAATGAGCATTTGTTGAGCTTTATTGAGATATGTGATACTTTCAAATTTGTTGGAGTGACGGATGATGCTTTGAGACTTAGACTTTTTCCGTTCACTTTGAGAGACAAAGCTAAGAGTTGGCTTCACTCATTGCCACCGAGATCCATCACTACATGGTCAGACTTAGCAAAAAAATTTTTGGCAAAGTTCTTCCCTCCTGCAAAGTCTGCTAGATTGAGAAATAAAATTGTAACCTTTGAACAACACCATGGAGAATCATTGTATGAAGCTTGGGAAAGATTTAAAGATTTGCTTTGGAGATGCCCACATCATGGATTCCTTCCATGGATGCAATTGAATACCTTCTACAATGGATTAGGATCTCACAATCGGTCTAGTTTAGATGCAGCTATGGGAGGATCTTTTATGGCTAAAAACTATGGGGAAGCACTTGATTTATTGGAGGTTATGGCTGCAAATAACTACCAATGGCCTACTGCTAGGATGAGTCAACCAAAGGTAGCCGGAGTATTAGAGGTAGATGCCATCATATCCTTAGCAGCTCAGATGGCAGCAATGTCAAAGAAACTTGATGCCTTGACGGATTCAAAAGTGCAACAGGTGGCTATTATTTGTGAAGTATGTGCAAGGACACATGCCAACGACCAATGCCCATTTGACCACGAGTCAGTTCAGTTTGTAAGCAGCTACCAGAGACAGCCGAATCAGTACCAAAACACTTACAATGCTAGAAATAGGAACCATCCTAGCTTTTCATGGAGCAACAATCAAAATTTTCAGCAAGCTCCTAAGCCACACCATCCACCAGGGTTCCAAAATTAGCCACAACATCATACAGCTCAAACCTCACAATCACAACCAGAGAGAAAATCAGATTTTAAAGAGTTGATATTGAAACACATGGCTAACCAAGATATCTTGATAAAAAACCAAGCAGCAACACTTAAGGCTTTGGAAAATCAAATTCGGCAAATGGCTAGTTCTATGTTAAATAAACCTCAGGGATCTCTTCCTAGTAACACAGAGACTAATCCAAGAAGAGATGGGAAAGAGGAATGTCAGGCAGTAACACTCAGAAGTGGAAAACAAGCCTTACAGGAGCCCGAATTGCAAAAGGGGGCAGCCCACTCAAGCTCCCCTCCGGACTTGAATAATGCAAATTTTTCTAAGGAAATGGACAGCAGTGTACCACCTGAGTCGGAGTAGAAAGATACCACAGATAAACCTAGTGTTGAGCCTACTCCAAAAGTGTATCCACCAGTACCTTTCCCTCAGAGATTGCAGAAGCAAAAGTTAGATAAACAGTTTGCCAAATTCCTGGAGGTCTTCAAGAAGCTACAAATTAACATTCCTTTTGCAGAGGCCTTAGAACAGATGCCTAGCTATGCCAAATTTATGAAGGGAATTCTATCTAGGAAGAAAAGGCTAAATGACTTTGAGACAGTAGCTTTGACGGAGGAATGTAGTGCCGTATTGCAAAGAAAGTTATCCCCCAAGTTGAAAGATCCAGGCAGCTTCACTATACCATGTACTATTGGTAGCCTTTCATTTAACAAATGTTTGTGTGACTTGGGTGCTAGTATTAATCTCATGCCATTATCCGTGTATACTCAGTTGGGGCTTCCTGCACCAAAGCCTACAAACATTTCTCTTCAGCTTGCCGATAGGTCGGTTACATACCCAAGGGGAATTATTGAAGACATTCTTGTTAAGGTGGATAAGTTCATCTTCCCGGCTGATTTTATCATCTTAGATTTTGAGGAAGATAAAAACATTCCTATTATTCTGGGGAGACCATTTTTAGCCACTGGGAGAACTTTAATCGATGTGCAAAAGGGAGAGCTCACTATGAGGGTTTAGGATCAAGAACTCACCTTCAATGTATTTAAGGCCATGAAATTTCCTTCGGATGAGGAAGAATGTTTTCAAGTGGATGTGATCGAGCGAGTTGTAAATGATGAGTTTCTGTTGAACAATGATCCATTAGAGACTACACTTCTAGGAGAGTTTGACATGGATGATCCAGATTTGGAAAAGGGAATGCAGAATAGAGTTCCAGCTGCGAGAAATCAGCCAGGTAATAGGTTGGCAAACTTCAAGGACTTTAAAGCAGTAGGACCTCCAAAATTTAGAGGGACAACTGACCCTATAGAAGCTCAAACTTGGGTGAAGGAGATGGAGAAAGCATTCGTTATTGCTAGAGTTACAGAGGAGCAAAAGACAGTTTTTGCTACTTATTTAATGAAAGGAAAGGCGAACTTCTGGTGGGAGTCGAATCAGAACAGAGCCGGAGAAGGAGTAGTAACATGGGAGAGATTTAAAGAATTATTTTTCGATAATTATTTTCCACGAAGTATACAAGGAAGAATGGAAGTTAAGTTTTTAGAGTTAAAGCAAGAAAACATGTCGGTAGCTGAATACGCCGCCAAGTTCAACGAGTTAGCTAGGTTTGCACCACATCAGGTGGACACCGAGAAATGAAAAGCGCGACGTTTTGAGATCGAACTAAAACCGTGGATATTCAACAAAGTAGCTGTGTTGCAGATTGATTCATTTTCGACCCTGTTAGAAAAAGCAATCATCGCCAGGGGGGAAGTAAAGTCGTATCCAAATACAACCAAGAACAAAAGAAGAAAAAGATGGAAGGAGGTAATAGGGGAGGTAGTAGTGGAGGCAGTAACTCCAACAAGCGTAAGTGGAACGATAACAGTCAATCAGGAAATAAGTCAGGAGATGATAGGAAGAAAGGTGAACCGTGTACAAATTGCGGGAAGAATCATCAGGGAGTCTGTCTAAAGGGCAAGAGTGCGTGTTATAACTGTGGTCAAGAGGGACACATATCTCCCAATTGTCCCAGTCCGAAGAAATTGCAAGATTGTTTCTCGTGTGGATCGCCAGACCACCATAGCCGTAACTGTCCAAAGAAGAATGCAAAGAAAGGAAGCAACAATAGAGAAAACAGCAGTTGGACATTAATGATCAAAGGACCAGCTCAGTCAGGAAGACCAACGGCACACACGTTTAACATGATGGTTCAGGATGCAGTGGCTGCAAAGGAAGTGGCGACAGGTAAAATTCCACTCAGTAATATAATTGCGTACATATTATTTGATAGGTAACACTATGAGGTGATGTCCGTTTATGGATATGAGTCACAGGCAAGTTGATATAGCGCCATGAAAGTCACAGGTTGATATAACGCATGTAGAAATGAAGAAATTGATGATAGAACTTAAAAAGTTATTAAAAGCTATTAGAAAACGAATATAGTTATGACTTATGGCAAGTTAAATGAGACTTGAGTTTAGTAAAAGATTTTCCGCCCTGAATAGGATGGGAAAGAGTAAATGCAAGAAGAAACGTAGTAATACCTATATTAAGGTAATAAAATTTTAAATGACGAATAAATGTCTATGGATAGACATAATTTGAGTATACGGTAATAGTGATTCCGGGGACGGAATCCTTATAAGGAGGGAAGAATGTAAGGACCGAGAATTTTATATAATTATATATGTATATTTTTTCGAATAATTTTTTTTTTATTAGAAATTACTTAGAGTATATAATTGAATATGTGGATTAAGCAAGATGGTTAATTTATTTCTTTTAAGTTAACTAAGATGAATACTTAATCAAATTGATTAAGGAAAAGCAAGATAAGTTATGTTGAGAATTAACATAACTTGAATGTTAATCTTGAATGGTAAATAAAAGGTTTATAATCTTTAAATGATTAATTAGTATTACTAATACGAAGTGATTATATGCATGTGTAACAATTTATTAAAGGAAATAAGTATATTAAATTATTTATAAGTGTAATAAACACTTTGTGACTTATATTGAATGGATATGTGGATAAATAAATATAATAATTATTTATCAATGATGATAAATATGTTATGACTTATGTGAAAAAATATATGTGATTAATTGTTAGTTAAAGTAGGGCCACTAATAGTCATTTAAATTAGTGGACTAACCTAAGAGTTTTAATAACAAGGAAATGGATAAGATAGTAACTAATTAAATATTCAATTAAAGTGAATATAGTAAGCAAATAAATTTTGTACATTAATTAATATGGATATTAATTAATGAGAATTAGGTGCTATATGAGTAATTAATTTTAATAGACCAATTAGTAAGGAATATTAGTGGACTAGCCTAATTAATTTACTAACCAAGTCACTAATTTATTTAATTGTGGACATGGATAATTAATGTGTGGACTAATTAAATTAGCCCAATACTTAATTAAATTAGTAACTAAGCATGGATTAATAATCTTGGCAATTAGTAGCCCAAACTAAGTAAAAGTGAGCCCAAATGTATTTAAAACAAAGCCCAATTGCTAGCTCACTTGGAAGACATTTTGAGCAACTTAATTATCCATTAAAACAATAAAAGAAAATCAAAAATTAAGCCAAAATAGAAGGGGGCTGCCGGCCATAGGGAGTCCCACATGGAGTGAGTTGTCAAATTTTGCTAAGCTTGCTTGTAAGAATGAATAAAGAAGTACAATTATTAATTACAACCCATCACCAAGTTGTCAAAGTTGTCTACTTGCTCATGATGACAAAATGGATAGATACAACCTATGTATCTATAGATTATTGTAAGTAATTAGTTGGTAAAGCAAAGTAATCTTTTATTCATCTTCTTTGTTGCAAAGCTAGAGAGAAAACTAGAGAGAGAAAGTAGAGAGAAAATATACTTGGAGAGAGAGTTCTTGTAGGAGAAAAGAGGAGGAAGTGCTGCCACCTAGAGAGGAAGAAGGAGAGCTTGTGGATGAACAATAACTTCATCTCCTACTTTAGAAAGAAAAGGAAGCAAGCCACCAAGCCTGGAAGGTATAAAAACTAACCTAAAAATCCTAAAAATCCTAATCTTGGGTTATGGGTGTAATCTTATGTTAGAAATTTGAAGTTTATGTTTTAAAAGTTTAGAATCTTGCTAAATATGTTTATGTTTGATGATATATGGTTGTGGTATAAGATGGTATGGGTTTGTGTAGAAAAATTAAACTAAAAGCTTGAAAACCTTTTTACCGATGAATAAACTATAGCTTATTAGAATAAATTGTGTATTTTGAAATCTATACTTGGTACTGGTGATTTTCTTTTTTCTGAGTTTTAAGGGGTAAGTTAGGAAGAGAACCTAGTTGGAATCGTTCAAAAAGAAGTTAAAATGGGAGAGTTATGTAATTTTTACCAAAACGCGCTAACTGTTAGTACACTGTCAGAATAGTCCACTTCCGGACGAGTTTCAGTCATGAAAACTTGTCCAAATTGGTGTTTGATGATGGAAAATTGTAGTCAGAAAGATATAAATCCAATGGTACTGACTAGACCCTAATCTAAGTTGTAGATTTCATTTTATTCGCGTTTCCGTGAAGGACCCCACGGCTGAAATAAAGAAAGCAGCCTGCATGGTTGTTTCAAGTGAACCGGTCCGGTTCACAAGGGACTTCTGGCGACGGTTCAGGCCTCTTCCGGCCAGTTCCGGCAACGAGTCCCAACCCAAAAGTTTTCTAAAATGTGAAAGAATATTATAATAATTAATTTGGTATTTGTTGGTATAATTAAGTAATTATTTGAGTAGTTAATGGTCTAATCCTTTTTAGCTCACTTGAATTTACTAACTAATAAATTTTAATGCTACTAATTAATAATTACATTAATTAAAGATGGTTAAGTGTAATTAACTATTTAATTATTATTTAATTAACATTGGGTAATAATTAAATAGAGTTAGTATTACTAAACTAATTATTTGTTATTTAGTAACACTAAATAATAAACAGGGATAAATAATTAATTAATTATTATTTAATTAATATTTAATAATGATTAAAGAATGTTAAGTTAATAGATAAAATATTTATTATTTGAGTAAGATTAAGTAATTAATAATGATAATTACTTACTCACATGTTAGTTAATTAACATAAAAATTATGAATTTAGTATTTATTATTTAATTAAGATTAAATAATAAATAAGGATAAATAATTAATAATATTACATGAGAGTTCAAAAGAGGAGTTAAGATATTGAGTTGGACATTTAATAGCTTATATTGAATAATACGATGAATTGAATAGTGTAAATCCAAGTTGCTGGATTGGAAAACAATTTAATGAATTGAATAGTATGAATCTATTGAAAGTAGTATGCACACAAGCCAATCATATTTGATATGATGTAACATATACTTTGTAATCTTATTCGGTTATTAAAGGCATTTTATATTATCTACATGGTGCTGTTATATTAAATGTGATAAACTCATAGTTTTGAGCAATGCTTTTAGAATCATGATGGGGATCATGCTAATAAGATCTAAATTCAAGATAGCTCACAAACTAAAATCGTTCCTAATCGTTGGATTACTAAAACGGGGATTAGTGAATCCGGATAGATTAGTACATACGTTGCTTGCTCTTATGAAGAGGATGATTGATCTCATAATCATTTGTGTGGAGACACTAAAGCAAGTATGTAGGTGCTTATTAGAGAATAAGTTCACTGAACGTGGCTCGCTAAGGAATACCTAATGGAGTTTTACTCGCCTGTCAATAGGAATTCCTCTAGTGATAGTAGTACAAGTGATCCTTGGACTTGAGATCATCATAGTATTTTGTGTATGATGAGTTATACTTTGACATGTCCCTTAAGACCCTTAGGGTATATCAAAGGGTATGATTGGGTATAATAAGTTATACATGGAGATAGGTGAATGATCAACAAAGAATCTACCACTTCTAGTAAAAGGAGAGAATGTCCTATGTGATTCGATAAATGACGACTCAGAAGTCTTTGGCCAAAGCAGAATGAAATTAGAAAGGAGTTTCTAATTTGCATTATCAGAGTTGTGCATTTGAGAATCGAAATACATATAATTAAATAAAAATAAGACTTGACAGTAATTCCATGTCTTATATTTAATTGGGACATTGTATGGTAGAAGGATTGAATTGTACGGTAACTATTCACTGAAAGGTTCTTTTGTGATTGATGTTGAAATCTATATTATCTGGAAAGTCGTTGATCGCTAAGGGGGCTTACCCTTATTGTAGAATAAATATTATTTATTTAAATGAATTAAATAGTTTAATTTATTTATTTAAATAAAATTAGAATTGTTCTAATTGATTTAGTCACAACCGGTTTAATATGGAGAACCTAAAGGGTCACACCGTAAAAAGAAAATATTTATTTGGAAGTAAATGGCATAATCGTAATAATAAGTTAAGTGTATTTAATTTAATCTATGGAGATAGAATAAATTAAATAGCTTAATATTTATTATTTAATATCTTGGAAATATTAAATATAAATTAATAAGAGGAGTCTTATTATTATTATTACTATTACTATTATTTAAATCCTAATAGGGATTGAGAATTAATTAGTAGAAGTACTTTCTCATGAATTTCTAATTAGATTAGGAGTTCAATTAATTAAAGGAGTTTAATTAAAATAAAAACCCTAATCCTAAATAGTTTAGGAGGGTTCCCTATATCTATAAATAAGAGGAGTCTTATCATGATTTAGGGTTAGACAGTTAGACTGTTAGACAGTTACATACTCTTCCATAAGAATTGGAGAGAGAGAGAGTACTTGCACTTTCTATAGAGATAGAAACTAGGGTTTTGCCAACACCCATCTTTTTGAACAACTATTATTCCTTGGTGGATCACCTCTAGAGGCCAAACACTTAATCGGTGAAATTCAAGGAGAACGCGAAGGATTTGGAGGTGAACTCGTACTTGTGGAAGCATAGTTCTACAAGGGTATGATTCTCATACTTTATTTCTTTCATTTAATTGATAATTGAGCACATGGATGATCATGGTGATGGTTTGTATCAAAAATTTTAAAATCCGTTTTATCGCGCTTCCGCACTATTTATGTAATTGGATTGCATCTTCGCGCTATATATAAACCTAACAGTGTTATCAGAGCCTAACCTTGTGCTAATTATCGATTATTATGATTCCATGCATGTATGGGTATGCAATTGGATTGATTTTCTGGGCAACAAAAAAAAATAAATTTCGAAGTCTGCTACGCGGCGCGGCCGTGCCGCTTCCAGTTCATTCTGGAGCGCGGCCGCGCCCGAACCCAGAAATCGTTTCTGGGGGTGCAGCGCGGCCACGCCGCTCCTAGTTCATTTTGGAGCGCGGCCGCGCCGGTCTGCAGATTTTGAAAATTTTTATTTTTGATTTTATTTATTTTCAATTAAGAGAAAAGGTTTATTTTCAATTGGAATATAATTAAAATTAAAAGTTTTATTTGAACTTGGAATAGGATTCCATGTTTCCTAGAATAAAGGAGTTTATTCACATATGGAATAGGATTCCATGTTTCCTTAAAAATAAAGATGTTTATTTTGATAAGGAATAGGATTCAACATATTTTATTTTCCAACAATTTTAAGTTAAAATAAAAGAGTTTGTTTTGAACTAGAAATTGGATTTCATGTTAATTGAAATAAAAGAGTTTATTTTGATTTGGAATTTGATTAAAAATAAAGGAGTTTATTTTTATTCAAAATTGGATAAAATAAAATAAATAAGTTTATTATGATTTAAATTTTGATTAAAATAAAGGAGTTTATTTTTGTTTCAAAATTAAATTTCTAGTAAACTTTTAATTGCCCATTAAATGATATCTATGCATATATGGAATGGTTTTATTATTCATGAGATGAATATTATCTATTGATACATATGGAGATATGTATGATAATAAATAAGGATTGATTATGGACTACTGACCAATGTGTGATTGGATTTATTTTAATGGATGCTTGAATGAATGGGTTTTTATAAATGGGGTCTGCGTACCTCGTCTTCTCTAGTTTTTCTTGATGTAAATTCTATCTTCCTCCTATGTACCACCCCTTGACTGCTGATCAAGGTTTCTATTTATTGTAAATAATTTATGTAATAGGTTTAGTTAGAATTACTTGAAGAATTGGAGACAAAGGAGCAAGGAGCGCTTGAAGACCCGTTTGTAATGGAGCCCGGGTTTAAATGTAATAGTTATATTTAAATTTTGTTCTTGCACCTTAGGTTTGACCTTTTGGTTCACTTGGTAGCTCTAGTGAACCAAACTAGAATAAAAGTCCATAATCAATCCGGGTAGAATATAGTATTCTATATGTGCATGCTTAATATATGTATATTATATATTATACAACATGCTTCGCATGTTAAATAATATGACGCGTATTTTATATATATATATATATATGTGCATGCTCGCTAAACAAGATGAGACTAATAATAACAAACCCCTCAAAGAAATTATATTAAGTCCTAAGCATTCAAAAATATTTGGAATATCGAACGTCGCCTTCTAGCATGGTAAAGCAATAGAGTATTAAATATTTAATATGAGTTTGTTGTGTCACCACAAGGCAAGTATTAAATATTTAAGATGTTGCATTATCACATTTGATGCTTATACATAGACTGAACGATGCTGTTTTATTGTGTCACCAGAAGGACAGTGTTTTTCTTTCGAATATATGGAAGTGCTAGGTTGGACTTAACTTCGATAATTTTGATTCGGACGTGTCACCACTTGATCAAAATAATCTAAGAGGCAAAATATAAGGAGCTACATAGTGATGTAATTGATAATAGTTTTCTACCTATTTATTTATATATCGTTTGTTGTGTCACTACAAGGCTATATACATTTGAAATAGGATCCTTATTCTCACTAGCAAATCTTTAATTAGAATTGCCAAACTATATATTGAGGGTAATATGGTTTGATGAAAATAGTGAGGTACTAATTTAAAATAAAGACCTAATTTATTTTGGTAATTAATTAAGAAATGAATGTATGCTAAAATGTTGTTAAATTACAAATTCATTTACAGAATTTTACGATGTCTAATTCACTATCACTGCAGAGCATATTAGATGCTAATTAACCGGACCGAATTACACGGACTAGTTAGAGAATTTGAGAATAGTTCTCAAGGCTGAAAAGCTATCTTATGTCCTTAATACGCTTATCCCTGCAATGGTTGCAGACAATGCCTCTGAGGAAGAGATTGCTACTTTTAAGAAAGTGGCAAGATGATGCACAGTTGGCTCAATGCATCATGCTCGCATCAATGAGTAACGAGCTTCAGCGTCAGCATGAAACCATGGATGCTCCTACTATACTCCTGCACCTTCAAGGAGTTGAAGGGTGAGGAATGTAGGACTATTAGATATCAGATATCTAAGGAACTCTTCCGATCTAGAATGTCCAATGGCACTACAGTACAGACAAATGTCCTAAAATGATCAATTTGATTGAACAATTGGGATAATCGGTTTTAATGGATGGAGAGTTGATCAAAGATTTGATCTTGCAATCACTTCCGGACTCTTTCTCACAAATTGTTGTGAATTTCCACATGAACAAGCTATATGTCAACCTGCCTGAGTTGCTTAAACATGTTGAAAACTGTAAAGAGTCACTTTCCAACCATGAAAGACCAAGTCTTACTGGTAGATGATTCTTCTAGGAAGCGGAAGAGGGCCAAAGGATTTTCTTAAAAGAAGAACAGTTCAAAGAAGGTAAATGGAAAGGCAAAAACAAAGGACAATAAGAACAAGACTGATGCAGATAGCAAAGGAGTTTGCTTCCACTGCAATAAGCCTGGATACTGGAAAGGAAACTGTAAGGAGCATCTTACAGAGGCTAACCAGAAGAAGCTTAGTGAAGCTTCGGTTACAGATATAGATTTGTTCATAATTGAAATAAATTTTTCTATAAGTCAAGGTTCTACTTGGGTATTGGATACCGGCTGTAGTTCTCCCATATGCAATCCAATGCAGAGACTAAGCAGAAGTAGAAAGCTAAACAAAAAGTAAGTAATCTTACATGTGGAGAATGGACCAATGGTTGCTACATTAGCCGTAGGAACTTATAGTTTAGCATTGCCTACGGGCAAGTCTATTAAGTTAATAAATTGTTATTATGTTTCAGTTTTCATTAGAAACATTATTACTTCCGTTGTTGGACAAGGAAGGTTCTGGTATTATATTTAAGAACAATTGTTGTTCTATTTATAATGATAATATTTTGTTTGAAACTGGAAAATTACTTGATAGACTTTGTATACTTGACTTACATGAAAAATAAATTTGCAAATTGAACAAACTAGTATAAGAAAAAGGAGATGGTCATTCAAAGAGTTGAATGTGTGTATTTGATGAAATACAAGTCTGAATCATTTGAAAGGTTCAAAGAATTTAGAAGTGAAACAAATTGACAAAGTATTAAGATTTTTTGATCAGATCGAGGAAGGAATACTTGTGCAATAAGTTTCTAGATCATCTCAAAATGGTATTTTCTCATAATGGACACCTCCTGATACGCAATAATTGATTGGTGTATCTAAAATGAGAAATTGTACCTTGTTGGACATGGTGCAGTCCATAATGATTTTTACCGACATTCCAGTATCCATCTGGGGTTATGCCCTAGAAACGACTGCATATCTACAAAATAAGGTAACCTCAAAAATCTGGCCCCAAGACTCCATAAAGGTTATGGATAGGGAGGATTCCTAGTCTTAAGTATGTTAAGATAAGGGGTTGTCCAGCTTATGTGAAAAGGTTTCAAAGATAAGTTTGGGACAAAATCTGACAAGTGCAGATTTGTGGGATATCCTAAAGAAAGTTTAGGGTATTATTACTATAATCCTACACGCTGCCTTCTTAGATAAAGGTGTTTATCATTGAAGGAGCTAGTGGGAGGGTAATAGATCTTGAAGGAGTTCAAGAACCACAAAGCACTTTAAGTCGAACCGAGGAACCTGTAGATAGACCTATTGTACCACAACCGAATCGTAAATCTGGAAGAGTACCGAAGATATCTGGGAGGTATGGATTCATCATAAAGGATGATGATGAGGTACGCATCATAGAGGATGATGATCCAGTTATATACGATGAGGCTATGAGTAGAAGACACTCAGAGAAATGGCAGATGGCCATGAAATCCGAAATGGACTCCATGTATGAGAACCAAGTATAGACTCTGGTGTATATGGGTCTTTAAGAGAAAGACTGGGTCAAATGGCAAGGTGTAGACCTATAAGACCAGATCTGTTTAAAAGGTTTCAAATAAAGTCAAGGAGTTGACTGTGATAAAACCTTACTACCAGGTAATGCTCAAGTCCATTTGGATTTTGCTTGTGATTGCAGCTTATTACGAAATCTGGCAAAATGGATGTGGAGATATCCTTCCTCAATGAGACTTGAGGAGAATGTATGTATGATACAACCAGAGAAATTTGTTTCAAAGGTTGAAGCAAATCGTGTTTTAAGCTACAATGATCCATTTATGGATTGAAACAAGCTTCTCAAAGATGGAACATTCGTTTTGATGAGACAATCAAAAGAGTTTGATTTTATCCAAAACGAGAATGAACCTAGTGTGTACAAAAGGGTCAGTGGGAGCACTATGACATTCCTAGTATTATATGTTGATATACTACTGATAAGGAATAACACACCAATGCTACAATCAGTAAAGATAAAATTATCTAAACATTCCTCCATGAATGATTTGGGAGGAGCATCCTATATATTGGGGTTATAAATCTATATAGATAGATTTAAAAGGATGTTTGGCTTGACCCAATGAAAGTATATATTCATTCGATGCTAAAGGAGTTTAGCATGGTAAACTCCAAGAGATGTCTCATGATGATGAGCCATGGAGTGTATCTCTATAAAATTGTCCCCAATTGAAAGAGAGATCGCATGAGTTACTATCATGTATGCAATGAATATACTAGGCTTAATGTTCATCAGTCATATTCTGGAGATGATCACTGTAAGATAGTGATAAACATCTTTAGGTACTTAACCGGTACTAAAGATGTGATCATGATTCATGGTAGGTCTAAATAAAAAAAAAACTAGAGGGCTTAACAGACTCAAGTTTTTCAGACTGACCAAGACGATAACAAATCCACTTTAAAGTAAATCGTTACCTTGAAAAGTGGTGCAGTGAATTGGAAAGGTTCCAAACAGTAAAGAGTTGCTGGTTTAGTGACAAAGACAAAGTATATAGCTGTAAATGAAGCTACAAGTTGATTGTTTGGATGAAAAGTTCATTACAGAACTAGGAATAGTTCCCAAGTCTCATCTTGAATTCAAACATATGTTGCTGCACTTTCATTTGATTAGTGGAATCATTGAAAGAGGAGAAGTCACTATAGAGATAGTAGACTCTCAAGAACAACATTGCATATCCATTTACTAAAGCTTTATCCAAACAGCAAGATGATCGTCACTTAGAGAAGAAGGGTATTGGATACCATGACGATTGGCTTTAGTGCAAGTGGGAGATTGAAAGTAGTATGCACACAAGCCAATCATATTTGATATGATGTAGCATATACTTTGTAATCTTATTCGGTTATTAAAGGCATTTTATATTATCTACATGGTGTTGTTATATTAAATGTGATAAACCCATAGTTTTTGAGCAATGCTTTTAGAATCATAATGAGGATCATGCTAATGAGATCTAAATTCAAGATAGCTCACAAACTAAAATCGTTCCTAATCATTGGATTACTAAAAAGGGGATTAGTGAATCCGGATAGATTAGTACATACGTTGCTTGCTCTTATGAAGAGGATGATTGATCTCATAATCATTTGTGTGGAGACACTAAAGTAAGTATGTAGGTGCTTATTAGAGAATAAGTTCACTGAACGTGGCTCGCTAAGGAATACCTAATGGAGTTTTACTCGCCTGTCAATAGGAATTCCTCTAGTGATAGTAGTACAAGTGATCCTTGGACTTGAGATCATCATAGTATTTTGTGTATGATGAGTTATACTTTGACATGTCCCTTAAGACCCTTAGGGTATATCAAAGGGTATGATTGGGTATAATAAGTTATACATGGAGATAGGTGAATGATCAACAAAGAATCTACCACTTCTAGTAAAAGGAGAGAATGTCCTATGTGATTCGATAAATGACGACTCAGAAGTCTTTGGCCAAAGCAGAATGAAATTAGAAAGGAGTTTCTAATTTGCATTATCAGAGTTGTGCATTTGAGAATCGAAATATATATAATTAAATAAAAATAAGACTTGACAGTAATTTCATGTCTTATATTTAATTGGGACATTGTAAGGTAGAAGGATTGAATTGTACGGTAACTATTCACTGAAAGGTTCTTTTGTGATTGATGTTGAAATCTATATTATCTGGAAAGTCGTTGATCGCTAAGGGGGCTTACCCTTATTGTAGAAAAAATATTATTTATTTAAATAAAATTAGAATTGTTCTAATTGATTTATTCACAACCGGTTTAATATGGAGAACCTAAAGGGTCACACCGCCAAAAGAAAATATTTATTTAGGAAGTAAATGACATAATCGTAATAATAAGTTAAGTGTATTTAATTTAATCTATGGAGATAGAATAAATTAAATAGCTTAATATTTATTATTTAATATTTTGGAAATATTAAATATAAATTAATAAGAGGAGTCTTATTATTATTATTACTATTACTATTATTTAATTCCTAATAGGGATTGAGAATTAATTAATAGAAGTACTTTCTCATGAATTTCTAATTGGATTAGGAGTTCAATTAATTAAAGGAGTTTAATTAAAATAAAAACCCTAATCCTAAATAGTTTAGGAGGGTTCCCTATATCTATAAATAAGAGGAGTCTTATCATGATTTAGGGTTAGACTGTTAGACAGTTACATACTCTTCCATAAGAATTGGAGAAAGAGAGTACTTGCACTTTTTATAGAGATAGAAACTAGGATTTTGCCAACACCCATCTTCTTGAACAACTATTATTCCTTGGTGGATCACCTCTAGAGGCCAAACACTTGGGTGGCTAACGTTGATCAAAGGAAGGAATTTAATCTGTGAAATTCAAGGAGAACGCGAAGGATTTGGAGGTGAACTCGTACCTGTGGAAGCATGGTTCTACAAGGGTATGATTCTCATACTTTATTTCTTTCGTTTAATTGATAATTGAGCACATGGATGATCATGGTGATGGTTTGTATGAAAAATTTTAAAATCCGTTTTATCACGCTTCCGCACTATTTATGTAATTGGATTGCATCTTCGCGCTATCACTACTACAAAATAGCAAATATACGACGCGGAAAAAATGTTGTAGATTCTGTCAGCCAAACGTCGTGGTTAAGGGTGTCATCTATTTGACACCCTTATGCAACGTTTTAAAACGTTGTAGTTAGGCACCTTATACAACGTTTTTAAGCAAAAAACGTTGTAGATTTGTTTTCCATAAATCAGTAGATGCTCGAAAACGTTGTGGTTTAATATAATAGACAACGTTTATCCACATTTATACAACGTTTATAATGTGTCATCTATTTAGACAAATTTATATAAAATGTTGTAGTTTAATATAATAGACAACTTTTAGACACATTTATACAACGTTTATAATGTGTCATCTATTTAGACAAAATTATATAACGTTTTTTAACCATAGAAATCAATAACAGACGACGTGTTTAAAATGTTGTATATTGACTTGCAAATGTTGTAATCATGTAACAACGTTGTAGCTGTGCTGCATACACAACATTTTTAAAAAGAAAAAAAGTTGTTGTTCGCTTATATGACCAGTGCACTTGCAATCTGCTAATACCATGCTATATAGCCAAAAAAAGTCTAAATTCTCATTTAATTTAAAGCCAAAATGTATCAACAATACATCCCAATAATACCATTCGTTTACAATTTTAAATTACTACATCCACCAAAAATATATTGAATTGTGAATTTGATTACATGCATCCACAAAATAAACCAAAGTATCCATAAAATTAAGCTAGTACCAACACATGTTCAAAAAAGCCTAGGCCCTGTACATATCCACCGTACTCTACATGTATCTGCTAACATACGTTGCCCACTCATCCCGTACTTCGTCAATTTGTTCTTGTGTAAACGTTAATCCATTTGCCTTATCCCACTGAAATAAAAGAACAAAAAGTTTAGTCTCCCACTATAGACTAATTGGTCAACAAACAGCCTGCATCAATCAACAACAAAAGGCAGCAAGGGAAAGCTCTATGTACAAATTAGAATGTTAGCAAACCACAGCAAACCCATAAACAATACCACAAGCGACCCAAAACTGCAAACCACTCTCATATAACTGCATCTCCAAACCGGTTCAGCCATCATATCATGGTCTGAACAAGTAAAGGAGATAAAACAGATAAAGCAACAATAGATATCCAACATAGCAGAACAAGTTGTTAACAAACTAACAAACAAGAATAACTAAGACAGCTATAACACTAGTAAAGGAATCGGCCAAGCCAAAACAGGTATATAACACCAAACAGATAATCTCATAGGCAGAACAATCATGAACCTAATAGATGTATGAACATCAACCTCAATGCAGATTCAAGCAAAAGAAAGTTTATTTCCATTTTTCGTACATTCATCCAAACAAATTTGTTTACCAAAATGGCTGACCATATTCAACAAGCTCTACTACTATACAAACTTAAAAGTTTCAATTTCAAAATCTTGATCATATTTAACTTGTATAATACTTAAAAAGATTAAAAATCACCGGAATGACTTTTAACATACTTCCTACCATCACCATACTGTTTCTCAAGCTTATTGTACATGACCAACCAAATACCATCTATAACCAAATTTATATATCCAAAAAAATGACCAATAAAGCTGTCAAAAAATAACTAACCTTGGCTACAAAGTCCAAACTACCATCCTCAACTATCTCCTTCATAAAACGCATCACAAAATACCCGCACTCCGTGTGTGTTGGTTGTACAGGAGTTCCCTAAACACAACTAGTAATTATGTCATGATAAATCAATAAAAATAAAAAATGTATATATATGTATATACATATATAATCTAACATACCACCAAGATTCTCCATTGTGGTGATTTTCGTATTTGATTATTGTTTTGCCCATTAGCAGCTTTAATGGCACTTCATGAGCAAGAGGGTGACACATATAACATCATGCACATTCATCCAGAGACACGATTTATTAGATGAAATTTTGTTACAAAACTTTCCGATTGAACTACATTAAAAACAAAGTAAGTTGGAATAACATACGTGTTCACAACTTGTTTCCACTCCTCATCGATTCTACGGTACTTGAGGGAATCCAAGAAGTACACAGTATTATTGTCCAGATTGACAATGGTCAACACCCAATGACATCTGCACAAAAATCATCCCCAAACACATTTTTATAGTTAAACCAACAAGTTTTTTAGAATGAGGAGTTTTAATAAAAAAGGTAAAGAAGTTTACCATTATAGATCGAACTAAATATAATAAGTACTAACTCGGAGTTGTAAGGTATCAGGAAATACGTGCCAGGATGTGCTCTTGAAAACTGAGATGATATGTAACGTGTTTTTTGAGAAATACTTCCACAACCTTTAGCCCCAACCCGAGCAGGGTCCACAAAAGTAATCATCCTCAACATATTTGTCTTCTTCAGTACATCATACAAGTACCTAATAATTGAGAACCGTTAAATCAGTTTTCTTTCATAGTACCAAATAAGATTTATTTAATTATACCTCATGTACATCACTATGCAAGTGCCTGATATTTCTGACATGGCACCAAATTGTAGGATGTCTTCATACAAAATATGGGTAGGACGAGCAAACCCAAAAACTTCCTCCTCGATCACAATTTTTATGGTGTTTCCCTTCAACTGGAGCGTATTTTTGGCATAACCACACAACACCTTTAATGAGCTTGGCATGGGGCGCAGGTTATTCGATTCAGAACTTGTCTTATCGAACTCTAAGCATTTTCCATGTTTCTAGATACAAACACAAGAATATATATTAATGAAATCAAGATTATTTTACATGTTTCTGATTGTTATCTTAATGAAATCAATGACATGTACCTTTAATGGTGGCATCTTTTTGTTAGCATTGCCTTTGTTCTCATCATTGTCAACATCCTCCTTCTCATCAATCAAAATTTCCATTTTACCCACAGTTGAACAACTAGCTTTGTCTGAAAAAGGTCCACCATTAAGGGTAGGGGGAGTCAAGTAGTGACCTGGGGGAATAGTTTTTTCACCAGGGGTCGTACACTTTCCATCCAGTTTTGCCTCTATTTGCATAATCTTCTGCACCCAAAAATCTCGCTCGTAAACCCGCTACAAGTTTTGCTGCCACAGCTTTCCCCTTAGCTCGCTCTTCTTCAAGAAGTGTTTGGACAGTTTGTTTAATACTCTGGCTCATATACTCGGTTTGGCGTCTTGGTCGGTGAAAGTACGAACTTGGAGTCACATAACCTCCCACACCTCTAACTCGTCCAACACGCTCTGAAGTCCCCAATGCCATTGTGAGAATATCATGGCTGCCGATTTCGGTCAACGAACCTTCATCAACCTTTTTCTTCAATTCATCCTAATGCATTAACAAATAATTCACATTAACAATAAAAAAAATCACTGCCACAAAGAAAGAATTCAGAACATCAATTGAGTTTCTTACTATTTCCTTTGCTTTCTCAGCTGTCTCCTCATCTGGAATATTCCCATGCTTATCTTCGCGGCCTTTCCTCCACAATGTTGCTCGATCTATGTCACCTTCCGCCATTTTTTCCAGCTGTTTCATATAAACATGCATGGACAAATAATTATCT
The DNA here is from genome assembly GCA_034770075.1 of Aralia elata. Taxonomy (NCBI): domain Eukaryota; kingdom Viridiplantae; phylum Streptophyta; class Magnoliopsida; order Apiales; family Araliaceae; genus Aralia; species Aralia elata. The sequence goes on along the minus strand of CM068379.1, from coordinate 28,243,876 downwards.
TACAAAATGATCTTACAAAATTATCTTACAAAATTTAACATGCATGGACAAATAATTATCTTACACAATTTTTACTAACCAATTCATCCTCCAATCCAGCATATCCTTTGCGTGACAAGCGATGGTTATACTTATATTGTGCACGTATTGATTGTTGTTTCTTATGTAATGCCTGCAAAATATGAAGGGAAAAGTGGTTATGTAATTTGAGAAGCAATGATTTATTTGCAATTAAATGGAGGAAAATGTACCCTAAACTCTTCAGTAAACCTATGGGATACAAAGGCTCTCCAAGCATCAGGTTCAATGAAAGGATACTCTTCAGGGGGGTCACATAAGACTTCTGATTCATTTTCGAAAGGATAAACATAGGTATTGGTCAGTCTAGACTTGAACTCTCGCCATTTACATGCTGCTGATCTTAAAACCATGTTCCGGCTTTGAGGAGCTATCACAAACGCCATCTATGCACAAGCAGATCACAAATATCAATACATGTTGTCGACGCCGGTTTTATCCGCTTGTCCTTTTTTGTCTTTTCCAATTTAGCCTTTTGGTTTAGATGATTTTTGGAAAAGGTCGGCATTGAGATCGACGGGGTTTTGAAAGATCGTTTTTTATGATGAGCCGATTAACCAGAGTCGCCAGTTGGTATATTTGAAATGGATGTACCAACTCATCCGAGTTTTTTTTATTTTTTATAAATCGCTGGCTCATATGTGACTCCGAATTAATTGGTCTGCGAATCGAGATTCATAGAGTTCGGGGGCTTGCTTTAAGTGAGGGGAAGGTGTTAGGCACCCCTCGACTCCCGTGAAACACGGTTACCGCAATCTTGATACTTTCCTATCCTTTATCTCATAAAATGTGTATGTGTGCGTGTGTGTGTGTGTCTGTGTGCCTGAATGAATGTTATGGTGAGTTCTGTATGGAAGAAATTCTTTCGGGTATTTTATGAAAGAGACGTGCTTTATTTTGAAGAGTGCTTTAGGATGTCTTTTCCTTTAATACGAGAAAGCTTTATTTTTTTATGAGAAAGATTTGATTTTAATCGTCAAAAGCCATGGAATTTTCATTAGGGGTTGTTTTGGCAAAACAAGAGTTTTAAACCTTCATCAAAATAGGAATCAAGATCTATACGTTGTTTTCGTAACTCAAATGATGGGCAACTTCTAGGATCTCTTTCACCCTATGCACAACGGTTTAATAAAACGTTTCGTTCTTTTGTAAGATCCATTTTTTTTGACATTTGAAAATAACCTCTTTTAGCTTTTCCCGTAGGATAGGAATCGACCTTCGTTAGCGTTTCCCAAATTTTTAGCCTCGTGATGCTAATATCCTACTTTGATTGATTTTTAGAAAAGATCCTTATCGTTTAATCTTTTTGAAATCCTTTTGGCGCCTCAAAAATCTAATCAAGTATAAACATGCGTCGGGGCTATCCATGGGCATGTAAGCCATCAAAATATCCCCGAACGCCAACAATCACATATTCCACTAATACGGGGCCTTAAACCCGATTCTCGCCTTAGCGTCGTTTTAAGGCCCGACAGTTACATATTACAAAACAGGCATCTTGAATCTATTACATACACCAAAACGTCCATCATCGGATTTGAACCACGGGGTCGCTTTCCTAGGCTCACAACCACGATTACTACATACTCACAAAATGAATACTACAATAACAACAACGTAGATTGCCTAACACATCCTAAAAATACAATCAATCAAACTACGCCTAATATATATCCATAAATAAGCTAGAAATTTCGTCAATTAGATATCATCGGATTATTGGGAAGAATCTCGTTCCAATGGAACCCTCACCAATAATCCCTAATCCATGATTTTTTCAACAATATTCTTGAAAATTGCAATTAAATTTAGCCAAATGACATGATAGAAGTTGCAAAAATAATGAGATTTTCACCTTGCAAATGATACCAAAATTATGTAGAAACTTGTGTATTTGATTGAAATATGAGATATATTGATATAATCTAACAACAAAGAAACTTCCTCTCTTTTTTCTCTCAATTGTTGCAAGAATTTGTGCTATTTCTCTCTATTTCCGAGCTAAAACTGCTGCTGATTTTCTTCTTCTTCCGCCAAACTGCTCCACCTTCTGTATATTGTCCGAAGCTGAGTTTAAATAGGCTGGCCAAAGCCAGCCGCAGATCTATCTGCGGCTGGCCGCAGATGGATCTGCGGCTGGCCGCAGATGGATCTGCGGCTGGCCAGCTGGCTCGCCACTCAGCCCGGTTTTCGGGATCTGACTTTCCAGAAAGGCGCACTCATTTGGCCGCAGATCTATCCGCGGCTGGCGGGCTTGACTTTCTCGATTTTTGTGCCACGCCTCGATTTTCGTGCCGCAATGTCGGTTTTCGCTGACAGGCTCGTATTCCGCAGTCCGGGAATTTTCGGGAAGCGCGCCACACCTTCCGAGAATGCCAAATTCGGATAGCCCTGCTGTCATGTCGATTTCGGCTGCAAATTATCATGGTGGCGTCGAGTGTTCGTATTTTTTCCAACTTTTGCTCTCGCAGGCCGATCCATTTGACGAATTTGCCCTCCTGTCAAGGTTAGTATACGAAGTGCAAAATTTGGGTGTCTACAGCTGCCCCTCTTTATCATGTTTATGAAATGTTAAATGAAATGAACAGGATAAAGAAACAGACACCCGATGCATGAATGGCAGTGTATAAGAATTGACAATACATATATGATGCAACACATCTGATTTATGATGCAACACAAGATGTAACGCATGCAAACTATCCGCAAGAGTGTCGATGCTTTAACCCTCTGACCGTGTTTGTTAGTCGTTGGGTTCATTCTTTCAATCTATCGTCTCGATCGGGGCCGGGTATCGTCGCCGGTCACCCATCTCGTAACCCCCGGTTATCGTCGCCGGTTGGTTATCTTGTCGGAGCCGGTTATCGTCGTCGGACATCCATCTCATGATCGCCGGTTATCGTCGCCGGTCGATCGTCTCGTCGGGGCCGGGTATCGTCGCCGGTCACCCATCTCGTAACCCCCGGTTATCGTCGCCGGTTGGTTATCTTGTCGGAGCCGGTTATCGTCGCCGGACATCCATCTCATGATCGCCGGTTATCGTCGTCGGTCGATCGTCTCGTCGGGGCCGGGTATCGTCGCCAGTCACCCATCTCGTAACCCCCAGTTATCGTCGCCGGTTGGTTATCTTGTCGGAGCCGGTTATCGTCGCCGGACATCCATCTCATGATCGCCGGTTATCGTCGCCGGTCGATCGTCTCGTCGGGGCCGGGTATCGTCGCCGGTCACCCATCTCGTAACCCCCGGTTATCGTCGCCGGTTGGTTATCTTGTCGGAGCCGGTTATCATCGCCGGACATCCATCTCATGATCGCCGGTTATCGTCGCCGGTCGATCGTCTCGTCGGGGCCGGGTATCGTCGCCGGTCAACCATCTCGTAATCTTTTTTACTCAGCACGTCAATTGGCTGTAAGGGAACAAGGTGGGACCCACCAGGGCCAGCCGCGGATGGATTTGCGGCCAGCCGCAGATTGATCTTCGGCCAGCCGCAGATACATCTGCGGCCAAGATCGGCATGTTTAAGCGGTTCCCCGCTTCCAGATCTGTCACTTTCAACTTCCAATTCACACCTATTTCTCGCGATTTTTGCTTGTTCGCAAGGGCTTTTTGTCGATTTTTCAACTTTCCTGCAAAAACTGCTCCGGTAGGATTGATCTACACGCTTCTTTCTCGCCCGTTCCATTCCAGTCATGGATCCCGATGCTCATAGTAGTTCCTCCGTGTCACGGACCTCGGGTGTTCGCCGTCGTAGGGCTGCACCCGCTCCTGTTCCTCCTCGGACCCGTCAGGCTCGTCGTTTGGCGGAGGCTGTCATTCGCCCTGGTCCTCCGGACGTTGAGGAGGCTGCTCCTCCGGAGGTCGCGGCAGAGGGGCCATCCTCCAGCATACCGGCTCCATCTACTCATCAGGCTTCTTCTGGCGCCTCTGTGCAGATATCCGATCTTTTGGGTCGGGATCTCAGTCGTCACCCTTCAGCATCTCTCGTGGCTAACGAGGTATATTCAGTTCTATTCTGATTTTATTCTCAATTTCTCAATTCTCCTTTTATCCGGACTGACCCCTTGGTGATTGCCCCAGGTACCCGAGTTTACCCAGCCGAGGGGCAACTGGTTCAACATCTACTCCCTCTACACGGCTCTGCACAGCGACTACCGGGCTATGGTGGATTCTTGGGGTCTCCGTCATTTCTTCACTATCATCCCCCGGCAGTGTCCCTGGGGTTACATGAGGGCCTTATCCGAGCGCTGGTTCCACCAGACGCAGTCTCTTCACCTTCTTGACTGCGAGGTTGTGCTGACCCCATGGGACTGGAGGTACATTACGGGCATAGAGTTTACCGGGTCCCGCGTTCCTCTAGATCTCGACATCACTCCGGCGGAGGTCCGAGCTCTATTGGGCTTTACCGCTGAGGACCGGGTCTTTAAGGCCCGCAGTATTCGATCCGGTGCCTTGGCTGTCGATGCAGTCGGGGGTCTCTACGCGCTGCCCATTCCAGCGGATCAGGGTACCCGGGACATCTTGCTCCGACGCTTGTTCCTGACGATCATGAGGGGTTGTTTCCTAGGGAACAATTCCTCCACCATTCATTTCAGCGTCGTGGGAGCGGTCAGAGACGTGGATCGCATCAGTGACTATGACTGGGGGTCATTCACCTTTGCCTATTTCCTCCATGGTATGCGTCTACGCTCGGAGGGCCAGACAGACGCTTGGCTTGGATTCTATCATTTTCTGCTGGTGAGACTTCTTTCTTTTTTCTTAATGTATTTCCCGTCAATTCATTTCTTTTCTTTCTGCGTCTGTCGGTTTCTCATGCTTTTCACTGTTTCTGTTCGCAGTTCTGGGCCTACGAGCGTCTTCCATGCCTGAGGCCTGTCACTACTCTCGGCCTTGATACTTATCCCCGGGGCCGACGATGGCATCACAGCACTCTAGAGGAGGTCCCGATATCAGGCAGCTTTGCACACTGCCGCATCCAGCTGGAGCTGATCACGGCTGCCGGGGTCGTCTGGAGGCCTTATCTTTCTGAGCATCTAGATGTGGGGTTTATAGATGGATATCCTACCGGCCCGGAGTTTGCACTTTCCACCCGTCGCCTCACTTTGCAGAGTGTTGGGTTATGTACCTGGGGGAGCGCGCCTTCAGATGCGTTACTGGAGAGATCCGCATCCCGTACTCCCCTTCTTTCGCTACCTCCTGGCCACTAGATTCTCCGCCTTCAGAGATCATGATTGCGGGGGATGACGGCCGGATGCTTTCGACGGGTCCCAGCACGAGTGATGCCTTCCGTACCTGGTGGGTGCCCCGTACCATCGGTCCTCAAACTCGGGCCACTTTCTTTCTTGGAGACATGGTTCCAGGCTCGGTGACGATGACCGATTGGGCTGCCTGTGTTCGGACCCCTACCCACGCTGAGCAGATCGCCACATTGACCCGTCAGGTAGATCAGTTGTCGCTGTTTGTTCGGTCGTTGGGCCGGACCCCGGAGGAGGCTTACGTCTATGATCCAGACGGTGCGGGTTATGATGCAGGCCCGAGTTCATCTGATGCCACAGCGCATCCCTACATTCCTGACATGAACTTTGATCCTCCGAGCTCGACGACCCCAGGGGATCAGTTCGAGGATCCTTCCTTCATAGATGATACCGATTTTATTTAGATCAGGATAGGATAGGGTCTTTTGTACCTGTACCTGTGTATATTTCTTTTTCATTTACGCACTATGTACTGAACTCATTTATTTATTTATGCACAGTTCTTTTTCATCTTTATGGGATTCACCTGCTTCATTATTAACTGTAGATGCATGCTTTTTATTTATGGGTAGAGAAATGACCCCTGTACAGTCTTTTTTGATACTATTTTTTCCCAGATGTCGTCCTCACATGCTGTGGTTCGTTTGGATTCCACTCCTCCCACAGGGTTGGTGGGCAGCCTCCTCCGCTAGTTGGACAGTTTACTGCCGGCAGAAAGGATTACCGCAGATGGTCTTTTGGGTCATTCTTGGTCCTTATTGACCCTTCAGGTGCCAGCGGGCTTCGTGGATGGTCTTCTGAGCTATTGGGCCCCTGCCCGTCAGGTGTTTAGGTTAGGGACAGTAGAGCTGACCCCCACCCTCGAGGAGTATGCTCGCTTCACCGGCCTGCCCCTGGATAGACCTTGTGCTAGGGTCACAGTTGGTTCCATGCGCCGTCAACTCTTGACTTTCACTGGTTTGCGAAGGGCTGTCCTGTTGCCGGTGATCACATCAGACCATATGGTTCCCCTTCAGTTCTTTATTGACCGATTTGGCTCACCTGACGGTTTTCGACTTTTCTTCGGTGATTTTTCCGTGTCCGAGGAGCGCTGGGGCGCCTTGAGAGTGGATGTCCTGATGGCCTGTGTCATCTCAGTTTTGTATTTACCTGCAGGACCCGATCATTTGGACATGCGGATGGTGGCGGCCGTTAGAGCCCTTCAGGAGGATCACACCATTCTTCCTATGATATTGGCGGATACCTATATGTCAGCCACATATTGCCAGTCTTTTCGAGGCAGAGCCTTCAGAGGGAGCTCGGCTTTGTTATACGTGTGGTTCATGAGTCATCTTAGTCCCATCGGCCACTTCCGTCGCCGAGGGTTTTGCTTCAGCCATGACATAACCACGCAGTTTTCGCTTCGTCCCGTGAGCTGTACTGATGTGGCCTCCTGGACATCATTTTTGTCTGTCATTGAGGATCCCTTTCACCTATTGGTCTACTCGGGCTATTGCTCCTTCATGAGCTTCTTGACTCATGTGCCCGACCTGGATTTCATCCCCATTGCTGGGTTGAGGGGCGTGACGACCTATCATCCCCTGGCGGTTATGGGGCAGTTTGATCAGACGCAGGATTTACACCCCTTCGCGGGTGCAGCCGCATACCGATTCCTTATATCATCCTGTACGGAGAGGGATCTATTGCAGGTATACGAGCTTTGGGATTGCAGGACCCTTGCCGAATATAGTGAGAGCCGTCACATCCAGACGTTTGCTTACGTACAGTGGTTGCGCGGAGAGACTTGGAGTCGGCTAGTTTGAGTCGGACTTGGGCCTTCGATGATTCTGGAGTGATTTTCCCAGAAGATACCACAGACTACCCTATCTCAGCCGATTCTGCCCCGAGTCGGGTTACTGAGGATTCCCAACTCCGCCTGGCCCTGATTGCTACTGAAGCCGAGAGGGATGCCGCCCTTGTCGAGAGAGATGAGGCCATTCGGGCTAGAGACGCTGCCATTGCCGACAGAGAGGCCATTGTATTTCAGACTAGGGCAGTGGTAGATGCTCATTTTGGGGCTGTCAGCCGAGCTACTGCTTTACTGGATCGTATTGATATGATGGGGCAGCAGATTGCAAGAGATGCTGATGCTTCAGATCTGTCCACCGCCCTGTCCATCCTGCTTCAGCTAGTTTCAGATTTGTAGATTATTTTATTTCCTGCATAGACTATGTTGGTTTCATCAGTTATTGAAAGAGAAATCTTGTAATAAAACGACTTATATATATAGACATGCATTAAAATTTAGTCATTTTTCCCCTTTTGTCGTATCATTGCCTTCCATTGGATCATCATTTTATCCAATTGACCATGATTTTGACATTTCGCCTTCTTTCTTTTCTCAAGACTTGATGGAGATTTGACAGATATTGCCGCACACCTTTTGATTTCATCGGATTGAATCTCAGATTTTGGATAACTGTTTGGTTGGATCAGGGTATGTATTTTGGGGTGAAACTGGTTAGGGAGTTGGTTTCGGGAAAGTTTTGAGGGGGGTAGGAAGGTTTTATCTGGTTATCGAAAATTGGTTTTGGTTAGGGAAAGGATTATTTTTAAAGGATCGGACCGCGCCATGATGGCTGCCTACGTACCCCCACAAGTTGGGAGATCAGGTCCTACGTAGTTCGCTATCAAGGAAAAAGGACCTGATGATTCAAGCATAGAACCGCTTCACCGAGTCAGAATTGAGTGGTTGTGGAAATACCTCACCATCCATTTCTTGCAATATGAGGGCTCCTCCGGATAGCACCTTCTTAATCACAAACGGCCCCTCCCAGTTTGGGGCGAACTTCCCCTTGGCCTCGTCTTGACAAGGCATGACTCTCTTCAACACAAAATCATTTTCTTTGAACCTCCGAGGTCTCATCCTTTTGTCATACAATCGAGATATCCTTTGTTGATATAACTGGCCATGCCAAACAGCAGCCACCCTCCTTTCATCGATTAGGGCCAATTGGTCGTATCGATTTTGCATCCAATCCTCCTCACTTATCTGAGCATCGATCATTACTCTGAGGGATGCCATCTCAACCTCAACTGGTAGAACAGCCTCCATTCCATATACCAAAGTGTAAGGGGTTGCCCCTGTAGACGTACGCGTTGACGTCCGGTATGCCAGCAGGGTGAGGGGTAACAAATCCGGCCATCCCCGATGATTAGCAGACATTTTGGCCATGATTTTCTTGATGTTTTTGTTTGCAGCCTCCACTGCCCCATTCATCTTAGGACGGTAAATGACGGAATTGAGGTGCTTGATCTGGAACTGGTCACACAATCCCCTCATGAGGGCGTTGTTTAAATTCTTAGCATTGTCAGAGACCAAAACCTCAGGCTGCCCGTATCGACAAATGACATTACTCCTGATGAACCCGACGATGACCTCCTGAGTTACTTTGGGGAAAGAAGCTGCTTCTACCCATTTGGTGAAGTAATCGATCATGACGAAAATGAATCGGTGTCCGTTGCTTGCCTTGGGCTCTATTGGTCCGATTACATCCATTCCCCACATTGAAAATGGCCACGGGGAGGTCATACAGTGCAGTTCATTGGGAGGCGTATGGATCACATTACCGTGCGCCTGACATTGATAACACCGTTTGACATGATCTTCGCAATCGGCCTTCAGCGTCAACCAATAATGCCCTGTCCTCAAAATCTTTTTGGCAAGCATCGGTCCATTCATATGGGGCCCACACACTCCACCATGTATTTCATTCATAATCTTTCGGGCCTGTGTTTCATCTACGCACTGCAACAGTCCCAACCCAGCATCCCTCTTGTAGAGTGAATCCCCACTCAGGTAAAATTTCATTGCCATCCTTTGAATTCTCATCCTCTCAGTTCGACTCGCCTGGTCGGGAATGGTCCTATCTCTCAGATATTCCCTTATGTCGTGATACCAGGGCTGCTTTGGCAACACCACCTCGTCTGATAACACTGCCACATGTTCCTCATATGCCGGGGCATTCTGTACGGCTATCTCGATCTGTGGAATGTCCTTCCTTTTGATTATATGGATTAAGGAAGTCAGGGTTGCCAATGCATCTGCAAAATCATTCCGCCCCCGGGGAATATGTCGAAAAGCGATATCTTCGAACTCTTGCATCAACTGGGTAACATAACGATGGTATGGAAGTAACCGAAGCTCCTTAGTGTTGTACACCCCGATTGCCTGTCTGATTACCAATTCCGAATCCCCAAACACCGCTAGTCTTTTTACTCCCATGTCACGGGCCAATCGGAGTCCCAAGATACACCCCTCGTATTCAGCGGTGTTGTTCGAATTGCTGAAACGAAGTTTAGTGGCCACGGGGTATTGTTCTCCGGTGATAGAGACTAGGACCGCTCCGGCTCCTGCCCCCTCGGCATTCATGGCACCATCAAAATACAGCTTCCAAAATTGTCCCTCGTCATCACATTTTTCGCGCGATACCCAAAATATATCCTCGCCCGGGAGAGGAGTTTCTAACGGCTCCATCCCTCCTGCCGGGGCTTCTGCCAACTGATCTGCAATTCCCTGCCCTTTCATGGCCTTCTGGGTCACGTACACCATGTCAAACTGTTGTAAAATTAACTGCCATCTTGATAGTCGACAATTCAGCATGGGCCTTTCGAAAATATATTTCAGGGGATCCATTCTTGATATCAGGTACGTTGTATGCCCATGGAGGTAGTGCTGTAATCTCCCTGCAGCCCAGGCCAGAGCACAACAGGTCTTCTCGATGGGAGTGTAATTCTGCTCACATTGGCTAAATCTTTTGCTAAGGTAATAGATGGCCTGTTCTTTACCTGCCTCACTCTTTTGTCCCAACATACATCCCATCGCGATGGTGTTGACGGATATATACAAAAACAACATGATCCCACCCTTCGGGGGTACCAGCACTGGTGCCTCCGTCAGCTTTTTCTTAATGATCTGAAAAGCCCTCTGACACTGCTCATTCCATTCTTGGGAAGCACCCTTTCTTAACAATTTGAAAATCGGCTCACACGTAGTCGTCAAGTGGGATATAAAACGGCTGATGAAGTTTATTCTCCCTAGGAATCCCCTTATCTCCTTCTCTGTGCGAGGTGCTGGCATATCCACAATGGCCTTAATCTTTGCTGGGTCCAACTCAATGCCCCGATCACTAACCAGGAAACCCAAGAGCTTGCCCGACTGTACTCCGAAAGCGCACTTGGCTGGATTGAGTTTCAAATTATACTTTCTGAGCCGATCGAATAGCTTTTTAAGATAAGTTATATGATCGGATTCTACCTTCGATTTCACAATAATGTCATCCACGTAGACCTCTATCTCCTTGTGCATCATATCGTGGAACAAGGCCATCATGGCTCTCTGATAAGTAGCCCCTGCATTTGTGAGACCGAAAGCCAGTCATCTATAGCAGAAAGTGCCCCAGGGGGTGATGAATGCGGTCTTTTCCTGATCTTCCTCTGCCACCATTATCTGATGATACCCCGCGAAGCAATCCACAAAAAAGTACATCTCGTACTGGGCCGTGTTATCCACCAGGATGCGTATGAAAGGTACCGGGAAATTATCCTTGAGACTGGCCTTGTTTAGATCTCTATAGTCTACACATACCCTCACCTTTCCTCCAGGCTTAGCCACTGGGACTACATTAGACAGCCATTCTGGGTAAGTGGACACCATAATGATTCCCGCCCTGAACTGCTTGATGATCTCTTCCTTCACTTTTAAGCTCCACTCAGGTTTCAACTTTCTTAGTTTCTACTTGACAGGCCTGAAACCCTCCTTGATGGGTAACCGGTGCACCACAATGTCGGTGGATAATCCGATCATATCCTCGTGCGACCAGGCAAAGACATCCTCATATTGGCTTAGCAACTCAATTATTTCGACTTTTTGGCTGGGGGTAAGGTCTGTCCCTATCTTGAGTTCTTTTGGCTTATCAGGGGTTCCAATATCAATGGTGACGGTTTGGTCCAAATTGGGTTTGGGTTTATCCTCGACCCATCCTTTGATCTCATCAGGCGCGTCGTCGTAATCTGTCTCGTCTTGTTCAATGCCCATTAAATCGAGATCCAGCTCAATGTCAAAATCATAATCATCATTCAAATTTGAGAGACCATTTGTTAGGCAAGGATTACTCAAATTGGTACACCTGACATGAAACAAAATACTTGTCATATATAAATCATTTTTCACGACGATCGCTTTTTCAAAATAACACGAAGAAACGACATAATTATGCAGAAATAAAACAACAACAAAAATAAAACTTCTTCATTCCCCCATCCTCTGGGGTCCACCACCCTGACGTCGGTTTTTACCCCTTTTTGGATATTACTGGCTTCATGGTCCAGTTGTCGACAGTCAGGTCAGATGAAATGCGCTGGATGAAAGGGGGCTTTACATCGGACACTTCCCCGATAATTACGGCTACGTCGCCTGAGTCCTCCCTCCTATTCTCTTCAGGAATGATCAGCCCTGCCCAATCGATGACAGGCACAACTTGTTGGGCCCCGGGTGGGGCGATAATATTCGTCCCTTCCCCACTGCTTGTTGATTGTTCGGGGATGTAGCATTTGGTTTCAAACTCCTTTGCGACCTCCTGCAGGAAACTTTCCCTCCGGGCCGACTCATTACGTGCGGGGGTTAACTCTTCATTCCCTGCCCCAATCACAGGCTCGCTGATCCCCTGCTCATTGTCGACTTTGGTCACTGGACTGCCAGCTAGTCGAATCGGAGCCGCACCCCGACGGCGTCTCCGTGCTGCGTCCTCATGGTATCCCAGCCCTGCCTTGCCTATCTGCTGTGGTAGATGAATGGGCTCGGTGATTCCCTGACTGTTCCTTCCTAACCCCTGCCCAAGCTGGAAGTTCATTTTTATCATTTCCTTTGCCACAAAGGTAAGTTCGGGAGAGACCCTAGGTTTCACAGTTGGAGATCCCAGGCATCTATAGTGGGGGGTGCTAATCTCTAGTGCTTGAAAGCTGGCAGGTGCTGCCGACTCATCCACATTGATCACTAGCAGGTCACTTCTAGGAGAAGAAAGGTCATCACATTCGGCCGAGATTGTGACCAGATTCCCATCGATGATTAGCTTGATTTGTTGGTGGAGCGTGGAGGGAACTGCCCCGGCCATGTGTATCCATGGCCTCCCTAACAGCAGGTTGTAGCTGGCCGCGATGTCAAGAACTTGGAAAGAGATGTCGAAAGTACAGGGCCCTATCTCCACCGACAATTCTATTTCTCCAATGGTATCCCTCCGGGACCCGTCAAAAGCCCGGACCACCACATGACTGGCCCGTAGGCGCTTGGAACTGATGTTCATTTTCTTTAGCGTACTGAGAGGACATATATTCAATGCCGATCCCCCATCGATCAGCACCCCATTCATGACATATCCTGAAGAGATTACCGCAATGTGTAGCGGTTTTTGGTGCCCTCTTCCCTCCTTGGGAATGTCCTCATCCGTAAAGGATATTGCATCGCCTTCCAACAGGTGGCCCACCAGCTGGCCGAAACCCTCCTCACTAATTTCTTTGGGCACGTATGCCTCTTCCAGTACCTTTGTCAGGGTTCCATAATGCTTACTGGATGACAACACCAAGTCCATGACTGATGTTAGGGTTGACTCCTCATTTAAAATCTGGATCCCCCTTGTTTCTGGATGATCCATCCTTTTCAAAAATTCGACGGCCCTTTCCTCGGAAACCTCCTCATTTTTCCTCTTTTGGCTTTCAAGGACTCGTCCGGGAAGATATAAGGGGTTCCCTTTTGTCGTCACGGAAGCACAACTGGCCGTTTCCTCTGGCATTCCCCCATAATTCCAGGGTACAGTCTTCAGACTACTGACGGGGAGTTGCGGCCTTGCCGTAAGGATGATGGACCTCGGAGCTGTCAACTTGACCGGTCCCTCCGTGCCGTTCGTACTTACCCCTATCAACCTGATGGGCGTTCCCCGTGCACTCCCATGATCATGTATCACATTGATCATTTCCTCAATTTTCTGCACATAGTTCAGTCTTGGTGGCCCCCCAGCCTCATTTGCCTCCGTCACATTGACTCCCCCCCATCATGTCTTGGCAGGGGATTTGCTTTAACATTCGGGGAGTCTGGTTGTTCCACCACAATTTCCCCATTGTCGATCATGTTCTGAATTATATGTTTCAATGTCCAACAATCTTGTGTATCATGCCCCGGGGAACCCGAGTGGTAGGCGCACCGTTTGCTTGGGTCAAATCTCCTTCCTTTCGGGTCACTTGGGGGAGCCAAATTGATTATCTTCTTTTGGGCCATCAATACCGCCAAAATCCGCTCGAGAGGCTCCCCGAGTGGGGTGAATACTCGATTTTGCGAGGCCTCGTATCTTCTTCGCCCCTCTGCCCTTTGATCTGTGAAGTTTGGCTGTCGGGATGGCCCAACCCTTTGAACCTGTACCGGAAGATGGCTTTCCGTTTTTTCTGGATGACCCCTGTAGGATGAGGGAGACATCCTCCTCCTTTTTCTTTTGGACCCTCCGGGAAGTGCTGCCGTAGTTTCCATTCTGTATTTACTCGGCAGCAGTTTCTAAAGCAGTAAGATCCCGGATTTTACCCGATTTCAACCCCATGTCAACCATCTCTCCATGTTTAATCATTTCAGCAAAGGGTCTTCCAATCCCCGAGATGACCCGCTCATAATACGGTGCCTCCTGAATGTCTACAAAGGTCATTACCATCTCTGATTCGCTCATCGGGGGGGTTACCTGTGCGGCCATGCCCCTCCATCGTTGCGCATATTCCCTGAAGGATTCCCTAGGCTGCTTCTTGACTTTTGTCATTTGGTACCTGTCAGGGGCCATCTGGGCCTGAAAACTATATTGGGTTAAGAAAGTATGGGCCAATTCCTCCCAGTTGTGGATTCGGGCGTTGTCAAGGCGGGCATACCAGATTCTTGCCTCCCTTGTTAAGCTTTTCTGGAACAGCTGCATTCTTAGCCCTTCGTCTTCGGCATAAGACCCGAGTTCTCCAATGTATATTTTCAAGTGTGTATAGGGGTCTCCATTGTATTTCTCAAACTCGGGGACCTTGAACTTTTCTGGATATCTGGCTCCGGGGAAAACACATAGATCTGAATAATTAACCCTGCCCAGGGAGCCTATGCCCCTTAGAGATTGGATGGTCTCCTCCATGTGTTTCATTTTTCTCCGAAGGTCGTCATTGTCCCCTTCTTCTGGGATAGTAATCACTGTCCTGCTAGGTATGGGAACGGCCTTTGGGATGACTGGCTCGTCCTTGAGTCGGGGTTGGTCCTCTTTAAGCAAGTTTGTACCATTTTTAGGAGGATTCTGATCATCCCCTGGTGGTGGAATATTATGCGATCCCTGGTTTGCCGGATCCTGTCTGATTAAGAACTGTTCCTTTAGCATTGTGGCCATTTCCATCATCTGTCTTTTAAAATCATCAAACTCCTCCCGAGATATGGAACTATGATTGGGAAGATCAGCCATTTCAGAGGTAGAGACCTGGGCTTTCTTAGACTGCGAACGGGTTTGAGGAGCAATCCTACAGAGACAATGGTTCGAAGTTTAGTCCTGGGGAAATGCAAAATGGATGCATGCTAAAACTGTAATTTTTTTGTGTGTGTTTTTTAATCTTTCCCTGTAAAACAGAAAGTTAGTAGTCCTTTAATGCAATAACCAATGCTAAACATGGCTTTATTAAGCTCCCCAGCTGTTCCCTGCAAAACATAGAGGTTAGTAATTTCTCCTGGCAAAAGGGATGCGAATATCATGACATTTATGCGTAAAATGTAAAAAGGCATGAAGAGACTTTTCCTGCGTAGGGTTAATCTGAGGCTGACCTATCCTAGGGTTACTCTCACGGGCTTTTCGGCATGAAGGTCCCCAAATCTTCGCAATATTTCTGACATGGCACCAAATTGTAGGATGTCTTCATACAAAATATGGGTAGGACGAGCAAACCCAAAAACTTCCTCCTCGATCACAATTTTTATGGTGTTTCCCTTCAACTGGAGCGTATTTTTGGCATAACCACACAACACCTTTAATGAGCTTGGCATGGGGCGCAGGTTATTCGATTCAGAACTTGTTTTATCGAACTCTAAGCATTTTCCATGTTTCTAGATACAAACACAAGAATATATATTAATGAAATCAAGATTATTTTACATGTTTCTGATTGTTATCTTAATGAAATCAATGACATGTACCTTTAATGGTGGCATCTTTTTGTTAGCATTGCCTTTGTTCTCATCATTGTCAACATCCTCCTTCTCATCAATCAAAATTTCCATTTTACCCACAGTTGAACAACTAGCTTTGTCTGAAAAAGGTCCACCATTAAGGGTAGGGGGAGTCAAGTAGTGACCTGGGGGAATAGTTTTTTCACCAGGGGTCGTACACTTTCCATCCAGTTTTGCCTCTATTTGCATAATCTTCTGCACCCAAAAATCTCGCTCGTCCGCTACAAGTTTTGCTGCCACAGCTTTCCCCTTAGCTCGCTCTTCTTCAAGAAGTGTTTGGACAGTTTGTTTAATACTCTGGCTCATATACTCGGTTTGGCGTCTTGGTCGGTGAAAGTACGAACTTGGAGTCACATAACCTCCCACACCTCTAACTCGTCCAACACGCTCTGAAGTCCCCAATGCCATTGTGAGAATATCATGGCTGCCGATTTCGGTCAATGAACCTTCATCAACTTTTTTCTTCAATTCATCCTAATGCATTAACAAATAATTCACATTAACAATAAAAAAAAATTACTGCCACAAAGAAAGAATTCAGAACATCAATTGAGTTTCTTACTATTTCCTTTGCTTTCTCAGCTGTCTTCTCATCTGGAATACTCCCACTCTAATCTTCACGGCCTTTCCTCCACAATGTTGCTCGATCTATGTCACCTTTTGCCATTTTTTCTACCTGTTTCATATAAACATGCATGGACAAATAATTATCTTACAAAATGATCTTACAAAATTATCTTACAAAATTTAACATGCATGGACAAATAATTATCTTACACAATTTTTACTAACCAATTCATCCTCCAATCCAGCATATCCTTTGCGTGACAAGCGATGGTTATACTTATATTGTGCACGTATTGATTGTTGTTTCTTATGTAATGCCTGCAAAATATGAAGGGAAAAGTGGTTATGTAATTTGAGAAGCAATGATTTATTTGCAATTAAATGGAGGAAAATGTACCCTAAACTCTTCAGTAAACCTATGGGATACAAAGGCTCTCCAAGCATCAGGTTCAATGAAAGGATACTCTTCAGGGGGGTCACATAAGACTTCTGATTCATTTTCGAAAGGATAAACATAGGTATTGGTCAGTCTAGACTTGAACTCTCGCCATTTACATGCTGCTGATCTTAAAACCATGTTCCGGCTTTGAGGAGCTATCACAAACGCCATCTATGCACAAGCAGATCACAAATATCAATACATGTTGTCGACGCCGGTTTTATCCGCTTGTCCTTTTTTGTCTTTTCCAATTTAGCCTTTTGGTTTAGATGATTTTTGGAAAAGGTCGGCATTGAGATCGACGGGGTTTTGAAAGATCGTTTTTTATGATGAGCCGATTAACCAGAGTCGCCAGTTGGTATATTTGAAATGGATGTACCAACTCATCCGAGTTTTTTTTATTTTTTATAAATCGCTGGCTCATATGTGACTCCGAATTAATTGGTCTGCGAATCGAGATTCATAGAGTTCGGGGGCTTGCTTTAAGTGAGGGGAAGGTGTTAGGCACCCCTCGACTCCCGTGAAACACGGTTACCGCAATCTTGATACTTTCCTATCCTTTATCTCATAAAATGTGTATGTGTGCGTGTGTGTGTGTGTCTGTGTGCCTGAATGAATGTTATGGTGAGTTCTGTATGGAAGAAATTCTTTCGGGTATTTTATGAAAGAGACGTGCTTTATTTTGAAGAGTGCTTTAGGATGTCTTTTCCTTTAATACGAGAAAGCTTTATTTTTTTATGAGAAAGATTTGATTTTAATCGTCAAAAGCCATGGAATTTTCATTAGGGGTTGTTTTGGCAAAACAAGAGTTTTAAACCTTCATCAAAATAGGAATCAAGATCTATACGTTGTTTTCGTAACTCAAATGATGGGCAACTTCTAGGATCTCTTTCACCCTATGCACAACGGTTTAATAAAACGTTTCGTTCTTTTGTAAGATCCATTTTTTTTGACATTTGAAAATAACCTCTTTTAGCTTTTCCCGTAGGATAGGAATCGACCTTCGTTAGCGTTTCCCAAATTTTTAGCCTCGTGATGCTAATATCCTACTTTGATTGATTTTTAGAAAAGATCCTTATCGTTTAATCTTTTTGAAATCCTTTTGGCGCCTCAAAAATCTAATCAAGTATAAACATGCGTCGGGGCTATCCATGGGCATGTAAGCCATCAAAATATCCCCGAACGCCAACAATCACATATTCCACTAATACGGGGCCTTAAACCCGATTCTCGCCTTAGCGTCGTTTTAAGGCCCGACAGTTACATATTACAAAACAGGCATCTTGAATCTATTACATACACCAAAACGTCCATCATCGGATTTGAACCACGGGGTCGCTTTCCTAGGCTCACAACCACGATTACTACATACTCACAAAATGAATACTACAATAACAACAACGTAGATTGCCTAACACATCCTAAAAATACAATCAATCAAACTACGCCTAATATATATCCATAAATAAGCTAGAAATTTCGACAATTAGATATCATCGGATTATTGGGAAGAATCTCGTTCCAATGGAACCCTCACTAATAATCCCTAATCCATGATTTTTTCAACAATATTCTTGAAAATTGCAATTAAATTTAGCCAAATGACATGATAGAAGTTGCAAAAATAATGAGATTTTCACCTTGCAAATGATACCAAAATTATGTAGAAACTTGTGTATTTGATTGAAATATGAGATATATTGATATAATCTAACAACAAAGAAACTTCCTCTCTTTTTTCTCTCAATTGTTGCAAGAATTTGTGCTATTTCTCTCTATTTCCGAGCTAAAACTGCTGCTGATTTTCTTCTTCTTCCGCCAAACTGCACCACCTTCTGTATATTGTCCGAAGCTGAGTTTAAATAGGCTGGCCAGCTGGCTCGCCACTCAGCCCGGTTTTCGGGATCTGACTTTCCAGAAAGGCGCACTCATTTGGCCGCAGATCTATCCGCGGCTGGCGGGCTTGACTTTCTCGATTTTCGTGCCACGCCTCGATTTTCGTGCCGCAATGTCGGTTTTCGCTGACAGGCTCGTATTCCGCAGTCCGGGAATTTCCGGGAAGCGCGCCACACCTTCCGAGAATGCCAAATTCGGATAGCCCTGCTGTCATGTCGATTTCGGCTGCAAATTATCATGGTGGCGTCGAGTGTTCGTATTTTTTCCAACTTTTGCTCTCGCAGGCCGATCCATTTGACGAATTTGCCCTCCTGTCAAGGTTAGTATACGAAGTGCAAAATTTGGGTGTCTACACATGTTACAAACACAAGAAAAATAAAACTACATAGGGAATTTAATCTACTTCACATACCTCTACAGCTTCCAAAATCTTCTTTTTTGTATCTAACTCCACAGCTTTCCATTTTTTAATGTCAATTCGGACCGTCGTGCGTGCTAATACCCCAATGTAAGACTGCATTTCCTTTGCTGTCTTCCCACGAGGTTGCCCATTTTTATTATACTCCACAACCTTTCTCACGCCTTGTACTTTTCGCCTCACTATTCGCTGCATTGTGTTAATGCCTCGTTTTCTTTTTGCGGTACTGGAGATTGTCTCAACTTCATATTTCAGACTGTCTTCTGTCTCTAAAGCAGCTTGCTGCGACTGACTAGCCTTGGCAAGTTGGTTCTTGGTTGAAGGGGATGAACTAGCTTTCTTCTTTTGAGGGGAGGAAATAGCTTTCTTGGTTGAAGGGGATGATCTAGCTTTCTTCTTTTGAGGGGAGGAAATAGCTTTCTTGGTTGAAGGGGATGAACTAGCATTCTTCTGTTGAGGGGAGGAAATAGCTTTCTTGGTTGAAGGGGATGATCTAGCTTTCTTCTTTTGAATAGCTTTCTTCTTTGAAGGGGATGAAATAGCTTTCTTCTTTTGAGGGGATGTCATAACTTTCTATTTTTTTCTGCACAAAAAATAAACATTGAGTTAGAAGAATATTCTGAAATGTAACACCTTAAACTGCTAAAAAAAATAAATGTGAAAAGTAACATTTTGCTGGCAAATAAACATTGAGTGATAAATACAACTGTTGGAAAATAAACACATCGTAACTGCTGGAAAAGTAACATTTTAAACTGCTTAAATGGAAATTTAAACTGCTGAAAAATATAAATACATGTGAAAAGTAACATTTAAAGGCAAATAAACATTGAGTTATAAATACAACTGTTGGAAAATAATTTAGTTCATAAATACAACTGTTGGAAGTTAAACATTCAGTTCATTGAGTTCTATTAATTGCCACAAGAGTTCCTATTCCTTATCAATCCAAATATCCTCACAGTCAGCTCTCATGTATTGTGAGTTGTCCTCGTGAAAAACATCATCAAATGTCTCAACTGCAGGCATACCCCTTGTAAAGGGTTCGTGGTCAATTACAACGTCCCCTAGCTCATCATCACTGGCACAATCATTATAATCCCTATTTGGGGTTGATAATACAACTGACCACATAGAATCTAAAGGATCTTCAACATAAAAGACTTGTTTGACTAGGTTAGCCATAACAAATTGATCATTTCTAAAACCTATCCTACCAAGATTGGCCAACGTAAATCCAAGTTCATCTACTTTAATGCCATTATTGTTCTCAACCCAATCGCACTTAAAATAGGTACTCTAAACTTATGATAATCTAGCTCCCATATTTCCTGACTCACCCCATAGAAACTCATGTCTCCCACAACAGGATTTTTATCCTTTGCACTAGAAAGCTGCATTGTTTTTGCCACTAGGTGCACTCCACTATTTTGAACAGCTCGCACATCATCACGTGACTTGGTGTTAAAGTGCAACCCATTGACAATGTAGCTTTTATACTTGAGTACTTCCATACACGGGCCATCCGAAAGCCACCGCAAAGTCTCCGTTATGTCATTGGATGCTTGGGTAAGTTGATGTGCAACCTGAATCCAAAATAATATAAATCAAGAAACAAACAAGAGCATCCAGCAAACATTTACAAAGATAAACACAATTTTACCCTTTTGCGAAACCAATCAATGAATGTGCGATTGTGCTTATCTTGTAGCAACTTTGTTCTTTTTTTGAATCTCGGATAAGTTTCTTTTAGATGTATCATATGTTCACTACATGAAATAGAAGACAATCAAATTTTAGTCGTTGAATTATCATACAAAATTCTTCTATCTTATGTAGAAAAATGTTTAAATTACCTGATATATGGTTCAACTTCATCCGTGTTGTCTAACACACAACGATGTACTTGGTCTAACATGTCACGCTCCGTAGATTCTATGGTAGCACCAGATAAGGGTTGTGTACGACCCATATTTCGGCTCGATGGGATCCCAATAGTACTAACATCAGATAAATAATCCTCGCAAAACTCTGAAGCTTCTTCACCAATATAACATTCAGCCATGCAACCTTCAGGCCGAGTACGATTACGTACATACCCTTTTAATATTTTCATGAATCTTTCAAATGGATACATCCATCTAAAGTAAACTGGCCCACATAATCGAACTTCTCTAACAAGATGCACCACGACATGAATCATGATATCAAAGAATGAAGGTGGAAAATACTTCTCAAGCAAACACAAGGTTACCACTACATCAGCTTGCATTTTATCTAGTTTTGAAATGTCGATGACTTTGTCGCATATCTCATTAAAGAAAAAACACAATCTGATAATTGCATACCTCACAGGTCTTTCCATCACCGAACGTAAGGCAACAGGGAGCAATTGTTGCATTAAGGTATGACAGTCATGAGACTTAAGCCCATAGAGTTTTAGGTCTTGCAATGATACAAGACTTTTGACATTAGAAGCGTAACCTTCTGGGACTTTCATACCATACAAAGAATTACATACAACTCTTTTCTCTGCCCTCGATAGATTCCAAGTACTTGGAGGCAAACGTGTCCTTTTCCCCCCAAAATCTGGCCGCAAATAAGTCTTAACCCCCATTTCTAAGAGGTCTAACCGAGCTGCAACCCCATCTTTGTTTTTCCCTGGAATCTCCAATAATGTACCAATAATGCTTTCGCATACATTTTTCTCAATATGCATAACATCAAGACAATGTCTAATATGAAGAAACTTCCAATACTCTAGTTCAAAGAAGATTGACTTCTTCTTCCAACAAGGCCTGTTATCCTTGTCATCAACAACATGAGTCAAACCATCAACCTTTTTAAATACTTCCTCCCCCGTTAGTGACACAGGAGGTGGTCTAAATTCTTGTTCTCCATTAAATGTTACTCGCTGCTTCCGAAATGAATGATCTTGAGGCAAGAATCTTCGGTGGCCAATGTAACAAACTTTGTTACCATGTGTCAACCTATGGCTAAATGTATCCTCGCCACATATAGGACATGCTTTATAACCTTTTACAACACATCCAGATAAGTTTCCATAGGCAGGAAAGTCATTAATAGTCCACATTAATTGGGCTTTGAGCATGAAGTATTCTCCTCTAAATGCATCATACACCCCTGGAACCCCCTTCCACAAACACTTCAAATCATCAATCAATGGTTCCAAGTAGACATCTATATCATTACCGGCTTGTTTAGGACCCGAGATCAACAAAGTCAACATCATGAACTTTCTTTTCATACATAACCAAAAGGAAGATTATAAATAATCATTATAACAGGCCAACAACTGTATCTACTACTAAGAGAAGCATGAGGATTGATCCCATCAACTGAAAGAGCAAGTCTATGGCTTCTAGGGTCTTTACCAAACTCCGGCCACTTATCATCCACTAGTTTCCAAGATGGTGAATCTGATGGATGACGTATATAACCGTCACTCATTTTATTATTAGCATGCCAAGTCAAACTCTCAGTTGTCCTGCTAGATTTAAACATATGTTTAAACCTCGGGATAGGAGGAAAGTACCACAACACCTTCGCAGGCACCCCTTCTCTTACATGCTCATTCTTATCCATCTTCCACCTTGAGACAGAACATTTTGGGCAATTAGTTACCCGGTCAAATTCCTTTCTATACAAGATGCAGTGATTAGGGCAAGCATGTATTTTCTCATAATCCATTCCTAAGGCATGTAAAGTCTTCTTTGCCTCATACAAGGAGCAAGGTAATTGGTTACCTTCTGGAAGAAGTTCAGTCAGAAAAATCAAGTGCTCTGTGAAACCAACATCACTCAACCCATGCTTTGCTTTTAAATTGTAGAGTCTAACAAGTGCACATAACTTACTAAATTTACAACCAGGGTACAAGGGTTCATCTCCATCCCCAATCACATTAAGAAACTCACACGGATCATTTGAGAAATCCCCAAAACCATTATCTTCCATATCTACTGTTTCAGCACTATAGCCTTGTTCAGTAGTGCCTACAAAAGGTTCATCTACATCTAACATACTAGGTTCTCCATGCCATATCTAAGTTTGATAACTAGTATCAACACCAATAAAATACAAGTGATCCCGTATAATTTTGGCACCAAATTTTAAAATGTTTCCACATTTTACGCAAGGGCAATGGATAAGATTCACATTTCTCGCGTTGTCTACCGCAAACCTCAAGAATTCATCAACGCCTAGTTCATACTCTCGTGACCTTCTATCAGCACACATCCATGACTTGTCCATCTTAAAAAAAACAAAACATGTCATCTAGAGTCCAACACTAAATATAAAACACTAAATAAGCACAATGTCCCCTATCAATTGGCTAGACTCAATAATCATGAATAAGAAACCCCTTAACTCACTCTTTGTGAAATAAACATTAGAACGGACCCAAGAAGGAAAAACAAAGGATTTTCAAATGAAAATGAAGATTATCATTATGCTTTATGTAATAATACAGATTTAATTAGTCTTCAATAACACGTAGAAGCTTAGCTCAACCAAACTTTTATATTTATGTAATAATACAGATTTAAAGATGAATACTTAGCCAGCACTTAACTGTAACTCTATCCAAACTTTTCTTTTACAATCATTTTTAAGTATTTTAAGTATTGTAGTTGCTTAGCGCTTAATTGAAGGACTAGTTTTTTTTGTTTTTTTTGAAAAATTGAATAATGTAGTCTGTAGATGCTTACCTGCATTGGCAGCATTGCAGGGAACTTTCAACATTGTAATGTTCATTGTTAATATTTGCAAATTGAAAATCAGATTCTAAACTCACCTCCCACTGCCCATTCAATTTAATTAGCTACCGCAAACTGAAAGAAAGGCGAGCCACTTTTTCAACTAACATATTAATAAAACCATTCAAAATACACCTGCCCTGTACCAACAGGCTTTATTCCTCACAATAACAAGGACACAACCAGTTCAATAATACCACATGAAAACTAGAGAAGAAGACACACAACAAGTTCTTGACCAGTAGCACATACTTGAATAGCAGACGTCAAACCACACAAACTAGAAAATAAAAACACAAGCAGAAAGGCACCTAAATTAACCCAAAATGGGTCTCACAGATATCTAAAATTGAACAAATGGGTCTCATTCATATTATAACCCAAATTAGCTCCAAATATCGTTAAATTTCTAATTAAAACCTAAATTTTATGGAAAATTAACAAGGGAGAAATTAAAACCTAAATACACAAAGACTGTAAATGAGTTGAAAATAAACACATGCAAGAACAAATCCAAAGAGATGAAGAACTTACGATGAAAACCTAGCCCCAACACAGCTTATCGTCAAACATCCAAATAGCTTTCTTTGGATTTCAGCCTCAGATCGAACGTACACCCAATCGAACACAACCAAAGAGCAGATAGAGAGAAGGAAAACTGGAGAGAGAAGGAAAAATGAAGAGAAAAACCCAAAGAAAGAGGAAACTGACGAGAGGGAACGAAAGTGGGGAGCAATGAGGGAAAAAGAACCCTAACTCACGACGGCAGAGAGAGAGAAAGAACAAAACTGAAGGAAAGACGATATGTCTTTTTATTTTAAGTTTCAATTGAGCTCCGTGTTTTTTATATAGATAACGTTTTTAAAAAAAACGTTATCTACTTAAACCCAAAAAAATGCCCTTTCAAATACATAACGTTTTCTCATATACATCTACAACGTTTTGTCAAAAAAACGTTGTGTAAAAATATACCATAACGTTTTTTATAAAAACGTTGTGGTTTTAGTGTTATCTATTTACTATTTTATAGTAGTGTATATACAAACCTAACATCTAGGTTGCTGGATTAGAGGTCAGTTTGAATCCATCTTGCTGAATAGGTGTATTTAGTTGTTGAAATAGTGAATCTAGCTTGCTGTATTGTAGGTTAGTTGAATCCAGGTTGCTGGATTGGATATAGTTTGAATCCAGGTTGCTGAATTGGATGTAGTTTGAATCCAGGTTGCTGGATTAGATGTCAGGTTGGATCTAGTGCGCTGGATTGTAATCCAGGTTGGAATCCAGTTTGCTAGATTGAAATCCAGTTTGCTGGATTGCCATCTAGTTTGCTGGATTTGGAATCCAGTTTACTGGATTAGGTATTTAACCTACGGGATCATAAAGAAAGACTTATATAATGAAAGACTTAGTGTTAATTGTTAAGATATATGATAAAGTAGTAGTACAGTCGTACTCTTTAGTAGTTGATGTATAGTATCTGGGCTAAATAATTCCTTCAGGGAGCGGAGGTATATACGAACTACTAACCGATCTAACTCATTGTGAAAACAGTGTAGATGAGACGGAAACTAGTTTGTTGGTTGTTTGTGGCAAACCACGCAACATACTATATTGAACATTATTAAAGACTCGATGTGTGCTAGTTTTAGAATTATGAATGCGTATGGTGTTAAGGTGTTATCTAATATTTGATTATGTGGTTAAATATTAGATAATTTACTTATAAAGAAGTGATATTATAATGTATAATATGATTTGCTGATTGAAAGATCAATCTTATGACTGATAGGTCTTACGAAAGAAGTTAAATTAAATTGCGTCGCAGTAGTCAACGACCAAGGCAAGTTCCTAACCCTAAACTTCTTACATTATTGCAAGTTCCCTAACTCAAACTCGAGTTTTTATATTTCAAGCATGCTACTGGATTAATTATTGACAGTTATTCTACATCTATGATTATTGATATTCGCACTTTGTGCAATTGATTTCTTGTTCTATTATTTGAACTGAGAAATAATTAGAGTTCTTTATTCATAAATTGTTTATGAGCCATGTCTCAGCTAGTTGTATCAGCTGGACCAAATAACTGTTTATTAACCATGTCTTAGCTAGTTGTTTCAGCTAGAATAATGTTAAATTGATATCGCATGAAACGTTCTATTATTGGAACTAATTCGTTATTAAAGATATATGCCATTTGATTCGGCTAGATCAAAATTGATATAATATGTTGAACTCAAAGTATTTCTTTGAAAGCAATCCAAACCATATTGATATTGTACGGACTTATGATGTAAGACTGAGATGAACAACCCTGAAAAATAAATCAGGGGAAATTTTATTGTCGGTAACCCGACCGTGCGCTATGTTTGAGAATTATGCATAATCTCAGGTACAATAAAGCTGATCACCTTACGTACTTGCAAAAGAGTAAAGATTAGTTTTTATAGCTAACTTTTACTCTTGAGGTAGTCAGTAATAATAATTGATGATTCCTTTAGCAGTTCTTGATCCATTTGTGATCACTCAGCATAAAATCTAGGAATAACCCTATGTATTGAATACTATTACAGAATTGTTAATCCTTCATAACCAATTGAATGTTATTGAATCTTCGAAAGAATTTTAACTCTTTCATTCTTGATATATTATTCAGCATGAAATTCAAGAAAATCCTTGTTACTTGAAATGATTTATTATTCAGCTACTTTGAAATCTTTTGATTATTGATGAAGTTCTATAAAAGTTAAACTCCTCTGTTCATAATATATATCCTTTATTGTACTCTTAACTTGCTGAGCAAACTCGTTGCTCACTCTTGCTTAAATAAAATATTTCAGCTAAGCCGAGGTAGCAGAGGGTTCTAATAAGGACAAAGGCAAAGCGAAGGCGACCGAGTAGTATCAAGTTGTTTAATGATTATTATATTATAATTTTGCTTAAGTCTTTTGTATTAATAGACATGTAATGTTAAGGTTAGTTAACCTGGGATGACGATAATACAATTATGTTTTAATGTATATTTTTATTAAGGTAATGTAATGAATGATATAATTCATGCATGAATGGGTAGTTAGATGAGATGTGTATATTGTACCGTGAGCACCGAATCTGAGGTTCAAGGGACCCGAATTTGGGGGCATCACATTGTCTTTACATCACATTAGATGTATGATATTTGTTAACATTACTTAAGTTAACCTTCGTCTCATATTTCTTTATACTTCTCTCTTAATCCACATAGTTGTCATTACATCGAATTAGATGTATTACATTTGTTAACATAAATTAAATAATCTTTCGTCTTAGGTTCCTTTAGGTTCCTCTATAATTATTACTCAACATTTAGTTAAGTAATTAAAGTTTGGCTTCACATTACACTAAATGTATATAACCTACTAATTCATAACGTATAATCACCAACTGTGTGATTACAACGTGCTATTAAGTCCTATAACATGTTTTACACGTCATTACAATCATTCATTAAGGTTATATAAACATTTCCTAGAGTCATACAATTAAAATCTCATTTTTGGGCAAAACTGCTAACCGGCGCTACATTTGTACTAAGGACCGGCAATGCGGTGCCAACCTTTTATTTTTGTTTTTTTAATACAGTGGCGCTGCAGCGCCAGAATAAACTGGGCAAGTGGCGCTGCATCGCCATTCATCAGACCCAGATACTGCAGTTCGCAAATTGCACAGTTCCTAAGCTAAAAATTCCAAATATTCATCAATTAAAATCTAAATTAAACATACCCAGATGTTATACACATGCTAAACACCTAAACTAACATCTACCCAACCTTTTTAACATCTTAGAAACATCAAACATCTCAAATTAAGGACTCAAATTCCATATTCATACTAATTTTCATATTTTGACATACTTATCGGAATCATTCATCACGAATTTGTTTCACATCCGATTTAACTCATTCAAATTGGGTTGATTTCGTTTCTCAGAGCACTATAATAATCAACCATCAATTTATAATTTACAACATGTATCAATACCCAATTTTTTCTTCAAAACAGACCCTAGTGTACATATTCAACCAAAAGTCTTATTCTTCCTCTTTTACACAAACTCGAATTTGATTTCTACAAAATCTATTATAGATGATATATAACAGATTATAAACACCCATAAACATATATATCCTTATCCTTCATCAAATTATACAACCAAATTAATTTATAGTGAAGAACTTTGAGAAAACATAACCAAGAGATTAAAATTAGATTATTACCTCTTGATTCTTCTTTAGACTTGGAATAGATGATTAGGAGAGCTTGATTACTCCTTCTTCCTCTTGATTTTTTTTTCTCAGATTATTGCTCTTAATTTACAGAGAACTCTCTTCTCACTATTTCTCTGTTTTTCTCAGCCTTTACAAAAACAAGTTACGTATAATTTGATTTGGTCAGTTATACAAGCAAAGGGTTTCAGCTGTTACAAATACCAAGGGTCACAAGGCCATATTTGGCTAACCCCCTATAACAACATTTTAAATTATTAATATAATTTTCTTACCATAAGGTTCTTATGGCACACCTTTTAAACAAATTCTAATATTTAAATTAAATTGAATTAAACCTAATTCCTTAAGAAATAAAATCAAACCTTATTATTATAATTATAATTTCTATTTAGCCATTATAATTATAATTTTATCATCAATCTTCTAATTTAATTATTTCATTAAATTAGAATATTCTTATCACAATAGCATAACAAAATGCGCATCAACTGCTTAACATCAACTTAACTAATATTAACACACTTAAATAAGTTATTCCATAAATAATTTCCATCAAATATTTATTTAATTTAATAAATATCTAAACTAAAATATTTATTTTGTTCAATAAATATTTAACTATTTATAAAATTCACAATCGTATTACATTAATATATTACATTTATATGTAACACATTGTTTTCTCATTAAAATAAATATATTTACATTAATTCTGTAACGAATGTAATATTTGTGAATAAATAAAATATTTATTGAGTTAAATAAATATTTTATTGTTAATTTATTTATTGAGTAAAATAAATAATTGATAGAGTTATTGTGGAGTAATTCACTTTAAGTGTAATTAGGTGAATTGTTATTTGAATGTGATTTGATGTGTTTATTCTAATTTTATTTAATAATTAAATTAGATGATAAAATGATTTATTTGAGTAAAGGATTTATTTGAATAAAATAATTTATTTGGTAATAGTATTTTTGGTCAAATAAAAGTTATAATTAAATTAGTAAGGTTTAATTGAATTTATTTACTAGTGGGTCTTATTAAATTGAAAGTGTGACAATGAAACTATATGGTATAATGGGTTATTAAAATAAATGAAAAAAGGGTTTTAATTTGGCTAAACCAAACAAGGCCTTGTGACCCTTGGTTGGTAAAAATGGATTTTTATAGGGTCTAGCCAAACAAGTCCTTGTAACCCTTTAGTTTTTTTAATTGATGAGGCTGTTTGGGTTTGTAACTGGTGAGTTGATAAATCCACGTTAAGTTTTATCAGTTTACTTTCATAAGCCAAAGAAAAAAAAATAAAATACAGAAAAGAAGAGAGAAATTGAGAGAGGATTTTGGAAATTGGAAGCAAGAATTCAAGCAAGGAAGATTAACTAAGTTTCCAAAGTAATAGAAGGTGAATTCTAAATCCTAGTTATATTTTCTCAGAATACTTTACTGTAAAACTATTTCTTCACTGTATATGATTTTTACTTCCTTGTATGTGAATTCATTTGCTCAATGCATGAATTACTTGGTTATAATTGATAGTATGCAAGTATTAATGATTATATGATGTTTACAAACCAATTTGAAGGAATTAATCCATGAAAACATGCTTCAGAATAGAGTTTTGGTTTTACACAGTTTCACTTTCATATATAGGGTATATGTAAGAAAATTGATGTTCAATTTGTTTATTAACTGAAAAATTGACTCTTGATTATGTTAATATAATGAAAAATGAAAAGAATGCAATTGGAATGGATTAAAGTGGTTTGGAGATGAATTCACAGTGTTTAATTTCATCAAATGGGCTAAAACATGAATATTTTGTATAAACAGTGAATTTTTTGTTTTTAATTGGTTGATTATGTGTATTATAATGATTAGGATTGTTAGAAACATGTTGGGTATTTGTTTTACAACATGTTTGATGTCTGGGTATGTTTAATTTGTGAGTCGGATGGTAGAATTTGGAAAATTTGGTCTGAAATTTCACTGGTTCGCGAACTGTAGTCGAGTTCCCCGCCCCGACAGTGGAAATGAAGTGCATTTTCTCGCCCCGGCGGGATCTCGCCCCGGTGAGCTAAATGAACTGAGTTTTCTCGCCCCGGCGAAGTCTCGCCTCGGCAAAAAAACTGTAAAGAAAATTCTCGCCCCGATGAAGGCTTGCCCCGGCAAGAGATTTTGTGAAGGAATTCTTGCCCCGGCGAGCTCATTGCAGGAAATGTTAAAAAAAAAATTCTTTTCTTTGTAGTTACGCTATGTCACCCTATGCATGTTTAAAACTTAGACTAAGGTATCAAATGATTAATGAGATACTACGATGGATGCTAAGCAAGTACTTATTGAATATCAGATGACAATTGATATATTTAAAAAAAATGATAAAAATGGATAAGAACGAATTCTAAAGTGCTTATCATGCTATAACTAATTATTGTTACCGCTTTATAAACGGAATGTATAGGTTGATTAAGGAACGTGAATATTAACCTATAATCTACGCACGAGGCAAGTTTTCTATCATTATTCTCTTTATTTCGTTGAAAGCAAGTTCCCTAAACTTAACTTTTGCTTGAGCAAAGTTTCTTACTTTACTTTCATTGAGCAAGTTTATTAACCTTGGCTTATTATTGTTCAAGCAAGGTTGTTACAATGTCAAATGCTTATGATTTATTCCAGTCATTTGTTAATCGATCATGAATCGTTATTCAAACTTTGAATATAAATTCATTATATAATTCTATTGTTGAATCAAATGCTTAAGCAACTAGCAAACCCTTATTGATTCAGCTAGTCCATAGTTGATGAGTGTTTTAAAGACTTAGAATATTTTGAAGTTATTCCAAATCGAGTTTCTTTTGGCATAAATTCTGTCGTTAAACTGAGAAGAACAACCCTACTATAGGGGAGTAATTACGCAACAGCGTTAAAATATTTATGCACAATACATTGTACAAAGGGCTGATCCCCTGAAGTACGAGACGAATGGTCCATAGTCTATAAGATTGTTAAAGGTTACAGTAGAGATACTTGTTAGCCTAGGACATAGTTCGAGGTCTTATGACCCTCAGGTACATTTTAACCTTGAAATCTATATTCGATTCTTGAGCAAGCTATTTGTTGAGCTTTCAGATTATTATTGATTATTTTCAGGAAAGCTGTTATTCCTCAATTAAAAATCTACTTCATTGATTATTCATTTGTGATTATACTTGTGGGAAATTATTTGCTCACCCTTGCATAAAATATTGCAGCTAAGACTGAGAAGTCGGATGAGTCGTCCACTAGTAAAGGCAAGGGCAAGATTCAGAAGTAGTTAGTGTGCTGTTATTTGTTATGAAGTTTTTGTAATAGAACTTATTTAAAATTATGTTTTAATTCCGCGATGATGTAATAAAGGTTAGATAACGTGGGATTTATTTATTTAAGAGATTAGAGTTGTAACCCCTATTGTGGGAAGATGATTTATTCAGTTTAATTACATTGTCTTTTATCATGGGTAGTTAGTCTTGAATGTATGGAATAGTGAACATCAAATCTGTGGGATTTATGTACCCGGATTTGGGGGTGTCACAGGTTGGTATCAGAGTTGTAGGTTAAGAACCTTAGGTGGGGAACCTTAAGAGTTAGCCTGGTAAGGAATCAAAAACATAGTGGTGTTAAAACTCTTATCGAGTTCTAAGAAATAAATTAAGGAATTCATTAAAGATAAAAAAAAAAACTTTATGTGCTATAACTTATGTGTTATAACTTATGTGCTCGCGAGTACTATCAGGTAGTAATTAAACTTAAAATTTTGATAGCAGGATGACTGATATAGGATGATCCAGTCAGGCTAGGGAGGAGGAGTCCCGATATATTCATATAGTCCGGGAGCAGCTAGTGCAGAGAGAACCAACCCCACTGACCACTGTTGTAGAACCTGAGTATGAACCTGAGTCAGATCCTGAGGAGGATCCTGAAGAGGTTGAGGAGGAGGAGGAAGACCCTGAAAAGATACCATTATCTTCCTTAGGTGCTCAGATGTATGAGCAGGTGTATGATCGCAACATAGAGTTGCAGGATAGGGTGGAGGAGTTAGAGGAGCAGTTGGCGGAGTGTCAAGCTGTTCTAGAGTAGAAAAATAGCGAAATTGAGGAGCTTGATATACGTTTTGGGGACGTGGAGTGGAAGCTGGTTCAGGTAGAGAGCCAAAAGGAAGAGTTATGAGCTGAAGTGGAGAAACTGAAGAGTGAGCTAAGAGAAGAGTCTGCAAAGCGTGTCAGAGCCGAGGATGCGTGGATGAAAGCTGTTGATCATGCAGACCATGTTGAGGATGAGATGCAGTCAAAGAAAGCCAATATGGATGAGATGGAGCATGTTTTACACACAGCAATGGATAGGGCACAGGATTGAGTTTTTCACTACCCAACATAGTTCGAGGATTTACCGTGGTACGTGATGGATCGCAGGACGATGGTTCGTATCATGAAGCAAGAGCGCAAATGTGACACCCCCAAATCCGAGTTTCCTAACCTCGAATTCGGTGTTCACGATTCTCAACAACAAACATACTTTCTAACTAAATGCGGAATACTAATCATACAAAGTCTATCGAAATAATAATAAAGTCTTACAACATGGTCCCAAGGTTCTTTAACCTTAACTTAAAAACATACCCTTAATACAATAAGAGTTCACATAACCAAATAACATTTTCAGATAACTAATACATAAGCCCTATCAGGCAAATATTCTTGCACCTTCCCTTTTCCTTTGTCCCCTTTTGACGTTTCTGCCTTAGCTGAAATAAAAATCATGATATAGCAAGGGTAAGCAACTAGTTTGCTTAGCAAGTTTATACACAAGGGAGATATATCATGAATAGAAAGAAGTTTCGCTTTCAATGTTCAACGACAGTATAAAATTGTGAAGAAACATGAATTAATAGTCAACAATTGAATATTCGAAGAATTGAATGACAGTTACTGAGTGGTTGAAAATAACCATAGACATTTGCCAAGGTTCTCAGCATTTAAACTGGACCTCTTAATATGTTTTGGTAATCAAGGGGATCAGCCGTTCATACCCCGTGATTTATGCATAAACACTTAATAAACCAGCATTGATATCATGCCTTAATCAAATTTATCCTTTTCTCAGCCAAGAGTTCTTACTATAGCAAATTAATAAGAACAACTTTTAAAATACATTTGATTTTACAAATTTAGACATGCTTGATCTAGCTGATACAAATAGCATAGATCTATCTCATAAACAGTTCATGCTTGAAAGAACTTTAACTAAATTCACAATTCAATAATAATAGAATAGCAATTCAATTGCACAAGGTGCGAATCTCAATAATCAGTATAGATGTGAATAATCAACAATAATTATTCACTAACATGCTTCGAAAATAATAACTCGGGTTTGAGTTAGGGAACTTGCATGTTTGCTCAGCTACAAATAATTCTAGCTTTAACTATTTAGCCTTGAAGAACCTAACATTGATAACGTCGATCTATCAATTAGTACTGCGTAGTTGTATATCGATACGCTTACTTATGCTATTTATTTAACAATTAAGCAAATCACATAGCACACATAAGTTAATAGACTATCATAAATCCTATAAGACACTTTAATGGATCTCTAGGTTGATGGTTTAATTAATTAACCATGTATCCCTGAAGTGATAAACACTTATTAAACCCTTAAATAATTTAATTATAATTGTTTAATTAATTAACATTACTTTTTCTTAAGTAATATTCAATTATTAACCCTTAAACAATTTATTATAATTGTTTAATCACTGAGTTGTTTAAACTCTCTTTATTTTATTAACTCTATCTTTATTTAATTAATATTAAATAGTAATTAATTAATTATCTTTAGTTATTATTATTAATGGTAATTAATAACTAATTATGTTCACTTATTTTAATTATTAATTAAAATAATAATCAAATTATAAATTTTAATTGTCTTTAATTATTATTTACGATTAAATAATAATTAATTAGGTTTGTTTATTATTTAAAGTTAATCAAATAATAAATAATAAATTAGTGAGTAACAATTATCTTTAGTTATTATTTAATAATAAATAATAACTAATTAGATTTATTTATTATTTAAAGTTAATCAAATAATAATTAATTTACAATTCTTAATTATCCTTAATCATTATTTAATAGCAATTAAACAATAATTTAATTAATGCTACTTAAATAATAGTTAAATGATTAAATACACTTAAACAATATTTAATTAGTTTAGTCATCCATTGACATGCATTAGAATTTATTAACAAAGATTTTTAATGACTTAAATGGATTTAAGACTTTGCTATTTTCGGATTTGTTTCCAGCTTTGGGGTCCTTAGGCAAAACTTGAATATCTTGAGTTCTACAACTCCGTTTGACGTCTAGTTGGCCTTGTTAGCTTCGTATCTTCTTAAACTACAATATCGCATCATCAAAGAGCAAATTTGGATCTGTTTTGATTACCGAAACTGGCCAAGAACCGGACTGTATTGCACAATCCTAAAGCAGTGGGGTGTTTTAGTAATAAATTCATATCTCACTCATTTTAACTCGGTTTTTAGTCGTTCCACTTGGAGAATCTTCGTATCCTATAGCTCTATCACCCAGAGCTCACGGATCATGCACCCAACTTACGGAACGTGAACAGTAATTCCGGGAGTGGGCTGATTCGTTTTAGGTACGCATACACACATGTTTTAGCACATCAAAAATACTAAAACACTTACTAAACGTCTTAAGCTACAACATGACATCAATGAAAGCACACTAGACCATAATATCTTATTACTTAGATTTAAAACTATACTTGTTAAGTGTGCTCTTAAAATAATATAGATTTGACAAGATAAAAATCTAGATCCACAAATACTTCATCTCTACTACCAACATAAACCAACAACATAACCATTTCCAACAAAATAAGTGTCTAATACTAATAATAGTTAAATATATAATAATAACAACAAGAAAACTAGGGTTTGAAGGAATGAAGATCCATACCTAGATCTTGAACACCACCTCCTCTTTAATTTTCTCAAGATTTGCTCTTGTTTTTTCTTCAAACTCTCACTAATACTCTCTCAAGCTCACAAACTCTCTATACTTGGTGAATAATGAACCAACCCCTACCATCATTGGTGAGGGGTCCTATTTATAGGAAAGTAGAGACCATGGGCAAAATAGTCATTAACCATGACTAGGCAAGGGCAATTTGGTCAATTAATCAATAATAGGAAGCTTCCTAGCAACTTCCTCAAGGGTATTTTAAACATTTCCCAACTTCTTTTAAGGTTAAAATAGTCTTTTCGCAAAATTTTAATTATCCATTAGTTATTAACCATTCTTCATTGGTTATTAGACATTGGTTATTATCTTGCCATAATTACATTGTTTAAACACAATGGTTATTATCCCGCCATAATTACATTGGTTATTAACCGCTTGGATATACAATGGTTATTGCCCCTTCATAATTACCTTGGTTATTAACCCCTCTTGGCCATTTTAGCCATTACACACTAATTCCTACACTTGACTCACATATGGTTATTTCTTAACCATAGTTATATCATACCTGCCAACACAAGTATAGACACGTCTTATACATCTCCCACCAATTAACCCAAGTTGGTTTAAATAGAACACAACGTTAACTCATTAAATTAAATTAGATTTAATTAATAAGGACGTTCAAAATTCACGGGCATTACAGCAAAGAAGCCGTGCGACGTGGAATGTCGTTATAGGTCACGAATAGCAGTAATAATAAGTTATTTTCAAAGAGAGCTAATATGATGTAAATCTCAAATGAGATAAATAGTGGGTTAATTATGATGTAGTCTTGAAACTTTATGATTTCAGGGCAGATGATGTAAATAGCTATGATGCTATCTATATTATGTTTAGAAGTAGTAAAAGAATAAAATACAGAAGTTTATCAGATGTGTTGTATGCTAAATGTTGTTTATAAAATGTTTAAGTTAGGATTTAAATGTTTAAGTAATTGAGCAATAATCTGATAGCGCAAATTCTTAACAGTAAGATGACACTAAGAAGAAGACCAACACATCAACAGACCCCTGAAGGATCCACGAATAACAACGAAGAAACCAACGTTAATCCAATGTAGCAGTTGGTGAATTTGTTAACAGGACCATTTGCAAATCAACCTCAAGTTCAGGCCACAACTTTCAAAGACTTCAAAGCAGTAGGACCCCCGGAATTTCAAGGGTCTATGAATCCGATCGAAGCTCAGTCATGGGTGAAAGTAGTATGCACACAAAGCCAATCATATTTGATATGATGTAGCATATACTTTGTAATCTTATTCGTTTATTAAAGGCATTTTACTTTATCAACATGGTGTTGTTATATTAAATGTGATAAACCCATAGTTTTGAGAAATGCTTTTAGAATCATGATGGTGATCATGCTAATGAGATCTAAATTCTAGATAGTTCACAAACTAAAATCGTTCCTAATCGATGGATTACTAAAAAGGGGATTAGTGAATCCGGATAGATTAGTACATACGTTGCTTGCTCTTATGAAGAGGATGATTGATCTCATAATCATTTGTGTGGAGACACTGAAGCAAGTATGTAGGTGCTTATTAGAGAATAAGTTCACTGAACGTGGCTCGCTAAGGAATACCTAATGGAGTTTTACTCGCTTGTCAATAGGAATTCCTCTAGTGATAGTAGTACAAGTGATCCTTGGACTTGAGATCATCATAGTATCTTGTGTGTGATGAGTTATACTTTGACATGTCCCTTAAGACCCTTAGGGTATATCAAAGGGTATGATTGGGTATAATAAGTTGTACATGGAGATAGGTGAATGGTCAACAAAGAATCTACCATTTCTAGTAAAAGGAGTGAATGTCCTATGTGATTTGATAAATGACAACTCAGAAGTCTTTGGCCAAAGCAGAATGAAATTAAAAAGGAGTTTCTAATTTGCATTAATCAGAGTTGTGCATTTGAGAATCGAAATACATATAATTAAATAAAATAAGACTTAACAGTAATTCCATGTCTTATATTTAATTGGGACATTGTATGGTAGAAGTATTGAATTGTCGGTAACTATGCATTGAAAGGTTCTTTTGTGATTAATGTTGAAATCTATATTATCTGGAAAGTCGTTGATCGCTAAGAGGGCTTACCCTTATTGTAGAATAAATATTATTTATTTAAATAAATTAAATAGTTTAATTTATTTATTTAAATAAGATTAGAATTGTTCTAATTGATTTATTCACAACCGATTTAATATGGAGAACATAAAGGGTCACACCGCAAAAGGAAAATATTTGTTTAAGAAGTAAATGGCATAATTGTAATAATAAGTTAAGTGTATTTAATTTAATCTATGGAGATAGAATAAATTAAATAGCTTAATATTTATTATTTAATATTTTGAAAATATTAAATATAAATTAATAAGAGAAGTCTTATTATTATTATTATTTAGTTCCTAAAAAGGTTTAGGAATTAATTAATAAAAGTACTCTCATAAATTCCTAATTGGATTAGGAGTTTAATTAAAATAAAAATATTACTCCTAAATAGTTTAGGAGGGTTCCCTATATCTATAAATAAGAGGAGTCTTATCATGATTTAGGGTTAGACAGTTACACACTCTTCTATAAGAACTGGAGAGAGAGAGTACTTGCAATTTTTATAGAGATAGAAACTAGAATTTTGCCAACACCCATCTTCTTGAACAACTATTATTCCTTAGTGGATCACCTCTAGAGGCCAAACACTTGGGTGGCTAACGTTGATCAAAAGAAGGAATTTAATCGGTGGAATTCAAGGAGAACGCGAAGGAATTAGAGGTGAACTTGTACTTGAGGAAGCTTTGATTCACGAGGGTATAATTCTATATCTCTATATCTTTCGTTTAATTGATAATTGATCACAAGGATGATCATGGTGATGGTTTGTATGAAAAATTTTAAAATCCGTTTTATTGCGCTTCCACACTATTTATGTAATTTGATTGTATGTTCGTGCTATATACAAACCTAACAATGGGTTATGGAGATGGAGAAAGTTTTTGATGTCGCTAGGATTAGCGAGGACCAGAAGACTGCATTCGCGACATTTATGCTCAAATTAGAAGCTAGTTACTGGTGGCAAGCTAACAAAACCCGAGGTGGTCAAGGGGTAATCCCGTGGGAACTATTCAAAGAGATGTTTTTCAAAACTTATTTTTTGACAAGCGCGCAGAATCAGATGGAAGTGCAATTTCTGGAGTTAAAATAAGGTACGAT
Organism: Aralia elata; assembly: GCA_034770075.1. NCBI lineage: Eukaryota > Viridiplantae > Streptophyta > Magnoliopsida > Apiales > Araliaceae > Aralia > Aralia elata. Next base: position 28,205,617 of record CM068379.1, on the reverse strand, counting down.
GACGGTGCCGGAATATGCTACAAGATTTAACGAATTGGCGAGGTTTGCGACATATCAAGTTAATACTGATGAGAGAAAGGCCAGAAGGTTTGAGCAGGGACTAAAGCCCTGGCTGTATAGTCGAGTTTCGATGTTTCAACTAAATTCGTTTGCGGTAGTGCTTGAGAAGGCAATTATCGTTGAAGGAGGCAGTGATGCACTGTCTAGATACAACCAAGAGCAGAAGAAGAAGAAGAGTGAGAATGAGAATAGGCCGAGTGGTAGCAATGGAGGAGTAAACCAAAAATGAAAATGGATCGATGGTGGTTCTACTGGAAGTCAGCAGAGTAACCAGAGGAAGAAAACCGAGGCTTGTACAACTTGCAAAAAGAATCACGCAGGTGTGTGCCTGAAAGGGAAAAGAGTCTATTACAATTGTGGGCAAGAGGGCCACATTGCTCCAAACTGCACTGCCCCAAAGAGGGGTGCCTGTTTTACGTGCTGGTCAAAAGACCATCTTGCTTGTGATTGTCCAAGGAAAGCTACTAGTGGAGGAAGTGGAGGCAAAGGAAATAACAGTGGAGGTGCATTAACTATTTTTGGGCCAGCTACGGCAAATCTCCCGACTGCTCGCACTTTTAATATGACGGTCCAGGATGCGGTTCAATCCAAGGAGGTGGTGGCAGGTATCCTACCAGTAAATAACTTGAATGCATGTGTACTTTTTGATTCGGGTGCAACTTGTTCTTTCATTTCTGATGATTTTGCTGAGAAACTGGAGATACCCCGAGAAGAGTTAGACTTTCCCTTAAACATAGAGATTGCCAATAGGGAAGTGGTACCTGTTAGGTATGTGTACAAAAATTGCAAGATAGATATTCATGGTCATATGATGACAGTAGATCTTATTCCGATTAAACTTGGGGAATTTGACGTTATTCTAGGGATGGATTGGTTATATAACTATGGGGCGATTATTGATTGCCAAAAGAAGTGTGTAAACCTTAAGACTCCATCTAAGGTGGTGTTTTATGATAGCAAATGGCCGAGGCAAACGACTTGTCTAACGATTATGCAGGCCAAGAAGTTACTGAAGCAAGGATGTGTAGGGTATTTAGCTTATGTGGTAGATACTCGAAAGACTGGTACAAAATTAGAAGAAATACTAGTGGTGAGGGATTTGTGGATGTTTTTCCGGATAATTTGCCGGGATTACCTCCAGATAGAGAGATTGAATTCGTTATTGATTTAGTGCCCGGGACTGTGCCTATATCAAAAGCTCCGTACCGAATGGCTCCGATGGAGATGAAGGAGTCGATGGTGTAATTGCAAGAACTACTAGACAAGAAGTACATTCAACCGAGTGTTTCGCCGTGGGGAGCACCGGTGTTATTTGTTAAGAAGAAAGATGGTTCGATGCGTCTTTGCATAGATTATCGTGAATTGAACAAGGTTACAATCAAGAATAAATACCCGTTACCGAGAATTGACGATCTGTTCGATCAACTGAAGGGTGCTACTCATTTTTCAAAGATAGACTTAAGAAGTGGTTACCATCAGCTGAAGGTGAGAAGGGAGGATGTTCCGAAGACGGCATTCAGAACTCGTTACGGTCACTACGAATTTCTGGTTATGTTATTTGGTCTAACAAATGCACCTGCGACATTCATGGACTTAATGAATAGGGTGTTTAAACCGTTTCTAGACAAGTTTGTGGTGGTGTTTATCGACGACATTTTGGTGTATTCTAAATTACGTGAAGACCATGTGGAGCATCTGAGACTAACTTTAGAGACATTACGGAAAGAGAAGCTTTACGCGAAGTTTTAGAAATGTGAGTTTTGGTTGGATCGTGTTCAATTTCTTGGACATGTGTTGGTCGATTTAGCTATCGATAAACACACACGTGCAAGTATACACGGTCAACAAGTAATATATGATAAGATATGAGTCGAACCCACAGGGAATTGTGACAAATAATAACCAAGTACCAATCGTCTATCAAATTGATCTAATTTAAACAATGAAGATTTGATAATTTGTTGATTGGTTGAGTTCACAAGTCAAATAATGAGTAAAGTGCGGTAAAATATCAAGATAAAAGGGTCTAAGATTACAATTTCCCCCAACACGTCATTTGAATCTCCTAACTCTCTCTTTTCATTTAGTAATAGCATACGAATTGACAACCGAGAAGTCAAAACTACATAAGAGCCTCTGTCGATGGTCAATCACGAATCTTCCTAAGCAGTGTATAGGTATATGTCTATCCTATACACTATCAAGAGACTAATTTCAGGAATGATTACTAGACACGTGTCACCAAATCTAAATAATCCTCCCTTCAATTACCAACTTTCACGTCGGAAGTCATTAAGACTAGATTCTCAATAGGTTGCATGCGGTAATTAGGTATATATCTATCCCAACTACTATCAAGATACCTATTATTGCAGATAATTAATAAGACACACGTCACTTAATCCAATTAATAACCCACAACAATCTATACTTTCGCATGTTATCATAACTAGGTCTTAACCTATAATCCGTTCGTCAAGTTCATATAGGTTCCCACGGTAATTACGGGCCAAGCAATTAATCTAGAAGCAAAGGTTATGACAATCAATTCACACATGCATAACTAAAATCAATAGAGAGAGAATTCAATTCAAATTAAGTGTTGGGTTCCATTGCAATCTTAGAATAGAAGGTTAGTTCATGATAGCTACAATAAACATCACTTTCAATTGATACATTGTCAAATTCGAATTACAAAGGAGATGGAAAACTAGAAATAAAACCACTTTTGAAGCTATTCAGCTGGTGTTCCTTTGGTTGTTGTTGGTTTCTAGCTCTCCTCCTTGGCTTTGCAATTCTTCTTGACTGAGTTCCTTGGCTTTTGGCTTGATTCAGCTTGATTTGCAGCCTTGAGCACTGTTGGTTGATGTATTTTGTAGCCTCCCTCTCTCTAGATAGCCCTTTGACAAGCCTTTCCTTCTTAGTTCTTTGGCTTTTGCTGAGTTTTCCTTGTATTGCAGCACTTTTGCTCTCTATTTTGATGTTTTAGTCTAGCCTCCCAAACCCTAGATATCTGATATGAAGCTTAGAAGAGATTATATATAGCCTCCATCAAGAAACCCTAGCAAAAATCGGACAAAATGGAGCTCAGATCGCACTAAAACTGTGTCAGATCGCACTCAGCACGGCGTTGGCGCGCCCGCACGCCAGCCCGCGCGCCCGCGCCCAGCGCCTGGGCCGCACGCTGGCCGCACGCCCAACGCCGCACGCCCACGCCGCGCGCCCGCACGCCAGCGCGCGCGCCCGCGCCCAGCGCCTGGGCCGCACGCTGGCCGCACGCCCACGCCCGCTGCCGAGGCCCCGCGCGCGCCCAACGCCGCACGCCCACGCCGCGCGCCCGCACGCCAGCGCGCGCGCCCGCGCCCAGCGCCTGGGCCGCACGCTGGCCGCACGCCCACGCCCGCTGCCGAGGCCCCGCGCGCGCCAACACCGCACGCCCACGCCCACGCCGCGCGCCCGCACGCCAGCGCGCGCGCCCGTGCCCAGCGCCTGGGCCGCACGCCCACGCCCGCACGCCCACGCCTGCTGCCGAGGCCCCGCGCGCGCCAACGCCGCGCGCCCGCACGCCGCGCCCAGCGCCTGGCCCCCAGCGCCCAACGCCCGCCGCACACGCCCGCACGCCCAGCGCGCCAACACGCCCGCACGCCCAGAGCGCGCGCCCGCACGCCGCGCCCCATGCGCCCGCGCCCAGCGCCTGGGTCGCACGCTGGCGCCCCGTCTGCCGCACGCCGTGCCCGCGGCTTGGTCGACGCCGCACGCCGTGCACGCATTCCAACGCCGTGCACGCCCAACTTCCAAATGTCATCAAATTAAGCCCCGAGCATCGCCAAACATAAATTTTCACCGTGTTAACATTCGGGCACGGATATCTAAGCACGGGCTTGCCCTTGTGGCTTGGCGGACGCCGCACGCCGTGCACGCTTCCCGACGCCGTGCACGCCCAACTACCAAATGTTATCAAATTAAGCACCGAGCGTCGCCAATCACAAATTTCCATCATACTACCATTCAGGCACAGACGTCCAGGCACGGACATTGAGTTAATACAAACAACGATCCGAGTGGTCTTTATTTTAATTCCTACAAACATAATGAAAATGCATCAAAGCAACATAAAACATGTAAAAATAACTAAAAACTAATTTATGTAGAAATAAGATAAAAATACATAAAAACCACATAAAATACCTAAAGACTTGCAAATTATCAAGGCCAAAAGTACCCAAATTGTGTGTATAAAATACACTCATCAACATGTAATTGATAAAGATGGGATTTCAGTTGATCCGGCTAATGTGGAAGCTGTAATAAATTGAGAGCAACCGAAGACACCGTCTGAATTGAGGAGTTTCTTAGGTTTGGCAGGGTATTATCGATGGTTTATACAAGATTTTTCTAGAATCGCCACTCCATTGACAAATTTGACTAAAAAAGTGGTTAAGTTTGTCTGGACGGAGAAGTGCAAGGAAAGTTTTTAAGAACTAAAGAAGAGGTTAAGTACGACACCTGTATTGTCTTTGCCAGATAGTACAGGAAATTTTGTGGTTTACAGTGATGTGTCACATAAGTGCTTTGGTTGTGTGCTTATGCAGAACGACAAGGTTATTACGTACGCTTCACGACAACTGAAAGATTACGAGAAGGGGTACCCAACACATGACTTAGAGTTGGCAGCAGTGGTGTTTGCTCTGAAGATTTGGAGGCACTACCTTTATGATAAGAAATGTGAGATTTACACGGATCATAAGAGTCTTAAGTACATTTTTACACAGAAGGACCTCAACATGCGACAGAGGCGATGGTAAGAACTGATTAAAGATTACGACTACGAAATTCTCTATCATCTAGGAAAGACGAATATCGTTGCTGATACATTAAGCAGGAAGGGTCGAGAGAAACTTATGTTATTGACTGCTCAAGAGGAACTTGTGAAACAATTGGCGAAGTTGGAATTAGAGGTGAAGTGCCAACATGAATCAAAAGGGAAGTTATTTCAGGTCGAGGTTCGTCCGGTGTTGCTGGACCGAATCAAAGAAGTTCAACTTCAAAATGCGGAGTGTGAGAAGATTAGGAAGGAAGTCTCTGAGGGATAAGGTGGAAAGTTCAGTATTGATGCCAAGGGATTACTCAGATTTGAACATCGAATTTGGGTTCCATTGATACCAGATGTTAGAAGGGAGATCTTGGATGAAGCTCACAATATATGTTACTCAGTTCACCCAGGGAGTACAAAAATGTATCAAGATCTTCATCAATATTATTGGGGGTCAGAAATGAAGCGTGATATAACAGAATGTGTTGCTAAATGTTTGACATGTCAGAAAGTGAAAGCTGAACATCAATAACCCAGTGGTTTGTTGCAGCCGTTAGAAATACCAGAGTGGAAGTGGGAACACATAATGATGGATTTTGTGGTAGGCTTGCCGACTACACAGAAAGGTTTTGACGCGATTTGGGTAATCGTGGACAGACTGACAAAGTCAGCACATTTCTTACCAATCAAGATTAGATTCAACCTAGACCATTTGGCAAAATTATACATCAAAAAAATTATTTCGCGACATGGTGTCCCTGTGTCTATTGTGTCTGATCGAGATCCGAGGTTTACGTTAAATTTTTGGAAGCGTCTGGAAGAATGCTTAGGAATTCAGTTGAGAATGAGCACTACGTATCATCCTCAAACTGATGGACAGAGCGAAAGAACAATTTAAAACTTGGAGGATATGTTACGTGCCTGTGTCATGGATTTCAAGAGAAGCTAGGATGATCACCTACCATTGGTCGAGTTTGCTTACAACAACAGTTACCACGCAAGTATTGCCATGCTGCCATACGAAGTGTTGTATAGACGAAAATGTCGGACTCCACTATGTTGGGACGAGGTTGGTGAACGGCAACTTCTAGGACCAGAATTGGTATACCAAACTACGGAGATCGTGAAAGTTATAAGAGCGCGATTATTAGCTGCTCAAGACAGACAGAAGAAGTATGCGGATCAACATCGTCAGAACCGAGAATATGCAGTGGGAAGCTTCGTGTTTCTGAAAGTTTCACCCTGGAAAGGGAAAATTCACTTTGGAAAGAAGGGTAAGCTTAGCCCATGATTTATTGGACCTTTTGAAGTTATGCGGCGAGTTGGTGAGGTGGCTTATGAAGTAGCTCTACCTCCAGAGCTGGTACATATCCACAATGTTTTCCATGTATCTGTTTTATGACCATATAAGCCCGATTATAAACATGTTATAGAATATGAACCAATACAATTTGAGAAAGATTTATCGTATGAAGAGGTTCTTGTACAGATAGTTGACAGGAAAGAGCAGGTTCTCAGAAATAAAGTTATACCTTCTGTTAAGGTAATTTGGAGGAACCATAACGCTGAAGAAGCTACGTGAGAACTCGAAGAGAGAATGATGCAAAGTTATCCTCAATTATTTGTTTAATCCTTGTGTTGCGATTCTGGGGACAGAGTCCTTGTAAGGCCGGGAGAATGTAACGGACGAATTAATTGTGTTGTGATTCTGGGGACAGAATCCTTTTAAGGAGGAAAGGATGTAACGAATGTAACTTTTGTGAATAAATAAAATATTAATTGAGTTAAATAAATATTTTATTGTTAATTTATTTATTGAGTAAAATAAATAATTGATAGAGTTATTGTGGAGTAATTCACTTTAAGTGTAATTAGGTGAATTGTTATTTGAATGTGATTTGATGTGTTTATTCTAATTTTATTTAATAATTAAATTAGGTGATAAAATGATTTATTTGAGTAAAGGATTTATTTGAATAAAATAATTTATTTGGTAATAGTGTTTTTGGTCAAATAAGAGTTATAATTAAATTAGTAAGGTTTAATTGAATTTATTTATTAGTGGGTCTTATTAAATTGAAAGTGTGACAATGAAACTATATGGTATAATGGGTTATTAAAATAAATGGAAAAAGGGTTTTAATTTGGCTAAACCAAACAAGGCCTTGTGACCCTTGGTTGGTAAAAATGGATTTTTATAGGGTTTAGCCAAACAAGTCCTTGTAACCCTTTAGTTTTTTTAACTGATGAGGCTGTTTGGGTTTGTAACTGGTGAGTTGATAAATCCACGTTAAGTTTTATCAGTTTACTTTCATAAGCCAAAGAAAAAAAATAAAATACAGAAAAGAAGAGAGAAATTGAGAGAGGATTTTGGAAATTGGAAGCAAGAATTCAAGCAAGGAAGATTAACTAAGTTTCCAAAGCAATAGAAGGTGAATTCTAAATCCTAGTTATATTTTCTCAGAATACTTTACTGTAAAACTATTTCTTCATTGTATATGATTTTTACTTCCTTGTATGTGAATTCATTTGCTCAATGCATGAATTACTTGGTTATAATTGATAGTATGCATGTATTAGTGATTATATGATGTTTACAAACCAATTTGAAAGAATTAATCCATGAAAACATGCTTTAGAATAGAGTTTTGGTTTTACAGAGTTTCACTTTCATATATAGGGTATATGTATGAAAATTAATGTTCAATTTGTTTATTAACTGAAAAATTGACTCTTGATTATGTAAAACGAAAAGAATGCAATTGGAATGGATTAAAATGGTTTGGAGATGAATTCACAATGTTTAATTTCATCAAATGGGCTAAAACATTAATATTTTGTATAAACAGTGAATTTTTTGTTTTTAATTGGTTGATTATGTGTATTATAATGATTAGGATTGTTAGAAACATGTTGGGTATTTGTTTTACAACATGTTTGATGTCTGGGTATGTTTAATTTGTGAGTCGAATGGTAGAACTTGGAAAATTTGGTCTGAAATTTCACTGGTTCGCGAACTGTAGGAGATGGCAGTCGAGTTCCCCGCCCCGGCAGTGGAAATGAACTGCATTTCTCGCCCCGACGGAATCTCGCCTCGGCGAGCTAAATGAACTGAGTTTTCTCGCCCCGACGAGAAAACTGTAAAGAAAATTCTCGCCCCGGCGAGAGATTTTGTGAAGGAATTCTCGCCCCGACGAGCTCATTGCAGGAAATGTTAAAAAAAAATTATTTTCTTTGTAGTTATGCTATGTCACCCTATGCATGTTTAAAACTTAGACTAAGGTATCAAATGATTAATGAGATACTACGATGGATGTTAAGCGAGTACTTATTGAATATTAGATGGCAATTGATATATTTTAAAAAAATGATGAAAATGGATAAGAACGAATTCTAAAGTGCTTATCATGCTATAACTAATTATTGTTACCGCTTTATAAACGGAATGTATAGGTTGATTAAGGAACGTGAATATTAACCTATAATCTACGCACGAGGCAAGTTTTCTATCCTTATTCTCTTTATTTCGTTGAAAGCAAGTTCCCTAAACTTAACTTTTGCTTGAGCAAAGTTTCTTACTTTACTTTCATTGAGCAAGTTTATTAACCTTAGCTTATTATTGTTCAAGCAAGGTTGTTACAATGTCAAATGCTTATGATTTATTTCAGTCATTTGTTAATCAATCATGAATCGTTATTCAAACTTCGAATATAAAATCATTGTATAATTCTATTGTTGAATCAAATGCTTAAGCGACTAGCAAACCCTTATTGATTCAGCTAGTCCATAGTTGATGAGCATTTTAAAGACTGAGAATATTTTGAAGTTATTCCAAACCGAGTTTCTTTTGGTACGGATTCTGTCGTTAAATTGAGAAGAACAACCCTACCATAGGGGAGTAATTACGCAACAGCGTTAAAATGTTTGTGCACAATACATTGTACATAGGGCTGATCCCCCGAAGTACGAGATGAATGGTCCATAGTCTATAAGACTGTTAAAGGTTACAATAAAGATACTTGTTAACCTAGGACATAGTTCGAGGCCTTATGACCCTCAGGTACATTTTAAACTTGACATCTATATTTGATTCTTGAGCAAGTTATTTGTTGAGCTTTCAGATTATTATTGATTATTTTCAGGAAAGCTGTTATTCCTCAATTAAAAATCTACTTCATTGATTATTCATTTGTTATTATACGTGTGGTCAATTGTTTGTTCACCCTTGCATAAAATATTGTAGCTAAAACTGAAAAGTCGGATGAGCCGTCCACTAGTAAAGGTAAGGGCAAGATGCAGAAGTAGCTAGCGTGCTGTTATTTGTTATGAAGTTTTTGTAATAGAACTTATTTAAAATTATGTTTTAATTCCGCGATGATGTAATAAAGGTTAGATAACCTGAGATTTATTTATTTAAGAGATTAGAGTTGTAACCCCTATTGTGGGAAGATGATTTATTCAGTTTAATTATATTGTCTTTTATCATGGGTAGTTAGTCTTGAATGTATGGAATAGTGAACACCAAATATGTGGGATTTATGTACCCGGATTTGGGGGTGTCACAAATTCACTATTTTAATTAAGTGAATTACTGTAACGATCGAGAAATTTGTAATTTAATTTAAATATTTATTGAATTAAATAAACATTTTGAATAATTTATTTACCGAGAAAAATAAATAATTGATGAATTGTGGTGAATTAATTTAGTAATTAAATTGATTAGTGTAAATTAAATTGAGTAATGATAATTTTATCTGAAGGATTCAATTTAAGAAAATAATTAGATAAAGTGCAGTGTCTAGTTTATTAATCTAAGGGTGTGGCATGAAACTATATAATATAATAATATAAAAATAATTTAGTTTATAAAATGGTTTGGTAGCCAAACAAGGCCTTGTGGCCTTTGGCATTATTCAACTGACGCTACCTTTTTGTGTTTTTACCTGACGTTAGTGGGAGTCAATTTATTATAATTACTACGCGTCTATTTATAAGGCTAAGTTCAGTGAGAAGGAGAGGTTACAGAGAGTGTTGAGAGAAAAGCTTGGAAGAGAGAATCACAGTGATATCAAGTGGAAGAGAAGGGTTTGCTAATTGGTTTGCTAATCAAGGTAAAAACTATCTCCATTCTAACTCTTAGTTTCCAAATATATATACATATATATATATATATATATATATATATATATATATAATTTATGTGATTGGAAATCACGTGAATTGTGATAGATATATGCTCATATAGGTTTGCAAAACTCTGTTAATCATCATGTATGCTTGTTATTTGTTATCAAATTCGTGTAAGTTGAGTGTATGAAGAAAAAAGAAAATAACAGTGTTTTTGTTCTTATAATTTGGCCATAGAAAGTACCAAATTTCTTGTCCAATATGTGAAGTAATCTGTAATTTGTTGATGAATTGTGAAAATGTTTTTGTAATGAATTAAATTGTAAAAATAATATATATACTAATTATATATATTATTTAATTATTTTTGGAAGTGTATTATATATATATATATATATTAATTGTGTTCCGTGTATAGTAGTGTGATATGTGTATATAAGATGTATAATATATATATATGGGGTGCAATACACAGCAACCGGTTGCTGGGAGCAACCGGTTTTTGTGCACTGCCGCTACAGGCTGTAGCGGCAGTTCACAAAAAACCGGTTGCTCCCAGCAACCGGTTGCTGTGGATTATCTTCCTATATATATATATATATATATATAATATATATATATATATATATATATATATATATATATATATATATATATATTATAAGTGTGTGTAGTGTAGTATATATATATAAACCGTGTGTGTGTGTGTCGACACCGGGTTATCGCTTTCTAGTCTTTTCCAATTTTAGCCTTTTGGTTTAGATGATTTTTGGAAAAGGTCGGCATTGAGGTCGACGGGGTTTTGAAAGATCGTTTTTTATGATGAGCCAATTTAACCAGAGTCGCCAGTTGGTATATTTGAAATGGATGTACCAACTCATCCGAATTTTCGTTTTTTTGTAAATCGCTGGCTCATATGTGACTCCGAATTAATTGGTCTGCGAATTGAGATTCATAGAGTTCGGGGGCTTGTTTAAGTGAGGGAAAAGGCGTTAGGCACCCCTCGACTTCCGTGAAACACAGTTACCGCAATCTTGATGCTTTCCTATCCTTTAACTCATGAATGTGTGTGTGTGTATGTGTGTGTGTGCCTATGTGAATGTCGTGTGGGCTTGTATGAAAGAATCATTTGGATTTTTAGGGAAAACCGTGTTTTAATTTGAGAACGCTTCGGAATGTCTTTTAATTTATACGAGAAAGCTTGGTTCGTTATAAGAAAGATTTGATTTTTATTTGTCAAAACTATGAGATTTTCATTAGGTGTCGCTTTGGCAAAACACGAGTTTTAAACCTTCGTTAAAATAGGAATCGAGATCTATGCGTTGCTTTCGTAACTCAAGCGATGGGCAACTTCTAGAATCTCTTTAACCCTATGCACAACGGTTTAATAAAACATTACTTATTTTCATAAAATCAAATTTGGTGACGTTTGAAAACGATTTTCTTTAGCTTTCTCGTTAGATAGGAATCGACATTCATTAACATTTCTCAAATTTTAACCTCGTGATTCTAATATCCTACTTTGATTGATTTTATAAAAATCTTATCATTTAGCTTTAAAATCAATTTCGTGTCATAAATCAAATCGAGCATAAACACGCGTCGGGGGCTATTCATGGGCATGTAAGCCATCAAAATAAACCCCAAACGCCTACAATCACAAATTTCACTATTTCGGGGCCTTAAACACGATTCTCAGCCTTATCGTCGTTTTAAGGCCCAACGATTACATATTTACAATGAAAATTACGTCATTTCTACTTCTTACATCAAGATATGTCCATCATCGGATTTGGACCACGGGGTCGCTCTCCTAGGCTCACAACCATAATTTCTCACAAACATCAAGTAGATACAACAACATAACTAACAACGGGTTGCTCAACGCACCACAATGATTCAAAATTAACAATCTAAATAGATCAATTCCACCTAATGTATTTATCGTCATAAACGAGCAAAACCTCACCCAATGGATATCATCGGATTATTAGGAAGAATTTTGTTCCGATGGAACCCTCTCTAATAATTCCTAATCCATTGTTCCACAATAATTTACGTGAAATCTACATTTAATTCAATCAAATGATATGATAGAAATTGATATAATAAAAGAGATTTCACCTTGCAATTGATATCCAAATGGATGTGAACTTGATGTATTTGAATAGAAGGAGAAATATATGTGATACAATCAACTCAAGAGATATTAATCCTCACTTTTTCCTTCCTTTCCCTCCTATTTTGTTGCAAAAAATTCTGGTGTTTTTCCTCTCTATTTCCGATTCTTTGCTGCTGTTTCCTGCTGGAATTCTCCCTCTTTCAATTTTCTTCCCACCTCCTGTATGCTGCCCGAAGCTGGGCTTAAATAGGCTGGCCAAAGCCAGCCGCAGATCTATCTGCGGCTGGCCGCAGATGGATCTGCGGCTGGCCAGCTGGTACGCCTCCCATCGCACTCAGCTGGTAGTGCTGATTTCCTGGTTTCCGTGCTGGCGCACCCACTTGGCCGCAGATCTATCCGCGGCTGGCGGGCTTGACTTTCTCGATTTTCGTGCCACGCCTCGATTTTCGTGCCGCAACGTCGGTTTTCGCTGATAGGCTCGTATTCTGCAGTCTGGGAATTTCCGGGAGACGTGCCACCTCATTCGGAAATGCCTGCCTCGGACGGCTTTATTGTCACGTAAACTTGGTTTGCCCAAAACATTGCGGCGGTGCCGGGCGCTCGCCCTTGTGCCCGCTCCTTTGCTCCCGCAAGCCGGTTCAATTGACGATTTCGCCCTCCTGTCATGGTTAGTAGAAGGAAACGCAAAATTTGGGTGTCTACAGCTGCCCCTCTTTATCATGTTTATGAAATGATAAATGAAATGAACAGGATAAAGAAATAGACACTCGATGCATGAATGACAGTGCGTAAGAATGACAGTACATACATGATGCCACACATATAGCTTATGATGCAACATAAGATGTAATGCATGCAAGACATTCGTAAGAGTGTCAATGTATCAACCCCTTGACCGTGTTTGTTAGTCTTTGGGTTCCCTCTTTCAATCTATCGTCTCGTTCGGGGCCGGGTATCGTCGCCGGTCACCCATCGCGTAACCCCCGGTTATCGTCGCCGGTTGGTTATCTTGTCGGAGCCGGTTTTTCGTCGCCGGACATCCATCTCGTGATCGTCGGTTATCGTCGCCGTCGGTCGATCGTCATGTCGGGGCCGGGTATCGTCGCCGGTCACCCATCGCGTAACCCCCGGTTATCGTCGTCGGTCGGTTTTTCTGTCGGAGCCGGTTTTCGTCGCCGGACATCCATCTCGTGATCGCCGGTTATCGTCGCCGGTCGATCGTCATGTCGGGGCCGGGTATCGTCGCCGGTCACCCATCTCGTAACCCCCGGTTATCGTTGCCGGTTGGTTATCTTGTCGGAGCCGGTTATCGTCGCCGGACATCCATCTCGTGATCGCCGGTTATCGTCGCCGGTCGATCGTCATGTCGGGGCCGGGTATCGTCGCCGGTCACCCATCTCGTAACCTCCGGTTATCGTCGTCGGTCGGTTATCTTGTCGGAGCCGGTTATCGTCGCCGGACATCCATCTCGTGATCGCCGGTTATCGTCGCCGGTCGATCGTCATGTCGGGGCCGGGTATCGTCGCCGGTCACCCATCTCGTAACCCCCGGTTATCGTAGCCGGTCGGTTATCTTGTCGGAGCCGGTTATCGTCGCCGGACATCCATCTCGTGATCGCCGGTTATCGTCGCCGGTCGATCGTCATGTCGGGGTCGGGTATCGTTGCCGGTCACCCATCTCGTAACCCCCGGTTATCGTTGCCGGTTGGTTATCTTGTCGGAGCCGGTTATCGTCGCCGGACATCCATCTCGTGATCGCCGGTTATCGTCGCCGGTCGATCGTCATGTCGGGGCCGGGTATCGTCGCCGGTCACCCATCTCGTAACCCCCGGTTATCGTTGCCGGTTGGTTATCTTGTCGGAGCCGGTTATCGTCGCCGGACATCCATCTCGTGATCGCCGGTTATCGTCGCCGGTCGATCGTCATGTCGGGGCCGGGTATCGTCGCCGGTCACCCATCGCGTAAACTTTTCACTTCAACACGTCAAATGGCTTCAAGGGAGCAAGGTGGGGCCCACCAGGGCCAGCCGTAGATGGATCTGCGGCCAGCCGCAGATACATCTGCGGCCAAGATCGGGCCTTATAACCAACGCGCCTCCTCCAAATCTGTCACTTTCAACTTGCAATCCTCAGATATTCTCTCGATTTTTCTTGTTCGCAAAGGCTTTTTGTCGATTTTTTCAATTTCCCTGCAAAAACTGCTCCGGTAGAATCGATCTACGCGCTACAGGTAACACTTTGACCGGTCACTTTTCAATTTCGTCAATGTTTTGCTATACATTTGACTATTTGCATGTTTAGACATAAAATGTATGCTTCACAATGTTTATGCAATATACCATCATATATACATGCTATGTATCAACTGCGTGAGTCCTATTTTATGTTCATGAGGCGGTCCCACATATTGTTATTCCTTTTTTGCAAGAAAATCATGCATTACATGCTGTAATTACACATATGAATGCAATTTAAATCTGTTTGAGGCTTTGATTGATGGAAAACGCGTTTGGCTTATGCCTGGGATGTCCATTTTACAAACGGAACTCTGCCGATTTTTTTTTTTTTTTTTTTTTTTTTACCATAACCATGCATCATGTTGCATTAATCATATGATGAGGCTAGAAATTTAGAATGTTCATTACATAATTTTAAAAGGGAACTTACCTTCTTTCTCGCCCGTTCTATTCCAGCTATGGATCGTGATGCGCCCAGTAGCTCCTCCGCCTCTCGGACTTCGGGTGTTCGCCGTCGTAGGGCTGCACCTACCCCTATTCCTCCTCGGACCCGTCAGGCTCGTCGCTTGACGGAGGCTGTCATCCGTCCTGATCATCCGGACGTTGAGGAGGTTGTTCCCCCGGAGGCTGCGGTGGAGGGGCCGTCTTCCAGCACACCGGCTCCCCCTTCTCATCGCGCCTTATCTGGCGCCTCTGTCCAGATACCCGACCTATTGGGTCGGGATCTCAGCCGTCATCCCTCGGCATCCCTTGTTGCGAATGAGGTATATTCAATTTTGCTCTGAATTTGCTCTCAATTTCTCAATTTCTGCTCTCTCTCTGGACTGACCCATTGGTGATTTTCACAGGTGCCTGAGTTTACCCAGCCGAGGGGTAACTGGTTCAACATTTATTCCCTCTACGCGGCCTTGCACGATGATTACCGCGCGGTGGTGGACTCCTGGGGTTTTCGCCACTTCTTCACCATCATTCCCCGCCAGTGCCCCTGGGGCTATATGCGGGCCCTGTCCGAGAGGTGGTTTCATCAGACCCAGTCCCTTCATCTTCTGGACTGTGAGGTTGTGCTGACCCCTTGGGATTGGCGGTATATCACGGGGATCGAGTTCACTGGGTCCCGTGTCCCTCTAGATCTCGACATCACTCCGGCGGCGGTCCGGGCTTTATTGGGCTTTGCTGCTGAGGACCGGGTCTTTAAGGCCCGCAGTATTCGTTCTGGTGCCTTGGCTGTTGATGCAGTTGGGGGTCTCTACGCGCTGCCTATTCCAGCGGATCAGGGTACCCGGGAGATTCTACTCCGACGCTTGTTCCTGACGATCATGAGGGGTTGTTTCCTAGGGAACAACTCCTCCACCATTCATTTCAGCGTCGTGGGAGCGGTCAGAGACGTGGACCGCATCAGTGACTATGACTGGGGGTCATTCACCTTTGCCTATTTCCTCCACGGTATGCGCCTACGCTTAGAGGGACAGACCGACGCCTGGCTCGGTTTCTACCACTTTCTGTTGGTGAGTCCTCGCCTCCTTTTGATTTATTGCACTTATCCTTATTTCGTTTCTCTTTTCTGCATTTAATAGTTACTCACGCCCTGCCCTGTTTCTGTTCACAGTTCTGGGCTTATGAGCGTTTTCCATGCCTGAGGCCTGTCACTACCCTTGGCCCGGACACCTATCCCCGGGGTCGACGATGGCATCATAGCATGCTGGAGGAGATCCCGGTATCTGGCAGTTTCGCACACTGTCGCATCCAGCTGGAGCTGATCACGGCTGCGGAGGTCGTCTGGACTCCCTATCTCTCGGAGCATTTGGATGTGGGGTTCACCGATGGATATCCCTCCGGCCCGGAGTTTGCACTTTCCACCCGTCGCCTCACTTTGCAGAGTGTCGGAGGATGGGTTATGTAACCTGGGAGAGCGCGCATTCAGATGCGTCACTGGAGAGATCCGCATCCCGCACTCCCTTTCTTTCACTACTTTCTGGCCGCTGGATTCTCAGCCCTCGGAGATCATGCTCGCCGGGGAGGACGGTCGGATGCTTTCCACAGGCCCCAGTACGAGTGAGGCTTTCAGGACTTGGTGGGGTACCTCGTACCATCGGTCCCCAGACTCGGGCCACTTTCTTTCTTGGAGACATGGTTCCAGGTTCGGTTACGATGACCGATTGGGCTGCCTGTGTTCGGACCCCTACCCACGCTGAGCAGATCGCCACATTGACTCGTCAGGTAGATCAGTTGTCGCTGTTTATTCGGGGGTTGGGCCGGACCCCGGAGGAGGCTTACACCTACGATCCTAACGGTGCAGGTTATGATGCAGGCCCGAGTTCATCTGATGCCACAGCGCATCCCTACATCCCTGATATGAACTTTGGTCCTCCGAGCTCGACGACTCCAGGGGATCAGTGCTTTCATAGATGATACTGATTTTATTTAGACCAGGATAGGATAGGGCCTTTTGTATCGGCACCTGCTTAGATTTCTTTTTCATTTATGCACTATGTACTGAATTCATTTATTTATTTATGCACAGTTTTCTTTTTCATTTTATGGAATTCACCTGTTTTCTTATTAATTGTATGATGCATGCTCTTTTATTTATGGATAGAGAATGACCCCTGTACAGTCCTTTTGATACTATTTTTCCACAGATGTTGTCCTCAGATGCCGTGGTCCGTTTGGATTCCACCCCTCCCACAGGGTTGGTTGGCAGCCTCTTCCGCTGGTTGGACAATTTACTGCCGGCCGATAGGATTATCGTAGATGGTCTTTTGGGACATTCTTGGTCCTTATTAACCTTCCGGGTGCCAGCGGGCTTTGTGGATGGTCTTCTGAGCTATTGGGCCCCTGCCCGTCAGGTGTTTAGGTTTGGGACAGTAGAGCTGACCCCCACCCTTGAGGAGTATGCTCGCTTCACCGGCTTGCCGTTGGATGGTCCCTGTGCTAGGGTTACTGTTGGTTCCATGCGCCGTCAATTCTTGACTTTCACCGGTTTGCGGAGGGCTGTACTATTACCGGTAATCACGTCAGACCATATGGTTTCCTCTTCAATTCTTGATTGACCGATTTGGCTCACCTGGCAGTTTCCGTCTTTTCCTCGGTGATTTTTCCGTGTCCCGAGGAGCGCTGGGATGCCTTGAGAGTGGACGTTCTGATGGCCTGTGTCATCTCAGTTTTGTATTTGCCTGCAGGATCCGATCATTTTGGACATGCGGATTGTTGCGGCCGTTAGGGCCCTTCAGGAGGATCACACCATTCTCCCCATGATATTGGCGGATACCTATATGTCGGCCACATATTGCCAGTCCTTACCGAGGGAGATTCTTCAGAGGGAGTTCGACCTTATTGTATATGTGGTTCATGAGTCATCTTAGTCCCATCGGCCATTTTCCGTCGCCAAGGGTTTTGCTTCAGCCATGACATAACCACGCAGTTTTCGCTTCGTCCCGCGAGTTTGTACTGATGTGGCCTCCTGGACATCATTTTTGTCTATCATTGAGGACCCCTTTCATCTATTGGTTTACTCGGGCTATTGCTCCTTCATGAGCTTCTTGACTCATGTGCCTGACATGGATTTCATTCCCATTGCTGGGTTAAGGGGCGTGACGACCTATCATCCCATGGCGGTTATGGGGCAGTTTGATCAGACACAGGATTTACACCCCTTCGCGGGTGCAGCCGCATACCGATTCCTTATATCATCCTGTACAGAGAGGGATCTATTGCAGTATACGAGCTTTGGGATCGTAGGATCTTTGCCGAATATAGTACGAGCTGTCACATCCAGACATTTGCCTACGTACAGTGGTTTGCGTGGAGACCTGGATTCGGCTAGTTTGAGTCGGACTGGGGCCTTTGATGACTCTGGAGTGATTTTCACAGAAGATACCACAGACCATTCCATCTCAGCCGATTCTGCCCCGAGTCGGGTCGCTGAGGATTCCCGACTCCGCCTGGCCCTGATTAACTACTGAAACCGAGAGGGATGCCGCCCTTGTCGAGAGAGATGAGGCCATTCGTGCCAGAGATGCTGGCCATTGCTGACAGAGACGCCATTGTATTTCAGACCAGGGCAGTTATAGATGCTAATTCTGGGACTGTCAGCCGAGCTACTGCTTTAACTGGATCGTATTGATATGATTGGGGCAGCAGATTGCAGGAGATGCTGATGCTTCAGATCTATCCACCACCCTGTCCATCCTGCTTCGGCTAGTTTCAGATTTGTAGATTATTTTATTTTCCTGCATAGACTATGTTGGTTTCATCAGTTATTGAAAGAGAAATCTTGTAATAAAACGACTTATATATATAGACATGCATTTAAATTTAGTCATTTTCCCCTTTTGTCGTATCATTGCCATTCATTGGATCATCATTTTATCCAACTGACCATGATTTTGACATTTCGCCTTCTTTCTTTCCTCAAGACTTGATGGAGATTTGACAGATATTGCCGCACACCTTTTGGATTTCGTCGGATTGAATCTCAGATTTTGGATAACTGTTTGGTTGGATCAGGGTAATGTATTCTGGGATGAAACTGGTTAGGCAGTTGGTTTCGGGAAGGTTTTGAGGGTGTAGGAAGGTTTTATCTGGCTATCGAAAATTGGTTTTGGTTAGGGAAAGGATTATTTTTTTAAAGGATCGGACCGCGCCATGATGGCTGCCTACGTACCCCCACAAGTTGGAAGATCAGGTCCTACGTAGTTCGCTCTCAAAGGAAAAAAGAACTGATGATTTAAGCGTAGAACCGCTTCACCGAGTCAGCATTGAGGGGTTGTGGAAATACCTCACCATCCATTTCTTGCAATATGAGGGCTCCTCCGGATAGCACTTTCTTGATCACAAATGGCCCTTCCCAGCTTGGGGCAAACTTCCCCTTGGCTTCGTCTTGACAAGGCATGACTCTTTTCAACACCAAATCATTTTCCTTGAACCTCCGAAGTCTTATCTTTTTATCGTACGATCGAGAGATCCTCTGTTGATATAGCTGACCATGCCAAACGGCAGCCACTCTCCTTTCATCAATCAGGGCCAATTGGTCATATCGACTTTGCATCCAATCCTCTTCGCTTATCTGAGCGTCGATCACTATTCTGAGGGACGCCATCTCAACTTCAGCTGACAGGACAACCTCCATTCCATATACCAAGGCGTAAGGGGTTGCCCCTGTGGAAGTACGCGTTGATGTTCGGTAGGCCAGCAAGGTAAGGGGTAACAGATCTGGCCATCCCCGATGATTAGCAGACATTTTTGCCATGATCTTCTTGATGTTCTTATTGGCAGCCTCCACTGCCCCATTCATATTGGGACGGTAAATGACGGAATTGAGATGCTTAATCCTGAACTGGTCACACAGTTCCTTCATGAGGGCGTTGTTTAAATTCTTGGCATTGTCGGAGACCACAACCTCAGGTTGCCCATATCAGCAAATGACATTATTCCTGACGAAGTTGACGATGACCTCCTGAGTTACTTTGGGGAAAGAAGCTGCCTCTACCCATTTGGTGAAATAATCGATCATGACGAAAATGAATCGGTGCCCGTTGCTCGCTTTGGGCTCTATTGGTCCGATTACATCCATTCCCCACATTGAAAATGGCCATGGGGAGGTCATACAGTGCAGTTCATTGGGAGGTGTATGGATCACACATTACCGGTGCGCCTGGCATTGATAACACCGTTTGACATGATCATCGCAATCGGCTTTCAGCGTTAACCAATAATGCCCTGTCCTCAAGATCTTTTTGGCCAACATCGGTCCACTCATGTGTGGCCCACACACCCCGCCATGGATTTCATTCATAATCCTTTGGGATTGCGCTTCGTCTACGCATTGCAACAGTCCCAACCCGGCATCCCTTTTGTAAAGTGAATCGCCACTCAGGTAAAACTTTATCGCCATCTTTTGAATTCTCATCCTTTCAGTCCGATTTGCCTGATCGGGAAGGGATCTGTCTCTCAGATATTCCCTTATGTCGTGATACCAGGGCTGCCTCGTCAACACCACCTCGTATGATAATACTGCCACATTTTCCTCATATGCCGGGGCATTCTATACGGTGATCTCAATCTGTGGACTGTCCCTACTCTTGATCACGTGGATTAAGGAAGCCAAAGTCGCCAATGCATCGGCAAAATCATTTCGTCCCCGAGGAATATGGCGGAAGGCGATATCTTCGAACTCTTGCGTAAGCTGGGTGACACAACGATGGTATGGAAGTAACCGAAGCTCCTTAGTGTTGTATACCCCGATTGCTTGTCTGATTACCAATTCTGAATCCCCGAACACCGCTAGTCTTTTTACTCCCATGTCACGGGCCAATCGGAGTCCCAAGATACACCCCTCGTATTCAGCAGTGTTGTTCGAATTGCTGAAACGAAGCTTGGTGGCCACGGGGTATTGCTCTCTAGTGATAGAGACTAGGACCGCTCCGGCTCCTGCCCCCTCGGCATTCATGGCACCATCAAAATACAGCTTCTAAAATTGTCCCTCGTCATCACATTTTTCGCGCGATACCCAAAATATATCCTCGCCCGGGAGAGGAGTTTCTAACGGCTCCATCCCTCCTGCCGGGGCTTCTGGCAACTGATCCGCAATTCCCTGCCCTTTCATGGCCTTCTGGGTCACGTACACCATGTCAAACTGTTGTAAAATTAACTGCCATCTTGATAGTCGACAATTCAGCATGGGCCTTTCGAAAATATATTTCAGGGGATCCATTCTTGATATCAGGTATGTTGTATGCCCATGGAGGTAGTGCTGTAATCTCCCTGCAGCCCAGGCCAGAGCACAACAGGTCTTCTCGATGGGAGTGTAATTCTGCTCACATTGGCTAAAATCTTTTGCTGCTGAGGTAATAGATGGCCTGCTCTTTACCCGCCTCATTTTTCTGTCCCAACATACATCCCATCGCGATGGCATTTACCGATATATACATAAACAGAGGGATCCCATCCTTCGGGGGTACCAGCACTGGTGCCTCAGTCAATTGCTTTTTTAATGGTCTGAAACGCCTTCTGACATTGCTCATTCCCATTCTTGGGACACCCCTTTTCTTAACAGTTTAAAAAATCGGCTCACAATGTAGTCGTCAAGTGGGATATAAAAACGGCTGATAAAGTTTATCCTCCCGAGGAATCCTCTTATCTCCTTTTCTGTGTGAGGTGCCGGCATATCCACAATGGCCTTAATCTTTGCTGGGTCCAACTCAATGCCCCGATCACTAACCAGGAAACCCAAGAGCTTGCCCGACTGTACTACTCCGAAGGCACACTTGGCTGGATTGAGTTTCAAATTATACTTTCTGAGCCGATCGAATTAGCTTTTTTAAGATGAGTTATATGATCGGATTCTACCTTCGATTTCACAATAATGTCATCCACGTAGACCTCTATCTCCTTGTGCATCATATCGTGGAACAAGGCCCATCATGGCTCTCTGATAAGTAGCCCCTGCATTTGTGAGACCGAAAGCCAATCGTCTATAGCAGAAAGTGCCCCAGGGGGTGATGAATGCGGTCATTTTCTCTTCTCCGATCTTCCTCTGCCACCATTATCTGATGATACCCCGCGAAGCAATCCACAAAAGAGTACATCTCGTACTGGGCCGTGTTATCCACCAGGATGTGTATGAAAGGTACCTGGGAAATTATCCTTGAAGACTGGCCTTGTTTAGATCTCTGTAGTCTACACATACCCACACCATTCCTCCAGGCTAAGCCACCGCGACCACATTGGATACCCAATCAGGATAAGTGGATACCATAATGATTCCCGCCCTGAACTGCTTGATGATCTCCTCCTTCACTTTTAAGCTCCACTCCGGTTTCCATTTCCTTAATTTTTGTTTGACAGGCTTGAAACCCTCCTTGATGGGTAATCGGTGTACCACAATGTCGGTGGACAATCCGATCATATCCTCATGAGACCAGGCAAAGACATCCTCATATTGTTTTAGCAGCTCAGTCATTTCGGCTTTCTGGCTGGGGGTGAGGTCCATCCCTATCTTGAGTTCCTTTGGCTTGTCAGGGGTTCCAATATCAACGGTGATGGTTTGGTCCAAGTTGAGTTTGGGTTTATCCTCGACCCATCCTTTGATCTCGTCAGGTGCGTCGTCGTAATCTGTCTCGTCTTGTTCAATGCCCATTAAATCGAAATCCAGCTCAATGTCAAAATCATAATCATCATTCAAATTTGAAAGACCATTTGTTGGGCAAGGATTACTCAAATGGGTACACCTGACATGAAACAAAATACTTGTCATATATAAATCATTTTTCACGACGATCGCAATTTCCAATAACACGAAAAACGACACAATTATGCAGAAATAAAATAACAACAAAAATAAACTTCGTCATTCCCCCATCCTCTAGGTTTAACCACCCTGACGTCGAGCTTTACCCTTGTTTTGGATATCACTGGTTTTTGGGTCCAATTATCGATGGTCAGGTCATATGAAATGCGCTGGATAAAGGAGGGCCTCACATCGGACACCTCCCCCGATGATTACGGATACGTCGCCTGAGTCCTTCTCCATATCTTCTCCAGGAATAATCAGTCCTGCCCAATCGATAACAGGCACAACTTGTTGGGCTCCCGGTGGTGTGATAAGATTCGTCCCCTCCTTACTGCTCGTTGATTGTCCGGGGATATAGCATTTGGTTTCAAACTCTTCTGCGACCTCCTGCAGGAAACTTTCCCTCCGGGCCGACCTCATTACGTGTGGGGGTTTAACTCTTCATTCCCTGCCCCAATCACAGTCCGCTGATCCCCTGCTCATTGTCGACTTTGGTCACTGGACCTGCCAACTAGTCGAATCGGAGTCGCACCCTGACGGTGTCCCCGTAC